>CAIGQV010016734.1:9583308-9614894 GCA_903798115.1 Danio jaintianensis
CTATCTATCTATCTATCTATCTATCTATCTATCTATCTATCTATCTAAAGTCATCAACATTTGAAGTGGATCATCACCTTTCATCAAAGTTAAGTTTATTTGAGTAAAGTTTATTTCAGTAAAAACAGCTCAGACTTACATTTTAACCTGTTCACCTGGTTTCACCTGTTAAACCAGGGGATAAATTAAATACAGCTGCATGGCACATCTGAATGTGAACTTTATTAATATGACGTATGAACTTTAATATATTAAGTATATGATGTCATTTATCAGTGAACAAAGAACACTGAAGCATTCATATTATTTGCTTTTAACTTTCTTCCTTGGTATTTGTCAAATGTGTGCAAAGCATAATTATATACACCAAATAGTATTACCACGTGTAAATTCAAGCTTAGTCCAGCTGAAATATGAAACGAGGTGCTGACATGAGCGAAGCCACGGGGAGTTGGTTGAGCCGCAGCTGTTTTCAGCACCTTGGACAGAAACGTTGAAACTGGCCTAATCTCGCGTGTCTTCAGTCAGAGGTGACTTCCGGTGAGTAGCATACTGTTGTGAAATCACTTACATGTTGTTATTTGTTTTTGTAGTAAAATAGATCTAGCTAAATGTCGGAATAAGCATATTTTAGCTTAATGTAAAATGATGTCCAGTAACTTGAGAGAAACAGTGAACTTTATTCACATACAGGGCTTTTATAGCTAGGTGGCAGTGTTTATTTTGCTGTAATGTTGTATGTCGATGGCCAAAAGAACAATGTGCAATTTGATTTGACTTAATTGTAGGATGTTAACTTCTTGCGCACGGATTAACATAACTAACTAGCATATATGACACTCGACGCCTGTTCTGCTTTGTTTACGTGGGCTACTAAACACACATTTTAAAACGCAGTCTACTGGACGCAGGTGGTCAGTTTACCTCACATATTACCTCAGAGGGACAGTATGTAGGTTATTGAACGCGTTACGAGTGAACAGCTGCCGTGTCGCTCTTTCACTAGGTTGTTCTTGTGGAAATGTGGAGAATGTTTTTTGCCTGTGTCGCGCGCGCTCACACACGCGCGCACGCATACATGCACAACGCGGTCAGCGCGCGAAAGAAGTGAAGCGCATCTGCCGAAGCAGCAGCATCGGAGTCGCACGGATATCCTCACTCGGATTGCTTTTACATACCAGGGCTCATCCTCCACCGTCTCTCTCCTATGCGCTTTCCACACAGGGATGCAACTCCTCAAATGTTTGGAATATATTCGGCTGTTGTATTTACATTCGCAATAGCGGAGGTTGACTCAAATCATTGCGCTTGTACCTCTGCGTAACGCACAGGCGGTGGATTGGGATGTGCGCATTATTGGAGGTGAAAAGAAGGATCGTGTCTGATAGGATTTGATAAGGAACCCTAAAAGGGAAATAAGCTGAGTTTAAATTATAACCCCTGCGACTGGACACCCTCTGCTTTTACGCACCGTTTCTGTTCTCAAGATCGAGTGCGCGAGAGCCTCTACTATTGCATATTATGCTTTTTCTCTTTGACTGATCGCAGCATCCAAGAGGAACCTAAAGACTGCGATGCGAGGACAGTGAGAAGGTGGATCTCAGTTGTTCGGTAGTATGGCTCCGTCCCGGAGGGACTGCAGATGTGACATGATCTTTCTGTCGGGATGCCTACTCTTGTCCGTCTTGGGATTTCAACCTGCATTGGCGAAGGTTTGCAACGATTACACAAGGCACGGCCTGGACAACAACTGGTACACGAGGGATGGTGAGAAGTTGCCCATCATGGTCCTGATGCCGATGAATGAATCAGCGCTGATGAGCAGCATCAGTCAGGGCATCGAACCGGCCGTTCAGCTGGCCATTCAGCACATCCGCGAGTCCAGGCAGTACTCCTTCTCACTCATCACCAAAATCTACGACACGGAGGTAAATGCGTGCGGTAACGTGTACGTGCTTGTTGCGGGGGTAAACTGCGGGCAGCGTGCGTCCGGCGCGCGCTCATGTGGAAAACGCGATTTGTCTGGGGTTTGTGCCATGTCGAGTGATTGATGTCCATCAGAGGTTTGGAGAAGCAAGTTTGTGCTATAGTGAAATGCACAGGTGTTGCACTGTCTTGACGATCTGCGCACGTGCCAGTGGCTCTTCGTGCCGTATATTGCTTAATGCTTGCTTGGACACCAGTTACCTACAGAAAATCATTTCTCTTGTTCATTTGCATGAAGGGATTACTGTTCATTTGTCACTAGTTTGGTGGGTTTTTTTTATTAAGGAACCTGAAAATGCAGTTACACAAGCCTGTTAGTTCATGATTGCAAACGAACTATAATATTTTATTTAATATTATTAGGGTTGCGTTTTATTAGCTTGCTGAAAAAAAGCTTAAACCAGCCTAAGATGGTTTCTGTTCTTAGCTGGTTCATGCTGGTCTTTCAGCCTGGCCAACTGAAGGAAGGGTTTTTAATCTGGGAACCAGGGAACCACAAGGGAGTGCTAGGTGGTCAATGGAACCTTTGGAGAAAAGGAATTAAAAATGTAACATAAATGTAAAATTATTAATGAATAAGTCAACACGACTGCATTAAATGGGCATTTTATACAAACATACATCGCCATTAAAGCAGCAAACAGAATGATTTTATTAATTAATAATAAAATGATTCAAAAATGATTAAATAAGATTCAGACAAATAGTAAAGAAAATTAAGATATAATGAAGAAAATAATGAAGAAAAATAAATGCACAATAAATAATATATAAAGTCTAGAAACCATATAGATCCCATTTATATTTTAGGATGGGAGATCCCTAATCATATTTGGGCAAAAACCCTAGACTAGAGTACATAAACTGCCTTGGAGAGACCAGTAATGTTAGGCTGGTTTAAAAGTGTTTTTATTAGGTATAGCATTGGATTTCTTTATAGGCTGCCTGAAGATGGCAGTAATTAATGCATCTGACTTTCAAAGGTTTTTGAGGATAAATAAAGAAATACTTGGTACAAATTGAAAGTATTGTAATACAAAGTAAGCAAACCAGACATTAATTGATTAGTAAATTGGTCAACTAAACAGTTTGTAGTTCTTAATTATGGTTATGATATGTACAGTAAGTGCAACCTGCAAAACAGTTCTTTTAGTATGGTGACAGTTCTTCAGCTTTACAGTATAACACATATTGTCACTGTTGGCCCAGTAAATGAAAACTTACAAGGTGACTAATTGTTATTTGACTGAATGTATGACCCTAATAAATAACACTGTACGTGGGTAGGTCCACAGGTAATTCTTTTAATTCAGCGTATGTTCGATTTCATGCTCTTATTTATTAGTTTATTCATTTATTTTGTTTGTGTGACAGTAACGAATGAGTAGGATATGTGAAAATGACTCCTTCGTGCTCAAGGCTCTTTTTTGGCATCTCGCTGTCTCCTATTTGTGGCGGTGTGATAACCTGGGGAGATGAGAAGTTAATCAATCGCTGTTTATCACCATACTTTCATATGTGTTACAACAGGGAAATGAGAAAGCGCGGGAAAACGAGTCGCTCAATGTTTGCGTAATTATAAAAGTGTAAATTACCAAGGCGTTAAAATATCTGTGGAAACTAGATCTCGTTAGATTTAAAACAGACTACTGTCACTGCATGCTCGTCACAAGATTTAAAGAGATAGTTCACTTAAAAACGTACATTACACTTGTTACAAACCTATACAAGTTTCTTTCTTCTGTTGAACTCAAACGGAGATATTTTGAAGAATGTTGGAAACCTGTAGCTGTTGATGTTCTTTGTTTATTTTTATAATAAGAAAAGAAAGAAACTCATCAAGGTTTGTAAACATTTGAGTGTGAGTAAATGTTATTTTTTTAAGTGCACTATCACTTTAAGCTGAATTTTTTAGATGAATGTTTGTGACCCCTGATATCCAATGATGCTTTAGCAATATTGCACATTGATTGTCAAATTGATTTACCAGCGTTTGTTAAACAAAAGGGTTTCCTCACACAATGTTGCTGTCTATGTTTGATTTGGCTTTGATGCATTCATATCTGTAAGGCCATAAGTAATATTCCTCTACAGTATCTGTTACACTCATAATGAGCAGAATATATCAATAACGAGCAGCTTCTGTTTACGGCAGCAAGATGAAAAGATTTCAATTGAGAAATCATTAAAAATAACATTTAAATCACTAGCATGGTTGCATCAGTTATGCATCTGTGTTAGTATTATTATCAATAAGCACTTGTATATATATGTACATATATACAACTATGGAAAAATTGAGACCAGTTGAAAATTCTTGGGGCGGCACGGTGGCTCAGTGGTTAGAACTGTCACCTTACAGCAAGGTCACTGGTTCGAGTCCCAGCTGGGCCAGTTGGCATTTCTGTGTGGAGTATGCATGTTCTCTCCGTGTTCGCATGGGTTTCCTCTGGGTGCTCCGGTTTCCCCCACAGTCCAAAGACATGCGGTATAGGTGAATTGGATGAACTAAATTGGCCGTAGTGTATGAGTGTTTGTGTGAATTGGTGTATGGGTGTTTCCCAGTACTGGGTTGCGGCTGGAAGAGCATCCGCTGTGTAAAACAGATGCTGGAATAGTTGGCGGTTCATTCTGCTGTGGCGACCCTTGATAAATAAGGGACTAAGCCAAAGGAAAATGTATGAATGAATGAATGAATGAAAATTCTTGGCTTCTCTGGATGTACTGGATTTATTAGGATTGGTTTTGAGTGAAATGTTAATATGATAACATTTCTTCCAAATGAAAAAAAAACAAACATTATCATTTAAGAATTTATTCCCAATAAATGACAATTGGTCAGATTAACAAATGGTTTATATTGAATTATATTTGTAGGGCTTGTAAAGGCCTGTTGTCCATAATATATTTCGACAAATTCCTTTTAGTTACATAACTGGTCTGTTTTTTGAATATATTAGTGAGGTCATCCCACAAACAGTGATTTTTATACAGAGGTTTGTGATATTTGCTAAACCTGATTTTGCACAAAACTGCTGGCATCAAAATAATTAAACCAATTTTGCTGATTTATGAACTGTTCAAGTAGTGATCTCTGCTTAAGATGTCCTTGCAAGATGTTTCATTATATTTGTGGCACCATTTTCAAACATTTGACTTTCACAAGTATAGCCAAGCCTGAGTACACACACGCACACACAGACACACTGGCAAACTGTAAACAAAACAAACAGTAATAGCTGTGCGTATGCATGCAAGGATTTAACAGGGCAGATGTAAGTAATCAGTCCCAGAGCAGAGGCTCTTTATCCCTTTATCCCCTCTCAACGCATCCCCAGGCAGGCAGAACCCATCCGCTTGCCTGCGCCTGGGTGCTGCCGGCCGTGCCCACAGCGCTTAGCCTTTCACAGATCCACTTGAAAGATCTGGAGTGAAATTAAAGAGAGAAGTCCACATAACATTTGCACTGCGAAGGACCCCTTAGTAACTTCAGTGGACTGGAGATCATTAGCCATGCTTAAGGTCATGGTTTGGTCTTAGATCATCCAGACAGCAGGGATGCCCATCATTTTTGTAGAGGCCACTTTCATCTGCGGTAAATGATATTGTTTGCCTTGAGTAGTTTCATCCTTTAAAATTGCGAGCGAGGCAGAAATAGAAATGGAAAAAAGCACTGATGCACTTTTATTGCGCAATTACCCTGAAAAGGGTTCAACTCTACTCAACTCAACTGTCTGTTGTACTGTTTATTTACCTGCATAGTGATCTGTCTTTCAGGTCTACCGCTGCTGATTCTCATTTATGGAAGTGTTTTGTTCTTCTTTGTGGTGTTTAATTGAGAATGTGCATTCAATACTTCACATTTAGAGAAATGAATTGGCTTCAGGCTAAACTGCCATGTCCCTTATTGTTCTTTTAGAGGAATGAAAGACTGTGAATTGCACTTTGAAGGGGTGTGAGTAGAACAAGAGGGGTTACACTGGTGCTGTGACCTGGATGGGAGTGAGGTTTGGTCAGGGGTGGGGTGACGGAGAGGGGGGTGGTGGTGAGTGTAACAGAGGCAAGCTAATAGGAACTCTGGGAATAAAACTGATTCCCCTGACCTCAAAAGGCATATTAGCAACTTATACTGGAGACTGTGGTCTTTATTGGCCTTGTTAGCATGCCCATCTCCCGTTCTGGAGACACCAATTCCAATCACTCTTGGATTAGTGTGAGTCCGGAAGTGTTACATTGGTACCGTGACTCAGATAGGAGTAAGAGTGTAACAGTGTGAGTTATGCAGGAAACCTCACTCCCTTGGCCTTGGTCGCACTATCAACTAGTGCTAGAGGCTGCAGTTCTTAGCATCTTTGTTAACATGCCTGTTCAAGTCTGGTGTGAGTGTAGCTGGAGGGGTTACATTGGTTAGGGGTGGGGTGATGGAGAGGGGGCAGGGAGTGTAATTAAGGCCAGCTAATAGTAGCTCGGCGAATAAAACTCTGTCTCCTGTCCTCGAGAGGCACATTAGCTTATGCTGGACACTGTGGTTTTTATTGGCCTTGTTAGCATGTCCATCTCCCATTCTGGAGACACCAATTCAAATCCCTCTTGGATTAAAACGGAGGTGTTACACTCTAAACAAAAAAAGAAGATCATAAGAACTTATTTAAAATGAGCTGAAACAACAATTTTATTTACTTTTTTTGGGGGAGACCTTCATTGTTTTATGTTCAATATGTTCAATTAAATGTCAAAATAATTAACTTAAAGTTAATCTATTTGTGTTGGGACAACACGAATGAATTGTGCGGAACCCAGCTTTTTTTTACAGTGTACATTGGTGCTGTGACCCAGACAGTGTTACAGTGCGAGTTGTGCAGGACTTACTCCCCTGCCTTTAAGTCCTTAGCAACTTTGTTAGCATTCCCATCTCCCATAACTGAGGCATCGGTTCAAATTCTGGTTGGTGTGGTATGAGTGTAGCTGGAAATGTTATATTGGTGCCGTGACCCGGACTGGAGTAAGGTTTAGGGCAGGGGTGCTGCAGAGTTTAGCTCCAACTTGCTTCAACACACCTGCCAGGGAGTTTCTAGTATACCTAGTAAGAACTTGATTAACTGATTCAGGTGTGTCTAGTGGGGTTGGAGCTAAACTCTGAGGGACACGGTACCTCCAGGGCACCCCTGGTTTAATGGATGAGTGTAATGGAGGCTTTCTAATTCTGTAGTAGCTAGTAGAACTAAATTGGTTAGTGGAAAAGGAATAAAAATAGTTGTTTTGTTGATTTTATTTGTAGAGGGATATTTGCCCAGTGATCCAAGGTAGGAAACTTAATGACAGTTTCTGAGTGAACAGTTCTTTCTAGACCAGATTTTGTTCAGTGTGGCATTAATAGAAAAAAGACCAACAGTTTAGTGCCAATTTGAATGCTCTGTGACTAGATATGAAGTGTATTTAATTTTAAATACCCATGCTAAAAATGCAACCCGAAGCCAGATATCTACAAATGATTTGATCCGTTACCTATCTAATAGGCAGGATTGAGAGGTCGTATTTTCATATCTAGAAAGCAATTTACCTTCTTAAAGGGGATTTGACAAGTGGGCTTGAATCTGTTAAAGTGATAGTCTTGACCCCGTTGAGCCCAGCTCATTCTACCACCCTGGTGTCATGCGCACAGATATCACTGCAGCTTACGCCTCACAGAGGAGCAAATGCATCTTGTCAGATTTGCACACAGAGTGCAGAGACCCTTACAGAGCCCTGAGCCCCTGCCATACATTTCTGTTATTCTCAAAAGACCAAGAGCCCCAAGCTTATGTAAAGCATCTTGTCGTGTTGTCGCAATGAGTTATGTTTTTTCTAAAAAGCATTGCCACAACGGCTCATATTCAATTAAACTATAATGTGTCTTAAGATGATGGAATACATGTGTGTTAGAATATCTGTGCTCCGATTTTTCTTGCAGAATGTCATTGGTCAACATCCATTTACAAGGATGTAACTGATTGAATTTTGTCTAAATTGCGTATGTAGTATTACAAATGACATTTTAAGCTGCTGTGATTTTACACCACTAAACTGTATTATGACCATAATATTTTAGCTGCCCGTTTCCATATTCCTAGTTGATGAAATGTACTGTAATAATAATAACAATACTGTGGTTTTGATATTATATTATATTATATTATATTATATTATATTATATTATATTATATTCTATTAAGTTATATTATATTATATTATATTATATTATTGGGCGGCACGGTGGCGCTGTTTGTAGCGCTGTTGCCTCACAGCAAGAAGGTCACTGGTTCGAGCCTTGGCTGGGTCAGTTGGCATTTCTGTGTGGAGTTTGCATGTTCTCCCCGTGTTGGCGTGGGTTTCCTCCGGGTGCTCCGGTTTCCCCCACAAGTCCAAAGACATGTGCTATAGGTGAATTGGGTAAGCTAAATTGGCCGTAGTGTATGTGTGTGATTGAGTGTGTATGGGTGTTTCTCAGTGATGGGTTGCAGCTGGAAGGGCATCCGCTGTGTAAAACATATGCTGGATAAGTTGGCGGTTCATTCCGCTGTGGCGACCCCAGAATAATAAAGGGACTAAGCCGAAAAGAAAATGAATGAATAAATTAATATAATATTATATTATATTATATTATATTATATTATATTATATTATATTATATTATATTATATTATAATATATTATATTATATTATATTATATTATATTATATTATATTACATTATATTATGCAGTTATAATCATAATAAATAAATAATTGAACAGTAATATATTATTGAAAATATTTATTTTCACTTTCATACCTAATAATATAATATAATATAATATAGTTAGCACTGCTATGCTAATAATAATGTGTATTAAAATATTTGTGAAAAAAAATGCCAAAACATTATTTATTTATGAATGCTTATATGTGATTTATTTATATTTATATATATATATTTAAAATTTCACTCATAAAAGACTTTAGATCAGATAACTGAATACTACTGTGATTTTATTCTGTTCAGGGACTCATGACAGTGTTTATGAGCTCTGCAGTCCTGTCATCCTGCTTTGTGTGTCACCGTTCATGTGTAATGACACTATGTGGACATCAGCTGGGTCTCTGCTGGCGCTCTTCTGACTTTTATGAACTATAGTGAGGAAAAATGAGCACTAACAGGTGTAAAGTGAGCCTATCCCTATAGAGGCCATGATTTCTCACACAGTGAGGGGGAATAACAGGCACATTGGGCCTGTATTCAGTAGGTCATGTGTCCTGTGTGGGCTGACCTGATGTATAATTTGATGTATTTTGGCTGATGTTTTACTTTGTTGGTACAGGACTTACTGTTTGGTGCTTAAATGGAAGGTCCACCCCTGAAAGTTAATCTGCCGAACACAAAAGAAGATATTTGAAGAATATTAGAGACCTGTAGCCATTGACTTCCACCGTATTTATTTTTCTGCTGTGATTGCTAATAGCTGCTACACTGTACAAAATGCTGGGTTCCACACAATTCCTTCATGTTGTCCCAACACAAATCAATTAAGCTAACTTAATTGTTTTTACAAATTTAGGTTGATTGAACATAAAACAATTAAGTTATCCCCCCAAAAATCCTCAATAATTGTGTTGATTCAGCTCATTATAAAGAAGTTTGAACAAGCAGCAAAAATATTGTTTGAGTGTAGTTTCCAACATTCCTCAAAACATATTCTTTTTGTGTTCAGCAGAAAAAAAGTATGCAAATAAGTGCATTTTTATTTAAATAGTATCTCATTTGCATATTTAAATACAACATTTTATAAACATTCTAATACAAAGCATGTTTGCAGTTCTTAATGTAAACTCAAAAATAGTTTTTGCTGCTTGTTCAAAGTACTTATTTAAAATGAGCTGAAACAACAATTCTGGAAATGTTTTGGTGAAACTTATCTATGTTAAACTTATCTATGTTAAATGTTACGTTAACTTAATCGATTTGTGTTGGGACAACATGAATGAATTGTGCGGAACCCTGCATTTTTTACAGTGTAATTACTTAACTAGGGACATATTTTGATAACTATTAGTTAATTTTTTTTTAGCTCTCTTAAACTACAGTGTCTTGCCTAGTAACCACTAGTAACCAGCTGTTGTTAGTCTGTGAAACAGGGCTCTAATTGCATGACCTTTCAGAGAGTCACACTCATATCCAACGGTTATTCTAGCCTTATGCTTTTTGGCTGCTCTCTGGCCGCATCTGAAGGACTCGGGTCACCGTGAAGAGTGATGCCGACCAGGTTTTTAAGCACAATAATGGGGTGTTTACAATGAACAGTTCAGGCAGCTGGTCTTTTTTAAACCCACTCCACACTTTTATTCAAAAATTCAAAAGAAACTTTATGATTAAGATGCTTTAAGATGATTGCATGAGTGAACCTGACCTTCAGCCTCCACATTCCAGTCAGAAAAAGCTTCCTCAACAGTGATCCAGTCAATCTCTGATGGATAAAGTCTCAACCTAAGTTTTTTTTTTGAAGATCCTGGGTCTTTCAAAGTGTCAGATTACAAAAATAAATGGCTTGTTAATGACAATTCAGCAAGTTGAAGTTAACACATATTAGCCAGTATGGCTGCACAATATATCGTTTCAGTATCGATATCGCAATGTGTGTGTCCACCATAGTCACATCGCAGGATATGCAATGCTGAGTTGGGATTATAGTTGATCAACAATTGAGTATACATGAGATTTTGAGTCATTGCAACGTATACCCATAACAGAGTGAAACTTTATCATTTGCATGTGTTTTTAAAGGCATTTCAAGAAAGTGTAAAGCATTCAGGCACAATAACGTAAACATTTGTAACTTTAATGAGGAAAAATTGTACTGATTTATTAATATAATGAAGACTATACAACGTTATTATTTTACATAAGTAAATTTCTGTGTCTAAATACTGTTTGACTCTCCGGAAAACCATAAAGAACTGTTTATTTACTTTTTTCTTTGTTCTATTGTAATTATTCTTGTTATTTTATTTTGTATACATAATTCACACCCTTACATAATCAACCCAACCAATCTTAATTCATGATTTTTCAAGCTATTCAAACCATCTGGCAAAATTGTTTTCATATCGCAATGTATATCGCAATGTCAGATTTTTCCAGTATCTTTGAGCCCTATCAGCCAGTTTACTTTAATGGGTGTCAGGGTTGTAGCAGTGAAGTAAGCTAAACTAATTTTTGTTATTTAAAATAAGTGTTAGCTAAAATAAAATAGGTTATTTTATATTTAATTTTAGCTTATTTCCAAGGAAATGTTTCTCAGTTTAATTTACTATTAAAATGCAACGACACATAACAAATTGACTTAACTTTCAAACAGAAAAAAAAAAAGAATTGAACTAATTTAAACCTTTAATTAAAAGATGTTTGATTAAAATGAACTAAAATGTTTTTTGTTAGTTGGCAACAAACTGAAAGGAAATAAAATACATCATTCATTCATTCATTCATTTTCTTTTCGGCTTAGTCCCTTTATTAATCTGGGGTCGCCACAGCGGGATGAACCGCCAACTTATCCAGCATATGTTTTACGCAGCGGATGCCCTTCCAGCTGCAACGAAATAAAATACATATGTAATATATTTTATTTGAATTAATTTCCATGAAAAAATATTCTCAATTAAAATATGAGACATGAATGAGAAATTTTAATATGAAATAAAAATTTTCACAATTAATTAATTTGAACAGAGACTTGTAATGTAATGTGTATTTATATAGCGCATTTATCATGTATACACATCTCATACACCCAAAGCGCTTCACAATCATGAGGGTGAGGGGTCTCTCTACACCAACATCAGTGTGCAGCATCCACTTGGATGATGTGACGGCAGCCACAGGACAACAGCGCCAGTGCGCTCACCACACACCAGCTATTGGTGGAGTGTAGAGACAGTGATAGAGCCAATTCGGTGAATGGGGATGATTGGGAGGTCATGATGGAGGGAATTTTGCCAGTACACCAGGGTTATACACCTGTTCTTTACGAGAAGTGCTATGGGATTTTTTAAAGACCACAGAGAGTCAGGACCTTGGTTTAACATCTCATCCGAAAGATGGCGCTTACTGACAGTATAGTGTCCCCTTCACTTTACTGGGGCATTAGGACTCACACAGACCACAGGTTGAGCGCTCCCTGCTGACCTCACTAACACCACTTCCAACAGCAACCTAGTTTTCCCATGTGGTCTCTCATCCAGGTACTGACCAGGCTTAGCTTCAGTGAGTAACCGGTCTTGGGCTGCAGGGTGATATGGCATATGCCATGAAGAGAATAGATATTTTGTTATACTGTAGATCATTTAGTCATTTCTATTATTCTGTAAAATGTGTTTCCAAGGGTATTTGACAGTTTCTCTAACTGTAACATGTTTGTAGTGTTTGGAAAATGCAATATATTACAATCTAAAGTCACTTAAAAAAAAAAAACTACAGCTAAATATGTTACTTAGTTTTTTGGTTTTATAAAGTAAGATAGACTCAAAATTATAATATATTACTTTTTACCCAACACTGCATGTTGGCAGGTATAATTTTAGAGCCCTAATCCTCGAATTACTGATACTGTTTGTACTAAATGACATGTTTTACTGAAGGAGATTACTTGACTCGCGTTGTTTAACAGCTGTTAATTTTTTTTTGGTTAGAAAAGTACTAAATGCACCAAAATGTTCCTTCAATTTAGCATCGACACATGGATGTACCCATCCAACACATTCCTCAGCTGTTTTCAGAGGTGGCATCCGTGCCTTTTGATTATCCATGGCCCGAATATGCAAGTGTTCCAGAAGATTGTACCATAAAAGCAAGCCAAACGTTTGCCCGCCGATTGTTTCTGCTGCTCATGGCATTGTGGAGAGGGACTGATTGGATGCCAGAAGAGCAGAAATGGGGGTGGAGACGCTTCCAAGCTGATTTCTCTAACTGCCCTCCAGAACGCTGAGGGAAAAATGGACACAGCTTGAGTTTGGCTTCTGCTTGAAACCGAACTGATGAACGTCAGACCTCGACCCTCCCACACAGTTATTTTGAGTGCGCTTTGGCTAAGAGCATGTCTGAACGCATGAGGTTCATCTTGGGGACCCAGAATAGTAGTAGTGTCTTCAGTATTTATCTATGTACAACTGCACTTGTTGTTATAATGATGTGAAGTGACATTATTGAATGTCACCTAATTTGCAAATAAAGTTACAAAAATATGTCTCGATAGTCCAAAAGAATTAACTATGTGATGAAGTTGGTTAGAATGAGTCTATAATTCAAGTTATGAAAGCAAAAAAAGTGTGTGAGTATAATTGGATTTTTATAAGATGTGATATCATAGTAATAATCATACAAGCTGTTTTACAGCAATAGCACAATTGCAAATATGATATTGATATTATAAAATAGTTCAACACAAACATGAGGTCAGGACTGAGTGAATTATATTTTAGACAAAATATTGACTAATTATTGAAATTTTTCATTTTTTTTCTTTCTTGCCAACATTTGTTTTCCAAAGAAGCCAAAGCATGACATTTGTGCGCCAGAGAGTGTTTCATTCTTGAATAGTTTTTCAGAGAATCGAGTGAATCATTTGTACATTTATAAAAACAGTTACTTGCTTGGTTTATAAATGAATCACCACTTTGAACAAATACATTGAATAAGTGATTCAGTGATTAATAAGTGATTCACAGTTAGTGTTATAATTATTTATCCATGACAGGCCTAAATCAGTCAAGACACCATCACAAAAACACTTTGTTATTATCATTATTATCTTTATTTTTAAATACCTTTAATATCAAATGACCAAAATAGGGTAAATATCACATATACTTTATGATTAGTGAGTGTTTCTTTCCTTTCCATTTTAAAATACATTTGAGTAATGAAAAAGCATGTCTAATTTATTAAAACCATAAAACTTATTGAATTGGACAAAACAACACTGAACATTTGGACAAAAGTAACATTTTAGGAACCCTATAAAATGTTTTACATGTTTCTCAAATTAAACTGAAAACTAAAATGAACTTTTATTTGGACAGGTTGTTGTTAAGACGACTTTCGTTGTGCATCTGATAGGATGTTTATGTGCTTTTCTCATATTAAACTGTAAATTTCTGGTAAAGTGACTCCTAGATCAGCTTTGGAAATGTTTGTATGTGAGACTTCAGCGGCTGACAATATGTGGTTAATAAAGCAAACTGTGTCATTTATTCATGCAGAACATGCAGGCTTCATATTTAAATAGCCCCAGTTTAATATTCTCAGACAACAGTCTGATTTAATTAGGTGTACAGCAGTGTTTCTGATTTATTCATACAAAATAAGACCATGACATTCCGTGTCATACAGTAAATTCCTAATTTAATGACTGGATTTCACAATTCCATCTGTTTTTTTGGTGGAATGTTTTCTGCATAGAAGAAATCATGGGGACCTAATTAGTGTTACTTACATCATTTTGTTGATGGTAGCGTTTCTGTATTTTTGAGATTTGGAGATTAGGAATAATGATTGTGTTTGTTCTTCATAATAAAACGGCATGCAAGCAAATTGGACAAATATGCATAAATTAATTCAGTACTTAATATGTTTTCTGACTGTAAACAAACTGAATGCTAAATCAAATGGGTGGATTTAGGTTTTGTCTTTAGAGATTGGCAGAATGCCATGTGAACGCTGTCTTTCTCCAGGGGCGAGCGCTGAGTAATAAGCGTAAAGTTTGCCCTTGTCAGTCCTCTAATTACATTAAATCCTGTGTAATTCCTGGACAGCGAAGAAGCAGCCGCTGATGCACAGACAGCATGTGTGTGTGTGTATGTGTGTGTGTGTGCGTGCATTAATGGTGTAAGCAGGCCCGTGGGATGTGAGTCTCTGGGGATGGACGGTGGTCTGGTCACAGCTGTGCAGTGTGCTGGTCCACAAGCAGATGATAGCAAGTTCCACTTTGAATCCACTTAAACATTCTCGTTCAGATACTCTCGGTCACTCATTAAGTACAATGTGAGCTGTGGTTATGTTGTTTTTCATGTTTATTTTGTTTTTAAACAAGAAAAACTAAAATATGAATGTAATTGTAGCTGTACTCTGTGTCTATTAGTCTATATTATATTTTCTTAATGTTATAAGTACCTGCAAAGCTACCTGAAAAACTATGGACAAGTGTACTAAGTGTTTTAAATGCAAAGTGTGGTCATACCAAATGTTGATTTGATTTAGTTAATACAAGTTAATAGATAAATAAAATGTATTTATGCATTATTTTTGAAAGCATCCTCATTTTTTATACAAGTGCCTAAAACATTGAACAGTACTGTAGCTTTGCAGGTAGGTTTTTTGAAGCTACTTCGAGATGTTGCCAAAGTTCTTCTGGATTTAGTTTGTCTCAGTTTGTTCTGTTTCTTCATGCCATTCCGGAAAGACTGGATGATGATCAGATCAGATCTATGTGTGGAGCACTGGCTGTTGTCAGACTCCTTATGCAGACAATAATCTGCATGATCTGCAATAATCAAGAATTACAATTAATGACAAAAATAATGTCTGGAAATGTAAATTGATGTTTCAAACTGACATGCCTCAGAAAAATATAGAAATAATTGACTTTAAACCTTTTTTTTGGTGAAAGTACTAATGGCCTAAGACTTTTGCACAGTAGTATATATATATATAATATATATAAATACATCTCAAATGTAACAAGCATAATACCATATAATATTATTGTAACTCTTATTTATTGTATGATACTATATATCTGAAGCAAACTGAAGACACTCTTTGTTAAGACACTCCTCATTGTCTTAATATGATAGACTGATTAACCGCAAGCTTTTAAAGCATTTTGCTATCACAAGGTTACATTGTTTTAATTCATTATAAAGTCAGCCTCATGTACAACAGCTCTTTAATTGACACGAGTAGAAGTCTTTCATCCTCATGTCCATTCATACTCAATTATCGCAAAGAAATGCAAAGCCTGAGTTTTAGTTGCCCCAGTCTTTCCCCCTAGTCATAGTATGTCTTTAGTGGGTTCATCCTTAAATGGACAATCTCATAGACCATTGAGCACAGAGCTGTATGTGGAGCCTGATGGATGGCACAGAGAAAGAGGGCCAGTCTGTATCTAATGAAGTATTACTGGAAAGCTGCTCTCTGCAGGCTTCAGACCTCAGTTTGCTCATTTATTAAACCCAAAAACTCTCTTTGCCCAAATCCCTCAAGGTCTTTACACTCCAACCCTTAACACTCAGGTACGCCTGCAGAGCTGATTTAGGAAGTCGTGCCACAGGCCAAACTGCTGGATTTACACATGACTTTATTTGTGCTTTTAAATTTTGAGATTGAATCATGTGGATATGTTCACACACACTCTGATGGCAACTTGAATACCAATTTAGGTCATTTACAGTTGAGAGCAGTTTAATAATTATAAGGAAATTCATGTACTGCACATAAAACCAAACACATAGCATAATCAGTGTAGTCTAATTCTTTAATAAATGAGCTATATGAGCTATAATGAACTTTTATGAGCTATAATTATTTTTTAACCTGTCTAAAATATACACTGGTGTAGTCTGATTCACAACATTGACTGAGTTTTGTTGATACAGTGCTCAGCATATATAAGTACACCCCTCACAAATCTATTTTTTTAATTAATATTTTTAATAGGAAGCTATACAATATTATATTTGTGCATATACATTAGATAAGTCAGTACTGAAGCCAAATCTGGAGCTTATCTAAGAAAATAACTTACGGTAACCGTCCAAAAACTAGTACACCCAAATTTATATGTTATAGAAAAATATTAAATACAAATTTAAAAAAGAGAAAAAATCAAGAGAAGCAAAAAAATTGAAAAATTTAATTGAAATTTTGTAGGTTGTAATTTATTTTTGCACTATTTTGCTTGAATTTAATTGTATTATTTTTCAATTTCTAAATATGTTTGGTTAAAATATTATTTTAATAAATATATCTGTTTAATAAATCTGTTTTGTTTAAGTGCACCAAAATACATTGCCTATATTCTCTGAGAAATGGATACAAATATTCATTTTCAAAATGGGGTGTACTCATTCATGCTGAGCACTGTATATTTTGTGAGCCAGTCAGAAACATACAGTATGACCAGTGTAGTCCAATTCATGATACTTTAAAAAAAAAATCAAAAACAAAGAAATGACTCTTCTGAGCCAGAAAGCTTTTATGGAATGAAAATATACAGTATGATCAGCGTAGTCCGATTCACAAAGAAATGTTTTGATCCATGAATAAATAGTTTTTATTTATCTGGATCTTTTTAGTATGAGCTTTGGTTAATCATATGATTTTCTCATCCCAGCATACTTATGGTTGTGTTTGTGTGTCTGCGTAGCAAAGGTACGATGTATATATGCTATTATGTATAACAATATAAATTAAGGATATGCAGTAGGTTACAGTAAAAAAATTATTATTGCCATACCTAAGTTTCTACCATATTTTTAAGTGTAGAATTCTGGCAACCACAGCTTCCAGTGCAGAAATATTTTTGGGAATCCAAAACATGAAAAACAAACTAATAACTCTTTTGAGTCGGATCTTTTTAGTGATTCAAAAACAAAACATGACTAGTGCACAAAGGACTCTTAAGAACCAAATCTTTTGTTCAAAATGAAGCACACACCTAGAAGTTGCATAATCCACTAAATTCTATCTTTGAAGTAATAATAAAATTCATTCATTCATTTTCCATATGTTTTACGCAGCAGATGCTCATCCAGCCACAACCCAGTACTGGGAAACCCCCCCATGCATTCACACACACACTCATACATAATGGCCAATTTTGTTTACCCAATTCACCTATAGCGCATAACTTTGGACTGTGGGGGAAACCGGAGCACCCGGAGGAAACCCACGCCAACACGGGGAGAACATGCAAACTCCACACAGAAATGCCAACTGGCCCAGCCTGGACTTGAACCAGCGACCTTCTTACTGTGAGGCGACAGTGCTAACCACTGAGCCACCGTGTCGCCAATAATAAAATGAATAACTAAAATAATAACATCTTTTTGACTTAATGAACCTTACACTTTAGAATATACACTTTGCTGGCTTATAAATACTGTCCCTTTTTTCAGCTATTGGACTCTCGCATTGGAATTATGCAAAAAAACGGGACCTTTTATTTTCCCTCGCAGTACAAATGAGATTGGAGTCAGGTGAATACTAATGCTAGTCTTAGCGTCTCCTCTTCTTCTGCTTCGAAAATGGCTTGCCATTCAAATGCCCCCTCTACTCATATTGATTTGATGACTACAGATAAAGTAATGGCAGGATGCCTGCAGTTTCTTGGGCTTTGGCCAAGGACACAGAACACCAACAGTTTTGGCAAGTTCATCATCACAAGGCGCTCAGCAAACTGCATCTCACAACTGGGAGGGAGAAGTTCTGAGCAAAAGCACTGAACCATAAGCTAAACATATAGCCTGTCTCACAGTCTATAATTACACAAAATGGTGGGATGAATAATTGCAGAGACGCTGCGTAGATGGGCTTCTGACAACGTTTAACAAAGTCTTGAAAAGGCGGACAGCCTGGCTCAATGTAGTTCTTCTGAGAGCAGCATGTATTAAATGGAGGAGTAAAGTCTTGAGGGTGCGTTCGAGGGCCGAGAACCTCTTACCTTTTATTATTCCTGACACAGATCAAGCTTTTTGGCCAGATTATGTCCCAAATGAACCAATTTTCTCTAGATTACTGTGATTGATATCTGAAATGAAGCAGACATTGTGGTTCTGCTCATAGATTGAGGACGAAGGCCGTCTGTTTCTCTAATTTAATAGAATCGATTGTTATTTCATTACTGTATGAGTCCTGGTTCTTTCCAGACGATGCTTCACAAATAGTGTGCTTCATCTTCATACTTCATATTAATTCTCCTTCAGATGCCTGTATGGCAATTATATGGTGGCACGGTTTGCCTTGTTTTGTTTATTAGTGGCAACACTTTAGATACGATTAAATGTAATGGCTTCTTCCTGGAGCCATCAGTGACCCATTAGACCCAATGTAGAGTGTATTTTGTTCCATACACTACATGTTTTATTAAAAATTACCATAGCAATAGTTTTCAGTTGACCAGAAAGGAAGTATTACTAGGATAGCTGGCATCAGGTGGTCTGAAAACATATTCTGTGTTGAGGTCAGTAATATGGAAGTAGATTTTTTCCATGTGGCATATATTAAGTGGACTATGGGTCTGTTCACATGAGAACTGAAAGTGTATTTGTTTTTCCTTTTGCAATTTTTAAAGAGTAGAGAGTAGTTTTTTGGGCTGCACATTTTGGGAAACTGATGTTTTGTTTTTAGGTGATACATTTTGTGGTAAGAAAGCTGTTTAATTGTATGTCTTAAATAGCTCCATTTGGAAATAATTTATTATTTCAGAATGATTGGGTGATATTGTAGGGAGTGCATATGCATAAAAATAACCAACAAGGAACAAGCATGTATAAATACAATAAGAACATATTTTTTACTGCATCATTGTTGTGTAACCATACCCTCAATTTCCAAACACATACTCCTTGTCCTATCAGGCAGACTGAAGACCAGAGGTGAGAGAGCAGCAATTAGTCAGCTAACATACTGCTGAATGTCTAACAAATGAGCTCACTTTCTGCCCTCGTCCCAAACAAACTGCATTCACAGCCTCAAACCTCTTACCCACAAACATCACAACAGCGCTTTCACATTTAACCATGGTCATCACGCACAGAAAGCTTCACAATCACCGGTGGCGACCTGTTGCCCCCGAACCTCTCGGTGTAAAATAAATGAGCGAGTCTCGCATTTACCAGATCATTGGTCCTCAGATGTATGAATCAGAATTATACATGCTCCCCTGTGGTTGTTTTGGATCTGCCGTCTACATAAATATTATTTATGCGCTCGGGCACTGGACTCCTCTGCTCTGTTGACTCTCCCTCGCGCAGGGGAGCTCTATTGATTTCTGCCTGTCCTTTACGCTTGCATTTTGAACTGTATGAATTAGCATTTCTCCTCCACTCTCTGTTTTATCTGCGTGCGCCGCTTTGAAGTGGAAATACCCCAAGGACGAGAAGCACCAATAAACGTAACATCAAGAAACGGTCACGATTTTCTTTTTTGGTGTTACTTCGTTATGGTGCGCACAAAGAAAACAATTACGCGACGACAAAGAACGAAGGGGAAAGCTGCAACGTCTGAAATGCGTTGCTGTGTCATTTCATCCACCCGAGAACGGAAGTTTGGACCCATTGTGACGCTGACAACCTGGACAATGGATTCTCTCGCTCTTGCCGCCATGATTAAATAGCGGTTGATAAGATTGCTGTGAGGATGGTCATTTTTTCTGCTGCCCTTTCGCGGGAGATTGTTATGGGAGTGGAGAGATCTAAACCCTTGTTTCTCTTTCTTTGATAGAGGGCAAATGTAAATGTCAGTTATGTCAGGCAGCGGAAAGGTCTGGAAGCCTGGGAGAAACTGCTAAATGAGTTCTGACAGCCTTGAAAATTCAGCCTAGGAACGCAAATACACAAGTACAATCATGCGCACCCCCAAAAGTGGTCATTAGTTCTGATTTATGCTTCGTTATTTCATTCTGGTCTTAAAGGGAAAGTTCAACCCAAAATGGAAATTCACTCACCATTTACTCAGCCTCAAGTGGTTCCAAAACTTTATGAATTTCTTTCTTCTGCTGAACACAAACGAAGATATTTTGAAGAATGTTAGAAACTGGTTGCCATTGACTTCCATAGTAAAAAAAAAACAAGCTATAGAAGCTAATGACATCTAGTTTCTAACATTCTTCAAAAGATCTTCTTTTGTATTCAACAGAAGAAACCTAAACAGGTTTGGAACAACTATCCCTTTAAATTTACCTAGTGTCCAATATACTGTTGCCATAAAAAAACCTTTTCTAATATTTGAATTTGCTGCTGCTGTAGTACTCTAATCCAGGCTTCATCTTAAGGCTGCTTTTGTGCCGGGCCTTGTTTTAGTCTCAAACTGAATGAATTTGGGATTATTTTTAAATTACTGTGATTTGGATGTAAATTTAAGCCCCAAATGCAGTCAGTAAACTATTTCATATTTGCTTTCTTTTCTTAAGTGTTGTGCTGGGTGAGAAACTGTATAGAAATTGTGACAGAAATTACTGATTGATTCAATAAACAAGTAGTTCATGTTGTGATGTATTGTGCTCAGTTGGTCTTGACTTGGTCCTAGTCTAGGTGGTCTTGTCTAAAAGGTTCACAACAAGAGCAATAAATTATATTGAATTATATTAGAATATAATTAGATGAAACTATAGTTATAGTATATTATCATTTAATATAACTAAAACTAGCTTATTATCGTTTAAACGCCAATGTACTGTAGTTTTGCTGTCACACTTATTTTAGCAGAATGGATTCTGATTTGAGATATTTATGTCTATTTCCAGTTAAAGGGAAAGTTGAATGAAAATTACTGACATTCAAATGATTCCAAACCACCTTTGATTTTCATTCATTCATTTTCCTTCGGCTTAGTCCCTGATTTATCAGGGGTCGCCACAGCGGAATAAACCGCCAACTTATTTAGCTTATGTTTTACGCAGTGGATGCCTTTCCAACCACAACCCAGCACTGGGAAACACCCATACACTCTCACATTTACACACACTCATACACTACGGCCAATTTAGTTTATTCAATTCACCTATACCACATGTCTTAGATTGTGGGGGAAACCGGAGCACCCGGAGGAAACCCACATGAACACGGGGAGAACATGCAAACTCCACACATAAACGCCAACTGGCCCAGCTGGGGCTAAAGTTTTTATTATTGTAATAATATTTCACAATATTTTACCATTTTTTATTTTTATTTTGATCAAATAAATGCAACATTGGTGAGCAAACGAGACTTCTTTCTGAAACATTAAGACAATCTCAGCCCCCCAAATTAGTTTTGACTCATAAAAGATTAATAATATTGGTTTTAGCTGGCAATTAGTGGTTGAGTCACTCTAAACTTAAAAACGTGAGCTTACATTTCTACATATACATTATTTAGTGAGCAGTCCTATAAAAATGCTATTTAGGTCATGCTCTGTGTCAGTCAAAGTGAAGAGTGCCACATACAGTATACAGTATTCCCAGATTTGGTTTTACAACACATAACAATTATCACTAAAATAAGCAAAGAGAATAATAGATTCAACAAACAAGCAAAAAATAAATGTTCCTTTATTTAAGTCATTAGGCTTATTATGAACAAATACTAATTTCGTAGAGAGACTGTCAACTGTTTTGATGAGAACTAATTAGACTTGGTTGGACTAATTACTCCGTTAAATTGAGTGAATGACTGAAGTGCTCTTGGAGGAATTTTATCAAGATCTTACCACTACTGTAAATAACACTGCAATATTTCATTTTATTTTGTAATCGCCTGTTGTGTTTAATGAGAAGAATATGTAAAGCGCAGCTTATCACATCATATGGTCATCGGATGTGCCGGAGCGTGTCATTAAACACCTCGACTGCTGCACCTGAGGTGCCATATGTGTGCTATTTTCTTTCGCCAGCATGGGAAAAGATGTGCCTGAGAGAAAGATGTTTAACATGCTGCCTCTCAAACAGACCTTTGAGGCCCCCCCAAAAAAAAACAAAACCCTTAGCTATCACCACTGCCAGACTTATCTGCTAGAATGCAGTAATTCCTGCAGAAAAGGAACAGAGACAATGTTAGGACCTATTTAATTCATTTATTCATGAGCGTAATTGAAATATTAACACCGGCGGCAGACGGCGAAGGCTTGGCGCTGGGACCTGAGTCTGTTCGCACGGCTGAATATTTTATTTAGATGCTCGGCTCGTGGCTTCACAGGTTGATCTATTCATCGTCCCAACACGCATGGGACCCTTGTACCGCAGTCATTAAAGTCCCACACAAGATGTCTAATAATGATCCTTATTAGCGCAATACAAGAAACCACTATTCAGAAATTTACATTTTCCTCCTTGTTTTTTTGTGACTGATTTGCTCTTGTTTTCCTGCCTAATAATAAAAAACAAAATGATTAATCTTCTGAATACAGAGTAGGAGGGCTTTCGTTTTTATTTATTTTTTGGGTGATGTATTATGAGCGAGCTCTTCGCAGTGTGCGTGCCCACACATTCGGCTAATTTTACCCAAGTGTGTGCAAGGCTTTTGGTAAAAAACAGATGCGCCAGCCAGGCTTCATTCTGTACATAAATGGCTGTCTTGGGTGTTTGGTGAACATGAATGTGGAGAATAAGGGCAGGATCAAATAAAGATGCACCAAGAGTCTCTCTTGCCATGTGCTCGCGCTGTCACATGTCGTTGCCACAGCAGCGGTGAGGAAAACACCACCCACTGGGACGCGAGGCCTGCGCTGAGGCGTCGCGCTGGCACTCTTACTCTCTCCTCAGGCTTTATCAAAGGGAAATACTCAAACACAGGGAGATGGAGCTGCCACTAACCATCAGAGTCGCAGCCGTGCCACATTAAAAAAAGGGAGACTGCATTAAATGTCTGCAGGAGAGCTGGATTTTTGTCTAGAGGATGGGTCACTTTGCTGTTTGTGTGTGTATAATGCATCATGAGACTCCTCAGGTCTGGAGCATCCGTAGGGCCCGTGGACATGTTCCTGCAGGAGTCACGGTTCACACTTCTGCCTGTTTTCCAGACTCCCTCCCCCACCGCACGTCACAGCTCTGCATGTGTGTCCGTAACCATGTGTTTTACGCTGCGTGTGCTCTTTGACTTCGGTTGACACGGGCGCCTTCTGCCTTGAGCATGATTTTTGTTGTTTGTGATTCATTTCAATTTCAGGCACACTTTGGCAATAAGGTTTCGTTAATGTTTGTTAATGTATTTAATAACATAAACGAAGAATGAACAAAACTTGTACAGCATTTATTAATAATTGTTGACCATTTATGAATGCATTAATAAAATCCAAAGTTGAGCTTGTTAACATTGTGGTATGTAAGTGATTGACTATTTCCAATAACAAAGATGACAAAAAATACTGTAATAAATGTATTGTTCATGTCAGTAAATTAACTAACATTATCTAATGGGATCTTATTGTAAAGTGTTACCAACATTTCTAATGTTAGAAGATTTACAGTGTTTTAAGCAATACTTTCTGAAAGAATCATGAGTGAAAAATGTAATGACATTAGCATCCACATGTGGCGGATGATTTATTTATCGACTGCCACTTTCAGACTCAGGCTTGTTAAAGCAGGATGGATTCTTATTGGTTGTCGATGTTTTAGCGTTCATCATCTGGGGAAAAATGATTCTGAAAGTGATTCAAATTATAGTTTTCCCTTGTGTCATATATAATGTATATGCGTATATTTAGCGTTATAATCCTTGGTGTGAACAGCCCTTTATGTTTTTTTTTGCGTTTCTATGCTTTATTATTATGCTAGTTTGTTGCTGGAAAGGCATTTATTTGTAAAACTTGTACCATAGTAATTGCTGGTTCCTTCCACTGTGGCTACACCTGATAAAGAAGGGAAAAACCTGAAAGAATTTAGTGATTATTATTCTAGTCTTCGTTTTGTTGTTTGAAAGTATGTAAAAGCAAATGTTTTAATGATTTTATATTCATTAAAATGACATGACATTTTAAAAATATTTAACAATATTGAATTATGAGCGGGGCGACGCGGTGGCGCAGTGGGTAGCACGTTCGCCTCACAGCAAGAAGGTCGCTGGTTCGAGCCTCGGCTGGGTCAGTTGGCATTTCTGTGTGGAGTTTGCATGTTCTCCCCGCGTTCGCGTGGGTTTCCTCCGGGTGCTCCGGTTTCCCCCACAAGTCCAAAGACATGCACTATAGGTGAATTGGGTAAGCTAAAATTGTCCGTAGTGTATGTGTGTGAATGAGTGTGTGTGAATGTTTCCTAGTGATGGGTTGCAGCTGGAAGGGCATCCGCTGCGTAAAACATATGCTGGATAAGTTGGCGGTTCATTCCGCTGTGGCGACCCCAGATTAATAAAGGGACTAAGCCGAAAAGAAAATGAATGAATGAATGAATGAATTATGAGCGGAAAACATGAATTTTGAATAGTTACAAACCGAGTAAAGAAACACAAGACTACAATATTAGACTTTATTATTAATATATTTTATTATAAACTATCAGCTTTAATGATGATCAAACTCTTGTGTTGTTTGTTTTGTTATTTTCTTGTCTGACATGTATAGACTTTTCAAATACACTCCAGTGTTTCCTCAAGGGTTTTTTTCAGGCGTTATAATACCTATGGCGTTATTTCAATGACAAATGTCGTGAGCGCAGTATTACAAGTCGAGATCGCATTCATATAATACGAGCATGCAAATCTTCTTGCACGCCCTCAAATATATGCTGCTCAAGCGCAGATTTTCTTGTGCGCTCTCAAATAAACGCTGCTGAAGTGCGATTTAGTGGGTTTAGGTAACGAGTATGTCTCCAACATTTATTAGATTTGCTAGGAATATTTATAAATGTCTCCAATAGACCGACAGAACGGCATTGATGCGTCCTGAAGTAAAGTGAAATGGCCATAAACTCCAGCAAGATAAAGTAATTGTATGCAGGACCATGTACCTTTATCTATAAATAAAGTATAATTATGGAAACTGTGTTCATCAACTGAAAGCTACGTCGTGTTTGCTGGCCTCATGCATTACACAGCCCTGTCAGTCAGTCAGTCAGTCAGTCAGTCAGTCAACATGTAACCTTAAAGGGTTAATCAAATACCGCACAGAACTACTATGATTACAAAAAAAGTTTGCTTTATTATAATTTACTTACATTTTAATACGTTTTTGTGCAATTATAACCCGCTATAAAACAAACAAACAAAAAAAAAAAACAGCAACAACTGAAGGTTTTGAATGAGAAGCTGTAATGTAGCTGTGGCGAGAATGAATTTTGGTGTGGTTCCCCACCATAGAAGAATGAATGTAGTGGAAACCAGGCACTCTTAAAATTAAAGGTTCTTTTGTTTTTGCCATCCATGCTTTTAACAAATAAATCTCTCCATTATCCAGTATGTTTTTATAGTGGAAAAGGTTTTTCACAGTTATGATGATGCAGTAGTTTGGAGAGAATCATTTTGAGAAAGTTAATGTTTATATCTTACTGAGAAACCGGTCAACCCATATTATGAACGTCGAAAGCAAATGTGTGTATGAAGGGTCCTATACTGGGATCTTCGCTGTTGGTCAGTGCATCTCTCTAAAGGTTAGAGAGTATTAAAGTCACCACAGGAGCCTGCAAAGACCAGGCAATTAGTCAGAATGCCCTTTTTTAACATTGACAAAACAAGGTGAATTTGCACCCAGTGTTTTTTACAAGCTTTACTTTACACAGGGAATTTCTTATTGATTCAAACATGGTCAAACTGTATAAAAAACAATGTGATGATCAATAACCTGCCTTTTTCAACATTACTGAACAGCAAATATGCAGTGCATTCTGATTTTATTATATGGTTTATTTTTTCATAGCCTTAATTATTGTGTTTGTCACTACTGTATGCTGAAGCTGGCTTACCAATGCAAAAATTGAGGAGTGTTTAAAAGCATCACCAAGAGTGTTTAAAAAGGAATAGAAGAAAACTATTGGATAAGACATGAGACAGGCGGCAGGTTACTGGCTATAGTGATTGCAGGGCAGGTTTATGCTAATAAGTAGATGTGCATTCCAAAGGTCAAAATGGCAACACAGTGATAATGTCTGCTTGTCTCCTAGAAAAACAGCTTCTGCAGACATCGCGTGATGTTATGAACGTTTATAATATTTTTGTGGCAGATAGGCGCGTGTCTCTTTCTGTATGTCCAAAACCAAAAGATTCAGCAAAAGCAGAATGACCGCGATGTGCGGACGTCTCTTCATTTTGGCGCTTTGCTTTCATGACTGTCACCTAGCAACAGCCGTAAAAAAAACAGCAGCTCAGGTGGCAAGGGGGAGACAATCGAACTTGGGTACGGTCCAGGCAACTGAACCAAGTGTGAAAGCACCCTAAATGTTTCCTCTAGGGATGTGACAAGATCTCGGGCCACGAGATCTCGAGAGACTAAATCGTGATGAGATTTCTCGTCAAGGTGAAAAGTTGTCTTGTGAGTTGTGATGTTATGATGGAGCGTGAGGGTGAATTTAGCACTGAAGATTAGAGGCAGGATTGGATTAGAACCGCACATCAAGTGCTTTGCACACACCTGACAGGCTGGTAGCCACACGATATCTCTGTACAACTGCAGCCACACGCATTAACCACGGCTCAAACCATACGATGGAATAGCACTTTAGATATGCTTAAAGCCATAATCGTCGTAAACACAAATGGAATTAAGACATGTGGAGTATTCCTATTTCAGTCATATTATTGAAGTGCAGTACAGACATGTAAACGACGTAATCAAACTATTAGTCAAGTCAAGTTTATTTATATAGCGCATTTCACAATGTAGATGGTGTCAAAGCAGCTTAACATAGTTCTAGTAAAGTCCAGATTTCAGAGTTGAAGTTCAGTTTAGTTTAGTTCAGTGTGGTCTAAATTTCACTGCTGAAAGTTCAAACACCGCAGAGCAAATCCACCGAAGCACAGCTCCACGAGTCCCGATCCGAGCAAGCCAGTGGCGACAGTGGAGAGGAAAAAAAACTTCAACAATTGACAAAGTGAGAACCTTGAGAGAAACTAGGCTCTGTTAGGCACGACCATTTTTCATCTGGCCAAACTTCCTGTTCAGAGCTGCAGTCTAGGCCCTGGAGGCTGAAGAAGCTGGACGTCCATCGTGGAGAAGCTGCAGGTGTGAGTAGGGCACCGGCAGGCGGTCAGGTTGGCCCGCAGGATCAATGTGGGGACTCGTTTATCACAGTGGTCATTCAGGAATCAGTCTCATGCACTCCATTTCTCCATGACGACCACAACATCAGCTCGGGATACAACCTGGTCCAGGATTATGAATACCTTGGGATCATCTATTACCATTGTGTAGGACTTTTAGCTGCATTTTGCGACAAGATAAGCCATACACACTCAGCTGTTTGACACTTCTCTGCACCTATCGAGTCGGTTTATGCTGTCCATTTATGCATAATTTGAATCATTGAATCGTTAACTGCAGACTCATGGATCATTTGAATCAGTGAATCATTTATGGTATACTCACTCTGACTGCATAATTTGAATCATTGAGTCGTTAATTGCGAACTTGCTCTGAATGGATAATTTGAATCAGTGAATCATTTACTGTAGACTAACTCTGAATGTGTAATTTGAATTAGTGAATAATTTACTGCAGACACGCTCTGAATGGATCATTTGAATTAGTAAATCATTTACAATAGACTTGCTCTGACTGCATCATTAGAATCAGTGAGCGATTACCTATACACTTCCTCTTAATGGATCATTTGAATCTGTGTGTTTTTGACTTTAGAACACATAAAATTGAATCTATCCAATTCATTAATTAACTGTTCAGTGAGATTTGTAAAACATATGAGCAGGTGATGATTTCTCCACTTCAAAATAACTTTCAATAAAAACTTTTTTCATGAAATCTGGAGAAAGAAGCAAAGTATTTTGTTTTGGAATGTAGTGTAGTAAAAGGAAAAATATGCCAAGAGCTATTGCAAAAGATTGTTTGAGAAATTAGTTCAATTCAATTTAATATATCTTTATTTCTATAGCGCTTTTACAATGTAGATTGTGTCAAAGCAGCTACACATAGAAGATTATAGTGAATTGAAATGGTGTCAGTTCAGTTTTTAGAGTTTAAGTTCAGTTCAGTGTGGTTTAATTTTCACTGCTGAGAGTCCAAACACTGAAGAGCAAATCCATCGATGTGCAGCTCTACAAGTCCCGAACCATGCAAGCCAGTGGCGAACTTCACCAATTTGTGAAAGTGAAGGAAAAAAAACCTAGAGAGAAATCAGGCTCAGTTGGGCACGACCATTTCTCCTATTGCCAAACGTCTTGTGCAGAGCTGCAGTCTAGGCGCCTGAGGCTGGAGAACGCTGGACGTTCTATATCAGAATTAGTTCTATATATAGAATTAGTTCTATATCAATTCTAAGATTTTCCTAAAATAATCATTAATATGGTTAAAGGTTTACGCTATTCACAAGAGTGTTCATAGTGAGCTGAGTTTATGTTAATCTTGTGACATTAAAGCCAATTTAGATGACTCAGCCAAATGCACAAGTGCTCTTCCTCATCAGCATTTGAGTATACGGTTAAAAACTAGCCTAGAGTGCCATCTGCTCTTAAAACTAAACTTAGAATCGATTTAAAGGTGCTATGTAAAGAAAATCTGGGTATACTTAGGAACAGTTGAATAATAAGAGATCAGTATATGGAAATGGGCATATCGTGAGCCTAAGACACCATTGCTTCCTTATGTAAATTCCATGAGTATATAACCCTGGTTGACAAAAGTCCAATCAGAACACAAAGTAGACTGTTGCGTGACTTACAGGGCACGCCTTCTGATTCTAGGGGTATTTTATGGAGTTATAAATGAGCATATAAAACCATTTCTGGAGATTTTGTTAACTTACCTAAGCCATATACCTACTATGAAGATATCAGAGAACAGTTTGACTTATTGAACCAATGCAGTATATGGCACCTTTAAGAAAGAAAAATTTAAAAACATGATTCTTGAACAATTTTTCGCCACAGCTCTAACAAATATTAAGCAATTTTGTCACAAACCAGTATATGATCGATTCTGGCAGTTCAGAATTGTTGCTTTTATTTCTAAATACTTGTGTCTGATTCATGAACCAACCTAAAAAACCTCCTTTGAACTGAATGTGAACGCAAACTTTTAAATCCTTCCCTTGAAGCACACCGGCATCCAAAACAAAAACATATGCTGGATTTTCAGTATGGCTTTATCCGGTCGCTTCCCAAACCAGGACTGCAGTGAAGTTGTGACCTTGAAGCATTCATTCTGGCTTGTCTTATAAAGCTTTATGGCTTCAATCTAGCAGACATGTTTCCTCGGAAATGGCCATTGATCCCAGGTTCCTTTGCAGATGGTGACCTTCTCCCAGTCACCGCAATCACCATCCCCAAAGAAAACAGAAAGCAACAACTCAAAAGAGGCAGAAGATACAACATGCTGTATCTCCTCCAATCTAATTCGCCATGATGTGGTTAAGTCTGTTTGTTCTGCTGAGCTAAATATCGTGCTCCTGGGTCTTTCCCAAAGGGCGAGTGATTAATGGCGCTGGAGAACAGGGAATGGGAGATGTGGGAACAGTACAGGCTGTTATCTCATGGTCTTGATCGGATAGCTCCATTTATTTGAAGCCCTATTCACTCGTGGTACTGTATATTTATTTTTAGTCCAGTTTGCACAAATCTTCTGCTTTAGTTACGCTTCTTGCATGTGCTTTATAGTACAAACACAGCAGCAGCTTCTTGCCTGCAGCACTTTCCTTTCTCAGGAAAGCCCTGTCTTAAATAACCCTGCTCCATGACGGCACCTCCAGTTCCGGTTTCATATTAGCAAATGTGATCGTACAGTCCTTTTGTCAGGAAAGTCTCTGCGGACTTTATTTGAGAAATGTTTGCTCAGCACTTGGATATTTCTCAGCACAAAAAAGCGTAATATAATTAGTAAACTGCACTGTAAAAAAAATGAGTGCGTAGTTGTTACATAAATGAGTAATCTCTAACCTTTTTTACTGTATTCTGTAATTCAGGATTTGTTTTGTAATTGAAGTTTTTACTTTGACTGCAATCTCCAGTTGCTGTTGCAGATGATAGTTTTACTGTGCCATGCACTTTAAGTCATAAATGTAACTGTAGAAATGTTAGAAAAAACTAAATGTAATAATTTAAAAATAAAAATCGATAAATGATATAACATAAGTAAATTATATAAAAGTATACAATGTAAGAAAGAATAAACAGTTTTGTACAATTGTACAATTATTTTAAACTTTTAAAGATGTAAATAATTAAAAATTAAAAACAAAAATGTAAAAAAATAATATATATTCGCATCACAGTAAGAAGGTCGCTGGTTCGAGCCCCAGCTGGGTCAGTTGGTATTTCTGTGTGAAGTTTGCATGTTCTCCCCATGTTCATGTGGGTTTCCTCCGGGTGCTTCGGTTTGCCCCACAGCCCAAAGACATGCGCTATAGGTAAATTGGGTAAGCTAAACTGTCCGTAGTGTTTGTGTGTATGTCCTGGTCCTTCAGGTTGGGGGTTGAGCGTTGGACTAATGACCCACCTCGTAAAAAATTAGATGTTACTAAACACCAACATGGTGTGGCTAAATATCAACTTCGATATAAACTGGAGTAAGTATACATATATATATATATATATGTTTTGTTTTACAAAGTTTAAATTGTAATAATTATTATTGTAATATATTAAATGAAATGTACTTAATAATGTATTCATGGGCGATTTAGCAAGTATTGAAATTTTTGCAATATTTAAAAAAAAATGTATTATGAGGATAAAAA
>CAIGQV010016734.1:9625030-9651240 GCA_903798115.1 Danio jaintianensis
TCTCTCTCTCTCTCTCTCTCTCTCTCTCTCTCTCTCTCTCTCTCTCCTTCTCTCCTTATCTCTCGTTCCTCTTCTCCTCACAGATTCTTCACTACTGCATGCTGTGTGCCCACCATTACTGAAATGTACAAATACGCTTATATTCCTCCACAGGAGCTGCTAGGGGTTCATGACTATGATGTTTTGTTGCTATGCATGGAAGAATCTTATCAATGCTGTCATAGACATGTTTAAAATGTTGCGCAACCATCATAATGGATTACAAATCTGTAATCCATTTTTGACTTTATAGGTCTGTGTAGATCTGAAGAATTGTTGTTTTATAAAGCAGTCATGCTTACATTATTTTTAAAACTAAAACCATATGTGGCACTGGACGAAAAAAATATTGGTAACACTTTAGTTTAGGTCACAATTCATGCCATTAAATATTGGCTTATTACCTGCCTATTATTAAGATATTAACTGTTCATTAGCAGTTATAAAGTATGATTTTATTCTGCATCCCTAATCCTACCTAAAACCTGCAACCTTACTAACTATTAATAAACAGCTAATTAGTAGTTTATTAAGCAACCTAGGCTCATTCTGAAAATGTACCGCTATATACATTTCTGGAGAGTGCCAAATACATCCCAGGAGCTACGTTTTTTTTGCTGTTTTTGTTTTTGCGAATCCACCAGAGGCCGCTGTGTATGCTTTTTCAGATCTCAAATTTCTTTCACGAGTGCCATTCGTGCCTGCTCTTCTCGCGTAAATCCACCAGAGGCCGCTGTCAACTGACTGACTGAATGACTAACTGACTGACTGACTGACCGATCGACTGACCCACCCTCCTCCTTTCCTAAACCCAACCAATAGTGTTTTCAAAAGCACAGATTGACCCGCCCATCCACTTCCCTAAACCCAACCGACAGTTTTAAAAGCAATCCAGAAAAAGAAAAGCACTCGCCTGATTTTTACCACGTTTTCAGATTTTACCACATTCTCACCCTGTTATTTACTTGTTTATTTTATTTTTTGGCTTATATTTTTGTCTTACCTGCTTTCTGGAAACGTTCTTCGCTGGACTCGATCCCTGTCGTCGTGGTCAGCACCTCTCTGCGTCTCAAGTCCGCCGACGTACATGGCGAGCTATCTAGACAAACTGGTAACAGCGGGAAAGGCATCCATACGGAGGTAAGCGGTTAGTGTGAAAAAGAACGGCATCATACCGCCCCATAGCATTTGTTTTAAAGATGAAATGCAGCCATACGTACTTCTGGCTACATAATTCGTGATCTCCAGAAATGTATATAGGGCTACGTTTTCAGAATGAGCCTATGTTGCAATATTTTGTACATTACCTACTGTAAATATATCAAAACTCATTTTTTTAAATCAGTAATATGCATTGCTAAGCACTTAATATGTTCAACTTTAAAGCCAATTTTTTCAGTATTCAATTTTTTTGAAAACTCAGATTCCAGATATTTAAATAATCACATTTCAGTCAAATACTGTCCTGTCCTAATAAAGTATACATCAACTGAAAGCTTATTTATACAGCTTTTATGTGATGTGTAAATCTCAATTAAAATATTTGTGGTCCTGAGTCACATATTGTATCTGACAAGCTGCTTCACCTTAATGAGTGAATGTGAAAAAAACAAACCTAATATTTACATATTATAACTGCATTGCTGCTTTATAATTAATAATATTTATTAATTGATTTATATTCGGGCGACGCGGTGGCGCAGTGGGTAGCACGTTCGCCTCACAGCAAGAAGGTCGCTGGTTCGAGCCTCGGCTGGGTCAGTTGGCATTTCTGTGTGGAGTTTGCATGTTCTCCCCGTGTTTGCGTGGGTTTCCTCCGGGTGCTCCGGTTTCCCCCACAAGTCCAAAGACATGCGGTATAGGTGAATTGGGTAAGCTAAAATTGTCCGTAGTGTATGTGTGTGAATGAGTGTGTATGAATGTTTCCCAGTGATGAGTTGCAGCTGGAAGGGCATCCGCTGCGTAAAACATATGCTGGATAAGTTGGCGGTTCATCCCGCTGTGGCGACCCCAGATTAATAAAGGGACTAAGCCGAAAAGAAAATGAATGAATGAATGAATGATTTATTTTCAATATTTATATATATGCAGGTGAATTGCATAGCTTGTGCAAACATATCTATATTGCTATGATCAGACGCTTTCTCAACTGCTAATTTCTTTCTGCTTTTATATCGTAGGTTTATTAACTTATTGCTATTTATAAACTGCTTTTATCGGTCTGGATGTTTATTAACACCATATCAGTAAGTATTTTTAAAGTATTTCAAATCCTGCATCTACCACCTGCGCAGACATCAACAGCGCAACTGAGTTGTAACCAACATAGGCTCATTCTGAAAACGTAGCCCTATATACATTTCTGGAGATCATGAATTATGTAGCCAGAAGTACGTATGGCTGCATTTCATATTTTAAATGAACGCTACGGCGCGGTATGACGTCGTCATTCCTTACCTCTGGGATGGCTTTCCGGCTGTTATCAGTTTGTCCAGTTAGCTCACCATGTATGTTGCCGGACTTGAGACGCAGAGAGGAGATGACCACGATGACGGTGAAGATGTTCGAGTCCGGTGAAGAATGGCGGGTAAGACAAAAACAGAAGCCAAAAAATAAAATAAACAAGTAAATAACAGGGTGAGAATGTGGTAAAACGTGGTAAAATCAGAGGAGCTTTTCTTTTTCTGAATTGCTTTTTAAATTTGTTGGGTTTAGGGAAGTGGCTGGGCGGGTCAATCTGGGCTTTTTAAAATACTATTGGTTGGGTTTAGGGAAGGGGGAGGGTGGGTCAGTTGATCGGTCAGTCAGTCAGTCATTCAGTCAGTCAAACAGTCAGACGACAGCGGCCTCTGGTGGCCAAGAGAAGAGCAGGCACGAATGGCATTCGCTAGAGAAATCTGAGATCCCAAAAAGCGTACACAGCGGCCTCTCGTGGATTCGCGAAAACAAAAAACTGCAAAAAAACTTACCTCCTAGGACGTATTTGATGGTCTCCAGAAATGTATATAGAGGTACGTTTTCAGAATGAGCCTGGGTTGGTTGTAACATGCTGTATGTTGCCAGATTGAGGTAAAAAAAAAGCTTCAAGATTTGAATATTTCATCAATTGTCTAAAGTGATGAGCTTCATAAAAGATCTAGCAACTTGACAAACATGCACTCAAAAAATGATCTTTGATAATTTTTCAAACTACTTATTTCAAATGAGTTGAATCAACACAATTCTTGAGTTTTTTGGGGGACAACTTCATTGTTTTATGTTCAATGCACCTAAATTTGTAAAAAAACAATTAAGCTAACTTAATAGATTTGTGTTGGGACAACATGAAGGAATTGTGTGGAACCCAGCATTTTTCACAGTATGAACAAAAAGTTATTTTTTCGTAACTGGATACAAATACAAATTATGGGAGTTTCCCGGGAGAAATAACAAAACGGGATGGTGGCAAAAGATGGGTGTGAAATACTGGAGAATACCGGGAAAAACTCAAGTGTTGGCAGGTACTTGCTCTATAAGGCTCAGTTCATATGTGTTTGGATTCAGGCATGCATACAAATCTCTCATGCATTGTATGTTCTGTATGTAGTCTATTAAAATCCTGGAGTCAAGCGCACATGTGCTTTGCAGTGTAGGTGTATTTCAGAACAGTGCAGAAAGAAATCAAATATAAGGAATGTCCTCACTGGACCCCCGGGGGAGACAGAAGGCCAGAAGAGAAAGTGAATGGAGGGAGAAGGGGAAAAAATGTGGTATGGAGTGTAAAAAAGAAATTGTGAGACTGAGTACAGAATGATGAAAGAGGCACAAGATCCTGTTCCCATACTGTCATTGCAAATATTCATCTAAAGGGCAGACACTTTCTGCAGCACCACTATCTTTTTTTCTCTCTCTCTCTTTTCTTTGTTTTAAAAACTAATTTCTTGGCCTGTCATGGTATTAATTTTAATTTCTAGCAAATACACACTGAAAGCAGAGCGTTTCAGGTGTATTCACAGTCCTTTCTGGGTCTCCTTATGCCGTTTTGCTCTGGGGGAAGCCGTTGCGGTTTGCGATGCGTGCCGAAGTAAGGTTAAATGAGGAGAGGTTTTTTTTTTTCTTCATTTCCAAATGTTCTCAGTCTGCTCTAGTCTGTTGTGTGCACAGCAGGCTTCACCTGTCTAACCCAGCATACGCCTCTCTAATGCTCAAACTGTCAAGACGAGGAGACTCTCTGCAAAGAGCAAGCCGGCTTCGACACATGGATTGAGCTTGCATGGCAGAAAATATAAAACAGTATATATAAAATATGATTTCTTTCATTCATGATTAAAAGCATCAATTATGGGAAAGCACAGCTGTTTTATATGGCCTGACATCTTATACTGTTCTGTGCTTCGTTAAAGGGATAGTTCACCCAAAAATGAAAAGGTACTCACCATTTGCTCACCCTAGAAGTGGTTCCATATGTTTATGAGTTTCCTTTTTCTGTTGAACACAAAAGAAGATCTTTTTGTGATCTTTGACTTGCGTAGTAGGAAAAAACAAATACTATCGAAGTCATGGTTATTGGTTTCCAACATTTTTCAAAATATCGTTTGTGTTCAACAGAAAAAAAAAAAAAAAATTTAAACAGGTTTGTGACAAGTGAAGGGTTGTTTTATGATGACATAATTTTTAGTTTTGTGTGAACTGTCCCTTTAAAATATTAATCCAGTTTAAAATTAATAATGGAAAAAGAGTACTAAGAGACCACTGGAAAATTCTCTGGATTTACTGGGTTATTAGGTTTGAGTTTGAGTAAAATTTTTTGCTTTGTGTTATAAATGTCTGATAACATTTCTGTCAAATTTTAAAATAACAAAATATTCTCATTAAGAATATTTTCCTCAGAAAATGACAGTCAGTCAGAATAACAAATGTTTTCATTTGTTGTGAATGACAAACCAGAGTTATTCAGTCATATATTGATTTATTAACCATTTCAGAGTTAAAATGATGGTATTGTTTTGTCTAAATGTCAATGTAAATATTTGAACACATGGCAGGTTTGGGTTATTTTGACCAATTGTCATTTTCAGCTCTAAATGACAACATTTTTGTTTTCAATTTGCAAATAAATTTCATCAGAACTTTCCAGAACAAAAAAAAAGATTTACTCAAATACATGCAGTAACTTTAAACTATAAATCTATAAACTATAAAGGTTTTGACAAACGTTTACATATACATACTACATAGATATAATGAAGTATATATCATACCTATCATAACCTAACCTTAACCTAGTTCACGTCTTATTTTATACACTCTCAGAAATACAGCTATCACGGGGCCAGTACCTTTTCAAAAGGTACATATTTGTACCTGGGTCCAAAGGTCCAAATGTTTTAGATACATTTGGGTACTATTCATTCATTCATTTTCTTTTCGGCTTAGTCCCTTTATTAATCTGGGGTCGCCACAGCGGGATGAACCGCCAACTTATCCAGCATATGTTTTACGCAGCGGATGCCCTTCCAGCTGCAACCCATCACTGGGAAACATTTGGGTACTAATATGTACATTTTAGGTACCACTGTGGACTCTTTAGGTACAAATATGTACCTTTTGAAAAGATACTGCCCCAGTGACAACTCCCGTTTTAGGCTATGTTTTATTACACTGTTAGACATTTTATTCTATGTATTTTTGCGGTAACTTACTGGCACCACTTTCCCTTTACAGTAACTTACCTGTAAATGTGTTTTACAGTTCCAGGGCCCTAACGCAGTTTCATTTTACAGTAAAATAGCCGTACCACAACTTCTTTTTATGGTAAAATGCCCTTTTTAATTTTACAGTATGACAATCTTACAGTATTTTTACTGTAATTTATTAACATTTTACACTAGCAGAACAAAACCTTTATTTTTAATATTTACTATTTTAATAATCTTAATTAATTCCAAACAAGTGACAAATTTTTCATTAACTGTCTCATTTTTGCCTTCAGCTACAGTAGCAGTACTTGATTACTTTGATTACAGTAGAATACTGCAAATTACTAATATGCAGTAAGTTACTGTAAAAGTTTTAAAATGACCCACAATGCAGTGCATATTACAATAGTGAACTGTAAAGAATGTATGTGGTATTTTACTGGGCATTTTTGCAGTAAATAACTGTAAAATTGCAGCAAAGTCTGACAGGCACATTCACACAAATTAAAAATTGCAACCAAAATTACATGCATTTACTAAACATCTTTAATTAAACCGTAGTTACATCTGTAATTACACTTAACTCTGTCCATTAAATAACCCTTAAAACTACATATACTACTAAAGCTGTGTCTAACCTTAACTGTACCCCTGTGTTATATAGTATAATAAACGGCATGTAAATAGTACCTAAAACTTTATATTGTTTAATATAAGTAGTTAAGGGTATTTAAAATAAATGAAGCCCATTTTTTTTAGGCTGTCTCGAGTGCTGTATACTTCTTGCTGCAAAGAGGACATTTCAGATGTCGGCTTGTGCATTTTATATCCCATATACTTAATCCAACTGCAAACTGTGTGAATTATACATCTGCACATCTTCCCTCTGGGCTGCAGAACTGCGCAAAAAAAAACCTGAGCTTGTTTGGACTCAAAGTGTGGAGGCTCATCGTGCTATTTCAGTACTCCTGTAGTGTGTAGGTTGTGTCAGAAGAGGGGGAGAGCGCGAGTGTAAGTGTACGTCACTGTTTTATGTGTGTGTGTATGTGTGTGTGTGTGTGTTGAATGGCCAGTGGGTTCAGTCAGAGGAGATGCAATGTCTCTGTTCTGCTGATTTGTCCTGGCTGTGCTCACCAATGACCAGCACTGACCACACACAAGAAACTTTCTGCTCCAATGCCATGCACTAGTAAGGATGGGTGATATGGACATAAATTTTTTTTAATGGTATTTATTGCAACAATGATATCAGTGGCGATAATTAATATATATACAAGAGACAACAAAGTTCTGTATCTTTAGAGAAAAGTATGACCTTTGTTGTTTTTTAATGTATGTATCTATTTATTTTTTGTAACTCAATTAAATTAAATTCATCTTTATTTAAAATCCGCTTGTTAGTTCTGACATCACACAATACAGATTCTGGGTCCAAGTGCTCTATCTGAAAATATGGGGAGGCTCAACAAATCGTACTACTAAACCATTTATTTTTTGTAGCAGTATATATTCATGTCTAATATGAGATGGCCAGAAAGTGATTATATAATATTATATAATATTGTTGTTTGTGATGCAGCAAGTCCAGAGACTATAGTGTACACCATGATGTTGTTAGAAATTCAGTAACAAATTCAGTTAGAAATGAGTAGTGGCTTGGAACCTGGAAAGAGTATTCCATATGTCACGACCTAACAAGCGGATAGTGGGTTTGTAAGTACACCCATAACAAAATGTCTGTTTCATTCATACGGGAAGCTAGAGGGCACCCTTGTGCACAAACTCCCCATACGCTATCATTGCAGCTGAGTAGAAATAGAACATAGAAATGCATCAAATAATCAAACTTGAAGACAATAAAAACAAAATTGTGACAATACATGGTTTACCTGTGTTCTTCAAAGCCATTCTGGTTATTGTTTGAGGAATAAAAAATATTTATAATGCGATACTAATTGACATAGCCTTTTTCACAATAGTATACCATAAAATATTATGATTTATTGCTCATTTTGTGATATGAAACCACATCTGATCAGAAAAGGAACACTTGACTGATGTTATTAAGTGAATTTCAAGTAAAAGTATGTCAGTTAATGTATTTGTTTGTAACAGTCCAATACACGTGCAGAACTATATTGCTTATGCTACTACACTGTAAAAAAATGCAGGGTTCCACGTAATTCATTCATGTTGTCCCAACACAAATCGATTAAGTTAACAAATTTAAGTGGATTGAACATTGAACAATTAAGTTGTCCCCCCAAAAACTCAAGAGTTGTGTTGTTTCAGCTCATTTTAAATAAGTAGTTGGAACATCATAGTTTTGACTGTATAGTACATTTATGTTTATTATTGCAGGAAGACTGAGAGCATTTTCCCCGGTATATCCCAGTCTATACACCTTCTAAAGTTGCCATAGCTGATTATTATTAACAGATCCTCCGGGCTCTGTGCTCTTGTCATCATGGTACTCTAGTTAGATCACCTTCACGTACAGCATAAAAGAGTGATTATGTAATCCAGCAGGGCGCTGATTTGTAGATAGAGTGTAATGTGCGTAGAGCTTGCGTGTGTTCAGAGAGAGAATGACTTTGTTTTTCTTCCCCCTCAGCCTGTCAGTTTAGCAGTTGTGGGATCACATTTGCCCTTTACATCACTTCTTTTGGAGGTTTACTTAACTGTTAGCCATATGTGATCACAACGTGTTACAAAAGTTCATAGTTTCAATGTGTTATTTTTTTCAGATATGTTTATTATTGTTTAGTTTTAGGTCTTAGGTTTGTGTCAGACGTTCTTTTTAGTTTTTAGCGCATTTAGTCGAGCCATTGTTTTCAGATCATTAGTCCTTTTTTCCTAGTCCTGAGAGAGTACTCGCTCTTGGTTGCCAGGTTGTGAAGATAAATTAAAGCAGAGGGCAGAAATGTGTTATATTAAGAGAAAATCTTGTGACAGGGGGATTACACTCTTGACATCTAGCAAACGCAAGCATGAGAGCTGACAGAGGATTGTTGTAGTAGAAATTATACAGACATTTTGGTACAGTTTTATTTTTTTAGCCAACATTTTTTCAACAAAATTGCATGTTTATTATGATCAAAGTTTGTGTTTAATGATGTCATCTCTACAGTTGTAGTTGGTTAGTTTCTCCAAACCTGACTGCATCCTACAGTTTAGTCAAGTCAAGTCAAGTCAAGTTTATTCATATAGCACTTTTCACAATGTAGATTGTGTCAAAGCAGCCTAACATAGTTCTAGTAAAGTCCAGATTTAAAGTAAAGTCCAGTTTAGTAGATTATGTTGTTATCTGTTTGGGTTTAAAGGTGTTTTTGCTTTAAGCTGAAGCTGCTATCCTCTCTGTATTGCTCAAATAATGAAAATTCTGTCTTGACAACAACCTGGAAGGACAAATTTGAGACTCCCAGTGGTCACAAGCACTCATAAGAGCTGAGAACTGAGAAGGCTTGTGAAGTTAGGCATTGCCTGCAGTGTGAAGGTGTCTTAAATTGCAACTGGAAGCACGCCTAATATATTATCAGCTTAGGCTGAAGCCATTTAAAGGGATAGTTCACGTAAACATTTTTTAATCACATTTATTCACCCTCATGTTATAAAAAATACACATGGACCCGGTGTTCTTGTACGTGTAAAAGCTACAGAATGTGTGAAGGAGATTAGAGAGCTGGCGTGACAGAGAACAAGATTATCAGAACAAAAAAATAAATAAAATAAATCAGCCTATTTCTTACACAAAGCTGTTGAATGGCTTCAACAAATGATTATGTTTTTTTTTACTGTATTTTTTCTATATGTAAGGTTTTAGTAGCGACATTTTGTTGTTTTATTCACTTTTAATTTTCAATTTTTCAATTGTAATTTTTAAATACATTCTTATGTCCATTTTTAATATGTAGATTTTATGAAATTGTATATTATTTTCAGTTATTGTAGCATATCAAAGTTAAACTAAATGTAAATGAGAAGTGCAATTAGTCGAAATATTTTTACTGAACATTTTGCTTCAAGCATATTGTTTAAGTTTATTGGTCACACTTTACAATAAGGTTGTATTAGTTAATGTTAGGTAATGCATTTACTAATGTGAACAGCAATGAACAATACGTTTATTACAGTATTTGTTTATGTTAGTTAATGTTAGATAATGGAAATAATGTTGTTCATTGTTAGTTCACGTTAACACGAAAATTGAATTTGGATGTTAATAATGCATTAGAAAATGTTGAACTATGATTAATCAATGCTGTAGAAGTAGTGTTCATAATTAGTTCATGTTAGTAAATACATTAACTAATGAAAGCAAAGTGTGACCAGTTTAATTAATTTCAAATAATATGTATTTTACAGTAGTTGTTAGCTGTAATAACCCTGCTTGGCAAAGTGCAAATAACATTTTTAAAAGATTTAAATGTTTCAAAAATTGCTGAAAATTACAACGATGTCTTGGCATTGGCAACTAGTTGAAATTAAATATCAAAGCATTTATATAGTATTTGGAATAAACTGCAAAATTCATATAGATTTTTTATTATTATTTAGTTTTTTTGGGGAACAGTTTTGCCACCTGAACAGCATGAACATTTTTCAAAGTTTCAGCACCTGAAATTATCTTCCACCTTTATTAGTCAATCAAAAGTAACAAGCCTAATTGGCAATGCCAACAGATTTTTATCTTTCCCCGTGTATTTAGTCCAAATCTACTGATATGTGACAGAATAAATGCAAATCTGAGTTGACACAGACTGCATCCGACAGCGATGTAATCCGACAGTAATATGTTGTGTGGCATCATATCATGACACCATATGCCGTCAGGACCCGCTGATTAAATCCCTGATCCCTCGCTGGGCAGCGTTACTAACCAACACCGAGTGGTCAGTTTCCAAGCTTTTCAAAGCCTGCTGTCCAGAAACCAATGGCGTTGCCTTCATGTAACCTCCGAGCTTCTCACAAGTCGAGTCTTGGGTTGACGGCAGCATACAAAAGTCGGCGTTCAGTTTTGCGTTACTCAGGAAGAGATCGGTATAGCAGGAAATGAGGAAGTGGTTCTCTGAAATTTCTCCAGTGAGATGAGAGTATTCTGGGTAGGATAACATGATGAAATCGGACCTGCTCCGGTGTATACAAGGCCCTGGTTTGGCTTCAGCTGTAATCAAGACTCACTTCGTCAAATATTAATCTGAAATGGGAGAGTCAGAGGTTGTAGCTGTTATATACAGCATGCTTGAGAAATCAGCGTTTGGAGTGTATATTACTATAATTTGGAAGGTGACCCTGGGAAGGTGGTGGAAATGCTTGAATATGTCAGGATTGTTGCCCATTGTAATTTAGCATTTGAGTTAAACTGTTTGCTAACACTTTACTCAAAAGGGGTGTTCATGATACTGTAATACAACTTTTATAATCATGACATGACACATGTAATGAAATTGAAAGAGATTTTATGCATGCTTATGACATTTTGAGTTTAACATGTCTTTGTCATTACTTACTTGTCATAACTCTGTCATAAACTTGATTGTCATGAAGCCATTATAATTGTGTCATGAGTTTCATAACAGCATCATTAATATGTTTGTACTAATGTACACTCACCGGCCACTTTATTGGGTACACTTGTCCAACTGCTTGTTAACACAAATTTCTACCAATCAGCCAATCAACATGGCAGCAACTCAATGCATTTAGGCATGTAGACATGGTCAAGACGATCTGCTGCAGTTCAAACCCAGCATCATAATGGGGAAGAAAGGTGTTTTAAGTGACTTTGAACATGGCATGGTTGTTGGTGCCAGACAGGGTGGTTTGAATATTTCAAAAACTACTGATCTACTGGGATTTTCACGCACAACCATCTGTAGGGTTTACAGAGAATGGTCCGAAAAAGAGAAAATATCCGGTGAGAGGCAGTTCTATGGGCTTCTGTTTACTGTACTCAAATGGCCTATAGAGCACCAATAGAGCACCTTTGGAATGTGGTGGAACGAGAGATTCGCATCATGGACGTGCAGCCGACAAGTCTGCAGTAACTGCATGATGCTATCATGTCAATATGGACCAAAATCTCTGAGGAATATTTCCAGTACCTTGTTGAATCTATGCCACGAATGATTAAGGCAGTTCTGAAGGCAAAAGGCGGTCTAACCCGGTACTAGTAAGGTGTACCTAATAAAGTGGCCGGTGAGTGTATAATATTATTATTATACAACTATAAATTGAATTTTTACCATTAAATGTCATTAATGACTTAATTTCAAAGAGTAGTGACATTTTTACTGAGACATTGTAATGAGAAAAATATCCATGACACAGTTATAATGACTTATAGTCATGTTTATGACAGATTTATAACATGCTGTCTTGGTAATGTCAAGTCATCATGACGAAGACAAAGACAGGTTGTGATGGATTTGTTTCCGTAAAGTTGTCATAGCAAAGACATTTCAAACAATGTCATCTTTGCATTTAAAATGACATAACTGAGCAAATGACGCTTATTGACAGTTGTCATAAGCATGTATAGAATCTCATTCATATTCATTACATTTGTCATGTCATGATTATAAAGTGGTTTGAATAGCACCCCCTTCAAGTAAAGTGTTATCAACTATGCATGTGTAGCTTTGCTGTGTATATTTTGTGTGTTAGGCTATGCGAGAAAAACAGCACGTGAACAATTAAGCCATCAAAAAGTCAAGCATATGTGTGCTGTTGACTGATACATGTTTGATGAAATACAGAAGGGAGTTACGTGACCTACTTAGGTTGTTTTATTTTTACGCATGCTTCTTGATGTGCTTTAGAAACACAAGGATTGAGTTAGCGATTCAGATAGCGGTCGGCCATTTTGGCTCCAGAGGGTGTTTCTGTGAAGATTTCTTACTAATCATTTCTCTTTGGTCTCACTGTCTTAACAGCTGACCCGGACCGCATGGAAGGTCTTGTATAATGAGGTGTTTCTATTTTCATGCTGATTCTTTTTTTAAACTCGCAAAGTTTGTTCATTCCAGGAGGGAGGAAACAACACATCTTCTCGCTGCATGAAACAGTTACAGTGTTTCTTTACTCTGTCTTATGTATTGTTTTTTGAGGCTTAACCTGAATTAGTTTAAAAGTCCCTCTTGGCACTCCAAATCTATATAACATATGATAAGTATTCAGTATTTTTAAGTTATTAAAAAAAATCATCTCTAACTTTCAGATATAATACATAATACAAGTATTTTTTTCTCTTAGTTTTCTCTCTATCTTTTTGAAAATGCCCTTCAAAGTGTATACATTTCAAATTTTTGTTATCCTGTTTTACTGTGAACTGAACAAATGGATACTTTCAAAAACAATGATGCATTTTTAGTCACATGACTCATTCAACTCAGTGCAAGATGGTAAAGATTATTGTCAGTTTATACATATGGCACTTCAGATTGCTTTTCTATGGTGGCAAATGTTTACAGTATAGGAACATATGGTAACCCTTTAGTATAGGTCACAATTCATGCTATTAACTACTGGCTTATTACCTACTTATTATTAAGATATTAACTTTTCATTAGTAGTTATAAAGTAAAGTGATCTTATTCTGCATCCTCAATCTTGCCCAAAACCTTAACCCAACTTCTACCTTACTAAATATTAATAAACAGCTAATTAGTAGTTTATTAAGCTAGTAATGTTAGTTAATGGTTTGTTAATACTATGAATTATGACCTAAACTAAAGTGTTACCAAACGTATAAACTTTTTTATGTTTCAGTGTGGTTGAGCAACACATGATAACCACCAACTTTTTTGTTATCAACACTCAAAAAAGTACTTTTGCTGCTTGTTCAAACTACTTATTTAAAATGAGTCGAAACAACACAATTCTAAAAAATTTTTGGGACCAGTTAATTGTTTTATGTTCAATCCACTTCAATTTGTAAAAACGATTAAGTTAACTGAATCAGTTTGTGTTGGGATAACATGAAAAAATTGTGTGGAACCCAGCATTTTTTTCCAGTCAAACAATGTGCCAGTGGTGAATATGCGAAACTACAATAATGATTTGAGAGTTGAATGTTCAATTTCAGTTGAGGGCTGATGTAAATTCCTCACATGAAGCCGTCAAGCATAGCATAACATTTGGAACACAGATTAAGATATTTTAGATGAAATCCAAGAGCTCTCTGATACTCTATAGACAGCAACAGTCCAGAGACGTTCAAAGTCCAGAAAAGGAACCAAAAACATTGCCAAAACATTTTATGTGAATCTCCAAAAACACTTTTGTGTGCCAAAAAAGTGTAAAAACAACAGCAAGTGTCTTCCATATCAGATCAGGGTGCGTGTTTACTACGGACAATATGACACTTGCTTGTTGCACTGCTGACTCAAATGTTAGTGCTGGAACAACGGCGCTATAAATAAACAGCGTTACTAATGGCGATACTGTTTCTCAGTAACGAGTAATCAAATGAATTATTGTTTCCCCCGTTACAACACCATTGACAATAACCATACTGACAATAAAATGTGCGTTACTATAATTGAGAACACTGAAGCGGTTTTCATTCGAGTAGTGTCTCTCTCAGCCATAGGACCTCTCTTTCTCTGGGGTGGATGTGTGTGTGTGTGTTCGGGGCTGGGGCGGGACACATAACCAACCAGTGATGATGATTGGCTTGTCTGTGAATGTGGTGTCACTGAGAATGTGATGATTGGCTTAGATAGAGTATGTTTCCATCGTTTGCCAATCAGAAGCAGAGAAGGGTGGGTGTTCACACAAAATGATGGCAAATCCAACAAGTTCAAAGGTAGCGTTTGCAAGCGTTTATAAATATAAGCACTACTTTTCCCTCATTGAGCTGAAAGGCAAGAATGTTTATGTATCGTGCAACTTACAGTATGCCCAGGAAAAAAGAATCTCTCTGAGTCGGTGACAAGTAATTGTAACCTAATGAAGCACCTCACGTCGTCACATGCTGCCACAAAATTAGTGGCTACGCAGGCGATAACGTGAGCTCTGCTACCAAAGCAGGAGATGAAGCCACGACGTCAAAGCAAATAAAACTTCATTTTTCTCCACCGCAAACACTTATTACTCAGACAGAATTAAACAAAATAATATCTAGATATATAGTTGAGGACATGCTGCCGTTGTCTCTCACATTGTCCCACAACAACATTAAAAAAGTGTAGATTAGTGTACAATGTTTTATATTTATTTTATAATCATTTGACAAATTAGATTTTTTTAAAGTAACGTAATAGTTACTTTCCCTGGTAATTAATTACTTTTATAATTATGTAACTCAGTTACTGTTTGTGAGAAGTAATTAGTAACTAAAATTAATTAATCTTGTAAAGGACCGTGCCCAACACTGGTTAGGAATTAGTACTGCCATTAGCAAAAGCCCACCCTGATGCGGGAGAGAAGATACAGGTGAGTCATAGTTGCATTTTTTTGATGCACTAAAATATTTTTGGAGCTTCTTATAATTACAGTTGAACCACAGAATGTTTTGACAATGTTTTTGGTTGTTTTTCTGGACTCTTGCTGTATATGGAGGATGAGGGAGCATCAAGGGTGACACAAGGGTGAGTAATTAATAGCAGAATTAAAATTTTTGGGTGAACTAAACCTATAATAGTGATTCCAATCCTGTAGGATAGTCAAGTTGCTCTGACTCCCAGTTGATCACCTTTTTTTGAGTGAGCTTAAAAAACATTAACCAGATATTTGAAAGCATCGTGAAAAGCTTTTGAGGCTGTGACCCAAATGAGCAGCTGACTGGCAGAGTAAGACAAGTAAAATGTTAAAACGGACTAACCTTCCCTCTAATTTCTCTAAAGATCCAGGCTCTCTGCTCATTCCCCCGTTGTCATGGCAACGCTGTGTCTGACATCAGCTCTTCAAATGAGTATTTTCCGCCTGCTCTTGCCGCAGCATTTGTATGGTCACTTGTTTGCTGTAAAACGTACAGTCACCTTGATTAAATGCACCATCAAAAAGGGGGTAAGCCCTGCTGTTTCAGTGGATGCTTCCAGCGCAAGAGGGTTTAATGCTTTTCCGTTTATCCATTTTGCTTTGCAGTTCAGCCTACAGTGCTTATGAGGTCAAACGCTTTTGCTTATTATTTCCTTCACAGAGGCAAATCTGTCTTTTTTCCTGCAAGTTTGTCCGCTGGAGGCTACAAGGAGGTGCAATTAACTTTCTTTGACCTACTATGGAAAAAAAAATGGCATATTGATTTTCCTGCATAAATGATTGGATATTTGTGCAATGTCCAAATTAGGCTTTGTATTTTATGTATAGAAGGCTCCCTTTAGAGATATTTTCTTTATAATAACACCAATTAAAATGGACATTCTTTCAGTTCATACATGATCTGGTGTTTCATTTACGGTTAACGTTTCATATTAACTGGCCACCTGGTCTGCAGATAAAGCTGTACTCCTTTGTTAACCGATTGGCGATTGGTGAGGGTCATTGTTGGCTGTCTGTAAACACGCAGGTTAATGCATCTGTGTTCGTGGTGTGGGCTTTGTGCCGCACAATCAGAGCTGGGCTGCAGCACTCAAAAGCTCTCCATTTGAACAGGCACTCCAGCACTGCGCATCACAATGCTGCTGCATAATTCTCCTTCAGAGCATCGGCAGGCTGCGCTTCATTTGCCTGCCCTCTGACTGAAGGCACGCCACCAGGAGCACTTCTTTTCACAACACAGTGTGGAGGAGAAGCCATTTCCTCTCCCTCGTCTGCCCTGAGCACATGCCATTATTACAGATGAATCATTTGGGGAAAAAAAGCTCCGGGCTCAGGACAGTGTCAGTCAATTTTTTATTAGTTTTTGTTAATTACTGAGAATTTTATTTTATTTTATTATTATTATTTTTTTTTCAAAAATTGTAATATCAAAACTCCTAAGACTTTTGATGTCAAAATTTATATATTTTATTATAAATGTTAAAAATAATTATTGTGGGTCAGAGATAATCTTTTTTTTTCAAGTATCTTAATAGTAAAATACAACTTTTTTCTGGGCTAAAAATAATGTTTTTTTATATATCATGATTTGAAGAAGTCCAATGACTAACATGTCGTTTGATCATCTTATTCATTGTAACAATCGTTAATACATCAAAAAATCATTTAATGAAATATTAAAAGTATCACAGTGCAGTATCATATCACAGTGCAGCCATAATATACTGATTGTCATTTTAAACCTGATAACCATTTTAAACTAATAAACATTTTACACTTTTTTTTTTTAACTTTGCCTACCTGTAAATTATCAAACCACTACTGTAGGATTTACCCATTTATCAAAAAACTGTTTTATTATTTAAAATAACTCTTTTATTTATTTTAATAAGTAAAGGTCAGAATAATTACGGTGTTTCATTTTTACATGCATATATCTGTTATACTGATTTATGATGGAACATTAATTCCAACAGAAAAAAAATATTTAAAATCTAAAATCAAACAAAAAATGCTTCAGGAGTAATTAATGAGTTTCATAATGAGATTCATAAAGATACACAAAAATCATCAGTCCAAGGCACTCGAAAAGTAGGTGAAAAGTAAAAAAAAAAACGTAATAACATGGCTATCATAAAAAAAATGCACCTACGCGTTTCATCAAAACTTGCCTTCATCAAGGTGACTTATTTGAAACATGAAAGTACACACTTCTATTTAATATGTGTTCTGCTATATGTATACATCTAAACATTGACCCTTATTTATGTTCATAATGTTGGCAGTGTAAAATTGCAGTGTTACAATTGTAAAATAGTACATTTATTTATTTATTTTATTTAAATCTTATTTAAGTCATTTATTTAAAATGAGATGAGGGGCGACATGGTGGTCGCAGCAAGAAGGTCGCTGGTTTGAGCCCCGGCTGGGTCAGTTGGCATTTCTGTGTGGAGTTTGCATGTTCTCCCCGTTTTCGTGTGGGTTTCCTCCGGGTGCTCTGGTTTCCCCCACAGTCCAAAGACATGTTCTGTAGGTGAATTGGGTAAGCTAAATTGTCCGTAGTGTATGTGTGTATGTCCTGGTCCTCCAGGTTGGGGGTTGAGCGTTGGGCTAACAACCCACCTCATTAAAAAAAACTAAATGTTATGAAACACCAATATGGTGCGGCTAAATATGAACTTCAATATAAATATCCCTGGGAGTAAGTAAGTAAGTAAGTATTTAAAATGAGATGAACCCCATAGTGTTTTAGAGCACCTAAATGGACAGATGGTACTTCACTAACTGTGACATTATTGCACATTATTGTCAGCTAAAATGTTATTTCATCTATTAAAATGATGCATTTTATTCAGAGTACAATAGGCTAAAATTGACAAATTAGATATAATAAAATACTGACTGAATTATCAATTTCCCAGTGAGGACGAGCAAGCATGTTTAATTATTACTTCAGTTAACTGTAAAGCTGTGCATGCCTAAATAAAAAAATAAACAAATGTATGTTGTTTTGACAAATTACACCATAACTTGTTGGAAAAATGAACAGCTTGTTATAATTACATTAAGTCAAGTTAGTAGCATTTGTATAAGCACTTTTGAAAGTGTGTTCATTCATTCAATGAATTTTCATGCATGTTTTTGAATGATTCATTAAAAGAACCTGTTCATAATGTTTTTTTTTCTAAACCTCGCATTCAACCCTAGTTAAAGGAAGGGTTAAGGTTATGATTTAAGTCTTTTTGTAAACAGGTTGTTTGTAGATGAACCTATTCAATGAATATGAAATCTGAATATAAAATGCTTGCCAAGAGGGTAGATATGCACTGTGTGAAGCAGCAGAATACTTCGGATAGCTGTTAACACCAGGGATATTATAAATAGTGTGAAATGTGAAGCAAAATTAATCAGGTTAAATTGATTTCTTTTACTTCAGGTTTAAAAAATACCCAGGGTTTATAATTTAAAGTGTTTAAACCCTATACAGTATCTGTGAGTCTTATTTGTTGTTGTGCTTGGAGCTCGTGATGACCGCTCAATAGAAAGTTATCTAATAGTGTTTTATTGCGAGTATTTTGCTGTAAAACGTCTCTTAATCTCATTACATCCAAGTCAGTCTCATTCAGATTTCAGGTAAATGTGATGTCTATTGCTGGGGTGCATTAGAAAACACTGATCAGCAGCCCATACTGTTTGTCCTTTGTTTTACCGTGTTTTACATCTGAGGATATTGGCAGCGTGAGTTCAACAAGTGTTTAGACGTGGACTGATTGTTCAGCTGATTAAATGGACTTATGTTGGACAGAGGCAGGACATTGTTGTCACAAGACTTCCAAATTGTGTAAGTCTCAGAGCAGACTTTAATATGACCATGTCATTCAGCCGTCCGCCCTTTGCTCTGCTCCGTGTCCAAGAGCAGTCAGGTTGATGAATGGCGTCCATTACTCTGAGCATTATGGGCTGGAGCAGATGGGTGGGTATTTGGGCCTTGAGCGAGAGGAGTATTTTACCCCAACCATAACAGTGAGAATTCCTGTCTCACAAAAATGACCAGCATATGCTCCAGAGTCACCATTTTCCCCATTGGAAGAAGTATCATTAAAAGAACACTCCACTTGATTTTGGAAATAGGCTAATTTTACTTTTAAGTCCCCTAGAGTTAAACAGTTGAGTTTTACCATTTTTTTATTCATTCAGCTGATCTCCAGGTCTGACGTGATCACGTTTAGTCTAGCTTAGCGTAAATCATTGAATGGGATTAGACCATTAGCATCTCACTCAAAAAATTGTTGAATTTTTTTTTACTATTTTTGAATTTATTCAGCCGATCTACAGGTATGCATGAACACGTTTAGCTTAGCTAAGCATAAATCATTGATTCAATTAGACCATTAGCATTTCACTTAAAACATTTTTTAAATGTATATTTTTTTGATAATTTTCTTATTTAAAGATTGACTCTTCTACAGAAGAGTCAATCCTTAAAAAGAAAATTATGAAGTTACATTGTGTACTAAGAATGACAGAAAATTAAAAGTTGCTATTGTATAGTTCAACCAACAAAAAAAAAAAAAGCATATTTATTTATATTTAATCTCAGGCCATTCAATATGTCTGTGACTTCTGTCTTCAGTAAATATTTTTTATTGAAACTGGTCTTTGGGGGGATAAAATGCATAAAAATGCCTACCAACATTTTGAGAGTCTAAAAAACATATATAGGCGAAACAGAAATAATACCCGTGCTCCTGAAGACATTGTTCGCAACATTATTACCTTTAATCCACTTCCTCTAAAAACTCACCTAAGACAAAAAGTCTCCTGTTTCTTGGATAGCCTGAGGTTGAGTACATTTTGAGAGAACTGTCCTTTTAAGTCCGGCAAGAGAAACAAGGCTTCATCAGACATGTTGCTGATTTCATGCATTAGAATCCGCTGTATGTATATCATCACTCGCAGAACATTTTTCTCTTCTTGTTCGGGATATTTAATGGCTTCAGCCATGGCACTGGACATAATGACAAATAAATGGAAGCGTTATGAGCATTTAGGGTGAGGCTTAGGTTTGAAAATGGGATTTCTGTGCAGACAGGGAGTGGTAGTCTAAGTAATAACCTGTCGCCAGCAGAGCCATGGATCAACCGCACGTTAGCTGTCAGCAAGGAGGAGGAACTTACAAGACCTGGGTTACCCAGGGTTTCTGCAATGCATCTCTTTGTGGCAGCTGGGAAGATAATTCAGTTGCGCTCACTACTCTTGGCACCTTCAGCCTTAAAGGGGCTCTGGAAATCACCTTCACTGGAAAGAATTAATGTATGATCGTATTAATCATGGGGTTATCCACTGACTGCATTTTTTTATCACTTTGTTTAAATTACCACAAGATTTTTGTCTGAAGGGTACTTTTTCAGGCCACGGGACTGCTTTAGGGATGTACTACAAAGAACAGGCTTGTGGGAAAAGGAACTAGATGGCGTTTCACCTATAGGGCTGAACACAGGCTGGCCCTGACTATGTTTTGCCTTTTATCCCGTCCTGATGCTGTACCACATCACCACAATTATCCAAAATTGCAGTAATTACCCCTGCATCCCCTCCCTGGCTCTCCAGAGGAGACATCCTGGGGAGAATGGAGGACCTCGGGCCAAGAAATAATTAACTTGATAATGGCCTTCCTTTCCTCAACCGTCCCTCTTGCTCTGTCTCTTTCCACATTTACACCAATTACAAAGATATATCGTTTTAAGCCTTCTTCATAACAGTACACTAATAGCTCTCCATACCTTTGTTTGTATGCAGCATCGTTTGTCTTGAGGTAGGGACCTTTGAGTCTGAAAATACCTTGATATGATGCAACTTGCTTTGTACTTCTCTCTTTCTTTACACACACGCAAGGCTTCCTCTATTGAGGATGGATTGGGGGATTTTTTAAATGCATTTTGTCATTTTTCATCCCTCCACAAGGCCATTGCTGTAAAACGAGGCCCCTTGACATCGGCAAAACACTAATAATAGTTCAGTGCACTCAAAACAAAACAATATGGGTTTTCCAGTTCACAGTCTGGGCTGATCCATAGATGTTTAGTTTCCATTCTTCCTGAAAAACATGGCAATTCAACACTAGTCTTGGTGATGCTGCCTCAAGCACTACAGTCTACCAACAACGTTACAGGTTTTTTACCAACATGCAGTGAAAAAAGGTCATTGTAAAATAGTAAGTGGTGCATCCAGGGGTGCAGTAAGTAGGGGGCAAAAGAGGAACAGAGCCCATAGAGCCCATGGGGCATGGAGGGGCCCACAGAGAAGCCTGGGGGGACCCGGAACATGACCTTTACCAGAGGGGACACCCCCACCAAGAATACATAGCAACACCACTCACTCGTTTTCCTTTGGCTTTTTCCCTTATTTATCAGGGGTCACCATAGCGGAATGAACTGTCAAATACTCTGGCATATGTTTTAACAGCGGATGCCTTTCCAGCTGCAACCCAGCACTGACATTAAAACCCGCAGTGCTGGAAAACAACCACACACTCTCCTATTCACACTAAGGCCAATTTAGTTTATCCAATTAACCTAAATTGCATGTCTTTGGACTGTGGAGGAAACTGTAGTACCTGGAGGAAATCCACCAGAACACAGGGAGAACATGCAAACTCCACACAGAAACTAGTGACCTTCTTGCTGTTAGACAAACGTGCTCACTACTTAGCCACTCTGCCGTGCCATAGCAACACCATTGGTTGCCAACACCCAAGAGGTGCAACCCCCTTATCTTGGACTACCTTGCTTGTCATTGACCTATTGACTATTTCAATGTCAGTCTTGAAATTTATACACCTAGTCTGTCATCAGCTATGCAGCTACTGTACTGTATGTAGTATGTAGCCAACCAACTCAACATAAAAAATGCTTAGTGTTCATAGGGTGACTAGCTTTGTCTTGTGGTCACTTGGCATTAATCAATCAATGTGACATCTCAGCTACTCCATTGCACACACAATTACCTTTCAAATCCTGGGTACTTGGTTCAGTTTCATGCGACACAGAGGTGTGAACATCTCAAGCAAAAATTCCCACAGCAAGCATGTTGCTGGTTTGCAGTCGTAAATGTCCAAAAGCCCAAGCCACTTGTCTTAGGGTCTTAAAAATCGAGGTGGATTTATGCGCGTGAGTGGAGCTTGATGGATCCTTGAGGTTAGTGAAGGGGAACAAATGTACAGGACTGCTTTTGCCCTCATGCCTGTGTGCTCTAGATGCAGTGGGAGATTCAGCCCTTGGCTTTTGGACAGGAATATCATACATAAGCCTTAGTTGTTAGCCTTTTGATCTCCCTACTGTTGCACTCAGCAATTTAGAACTCTTAAGGAGTTATTGATAGAATGGACTAAACCATATTTTGCAAACATCAAAGATAAATTGTACAGTTGAACAACAAATCTGTGATTGCAGTGCTATGAATATTCAGCTTATTTTGAAATTGCACCCATTTGAACCATTTTTCCTTTTTTAGAAGTCTTTCTGTGGCAGATGTATTGGCAGTAGTTTGATTTGGGTGATGAGGCTGGTGGCAGGTGGGATTAGGCCATTTCCTGCTTCTGGAGAGTGTGTAACAAGAATCCACACAGGTGCCATGCTGTGCCATGCTGATCCCTTCCTGCTGTATGCTAAACAATAAAATTGGACATAAGGGTAGTGTTGATTTGATTTCTCATACTGAACCATCAATGTACCTGTACACTGTCGAGAGTACAAAAGGGTGTTCTTCCTTATGGACTAACAAAGATTTTGGAGAGGCCTGGGGCCATGTAGTTTAGGTTTTGAGCATTCCATAAAAATTTTGCAGTGGAAATCAAGACTCATAAAACTATTATACGTCTTCAGGTTCTACTGTCCAGTTCTCATGAGCCTATGTAAATTGTGATCTCAGTTTCTTGTTCTTCAGCTGGCAGGGGTGGTATGCTTTTCTGCTGTTATAGTACATCCTTTTCATGTAATGAAACGACAGACGTTTTTAATGACAGACCTTGCTTGCAACCAGTGGTCAAGGTAAATATTATAAGTATAATATTAGTATAATTAAATATAATATAAGACACCCTGAGTGCAAGTTTAAAAATGATCCAACTTTTACCATCCACTAATCTCAAAATAACATGAATAATTGCCTGTATTTGCCTATATACCCATGTGAATAATTTTTTTTGTAACCACATACATCAGTACTCAGATGTTATAGTATATGCATTTAGATACTAGGCATTTATGTTTCCTTCAGAATAGCTGTGTCTGAAATTACATCATATTCCCTATATAGTGGGTTCTCACTATATACACTCAATTTTTTTTGCTGCTTGTTAAAACTACTTATTTAAAATGAGTTGATGAAACAACAATTCTTGAGATTTTTTGGGGGACAACTCAATTGATTTATGTTCAATCCACTTCAATTTGTTATGTTAAATTAATCGATTTGTGTTAGGACAACATAAATAAATTGTGTGGAACCCTGCATTTTTTACAGTGTACTGAATACAAACTAGTGAGAGATTTCCTACATTACATGTTTGAAATGGAAATAAAATCATTTGATGTAGCTATGAATGCAATTATTATTAGTTTTGTTAATATCACACGTATGCATCAATTACTTATAAAATACAGTAATTCAGTAACTAATTATTTCTGCTAGCATGCTCCACGTCACCTTTTGTGTGTATGGAAACGTCTATACATAAAGCTAGCCTGAGTCCTCACCACAAGAGTGATTTATGCTGCGAGCATTTGAATTTGTGTAAAGTGCTAACCTATGAACGCCAAACAGCAGGCGCTATCTTTGTCTGTTTTCAACAATAGAGAAGCTGAGAGCGGAAAGCATGTTCAAATTGAACTCCGTAACCTGAGAAGGTTTCAGATAAGTATTCAGTGACCATTGATGAGATAACAGGCCAGTGCGAGAGCATTACCGGGTAGAATCAGCAGAAGGAGAAAGGATCAGTGACTGAAGAAAGAAAATCGAACGTGGGGTGTCATTGAATGAATTTTCTAATTGATTTCTTATTCTTTCAGTCGCATGTTCATGCACTTTTGGTCATTTTGTGCGTGCCATTAAGCCTCTATAAGGAACAGACTCTATGAGACTTTCTGGTCCTCATTGCTCTTTCTCTCTCTCTCGTTCTCTCTCTCCTGAAGTCTTCAGGTTGCATACTTAGGTGCAGTAATTTGCCATTGACTGGCGACAGGTGCAGCTGCTGCTGTTGCCACTGTTAACAAGCCGTTTCATCATGGTTAGCTTGCCGTGATTATCACTTGTTGTTGCCACAATACCTCGGGTGGCCATTTTATGATGCTGAAGATGTCAGAGGAAATAGTCCCATTAATAATCCTTAGCCTACTGTCCTTTCCAAGTCATTTGCTTCGGCAATTGCGAATGCATGTGTCCTCTTCTATTTCGTTTTTTTTCCATCAGATACGCACAGATAATTGAGCAAATCAAGCTAGCGAATGATCTGACTGAAACATATTTGTTTACAGTTTTGTTCATTGAGATGCCGTTAAATACATAATATGTAAATTCTGCCAGTTGACCTCGTTACTAATACTTCCATAAATAACCAGTTCATTATAGTGTGGATTTCCTGAGGGAACGACTGTAGTTCCTGATAATGTGTTATATGTTTGGTGTATTTAATATACGGTTGAAGTCAAAACTATTAGCCCTCCTGTGATTTCCCAAATGATGTTTAAAAGAGCAAGGAAATTTTCACAGTATTTCCTATAATATTTTTTCTTCTGGAAAAAGTCTCATTTGTTTTATTTAGGCTTGAATAAAAGCAGTTTTTAATTTTTTTAAAGCCATTTTAAGGTCAGTATTATTATTTCCCTTCAGCAATATATATTTTTTGATTGTCTACAGAACAAACCACTGTTATACAATGACTAATTAACCTAATTAACCTAGTTAAGCCTTTAAATTGCACTTCAAGCTGAATACAAATATCTAGTAAAATTGTATGTACTGTCATCAAGGCAAGCATAAAATAAAACAGTTATTAGAAATTAGATATTAAAACTATTATGTTTAGAAATGTTTTGAAAAAAAAAGTCTCTCCCAGAAATTGGTAAAAAAAAATATACAGGGGAGCTAACAATTCAGGTGGGCTAATAATTCTGACCTTAACTGTACATCAATTTCTCAGCTTGAGATGTAGCTTGTAGATGTAGCTTTCTTGTTAGGTTAGATTTTTGGACTTTTTTGTGATAATAAATCATGAGAGAAGAGAAAGGGGAATTGGACCTTACTGTAAGTCAGGACCTAACCTCGAGTTGCCCAAAGTGCAACCTAATATGTCAAAGCACTTGCCCACAAGGCTGTGGCTCCGATGAGATCTAGTTTTAAACATTTTCCTCTGGTCTACTAGAGGTCTGAGTCTGGTCACAGGAGAGATGGTGTGTCAACAGAAGTATAAGTCTTGTGGTCGCTGTGCTGGCCTGCCTTACCATGCTAATGGCTAGACAGACAGGACTTTGTGTCTTATAAACACGGGTTTGCCCTCTGACATACTCTTGTTGAGAGGCCTTCCCAAGAGTGCCATTTATTCATTCAGCAACATTTATGGCATAGACATAGTATATATTTCATAGTACATAGTTTTAGCGAGAGTAGAAGTGAAGCACATCATAAAGTTGGGAAAAATGGGAAAACTTCCCTGACAGCCGAACTTTGCATTGGTTAAAAAAAAGTCCTCAGTTTAATTAAATAAGCCTGATACCAAATTCCGAAGCTTTCTATGACTGAAATGTGGATTATTTTGAGTTGCTTTGGAGGTGGATGCTTCCCTGTAATGAAATGATACAAATTTGACATTTATCACACATACAATACTGTAAAGCGTTTAGGAAAGCCTACGTAAAACACAATCCCACATGAAATGATATCTGAAGTTTGACTGTCTAGTTTATTTATTTATTTATTTATTTATTTATTTATTTATTTATTTATTTATTTATT
>CAIGQV010016734.1:9669272-9692070 GCA_903798115.1 Danio jaintianensis
AATAATAATAATAATAATAATAATAATAATAATAATAATAATAATAAATTACTTCATTCATGAGTCTGAAATGCGTGGTTCTATAAAACATGAAAAAAAAACAATAAAAATCTCTACTTAAATGATATGCACAGCAGTAGCAAAGTAGCAGAATGTACTAATGATGGCCTGGGAAAGTGCCCGGGGTTGAAGAAAACATAGATGTTGTACGTGCCGCTCTTCATTATTTAATGAATGGAGGATTTGGCATGTGGCTGGAGATCTTTGCCAGCTAGTCTTGGAAGTGGTCTGCTCCAAAAGTGGACCGCCTTTGTCGATCAATTAGCTGTTAGTGGTGAATATTTCATTATCTGCGAGTTATATGCCCATTATAGATTGTGTGTGCCAAAAAGGGTTTTTATAGCACCATAAACCTTTCAAAGCATAATGTGTTGCGTCTCGCTCCCGTTTTTTGAGAAATAATGCCTTCTTATAATGTACCATCACAGATGTCGATTTCTCTGCTGATCTAAAACTAAACGCGGATCTAACAAACGGCTAGGTGAGAGAAACGAAAGTCTGATGTTTCTTTAACTATGATATACTCATTTTTCAGTGAATGTAAAACCAGTGAAATCAAAGAAATGCACTTTATGAATTGAGTAATAGTTCCAAAAAATTGTCTATTTGATTTGATTTTCATTATTTCCTTATATATCATGTTCCATTTCAACATTTTAAGAAAAACTGTTTCTACATCTATCTTAAACTCATTTAACAAATATTTTAGAACATCAAAAGTAATAAGATTGTCTTTACAAATACAATTATTGATTTTATGCAAAGATCAGGCATTTTCATCATGTAAATATATTAATAATGCAAAGTTGAAATGGAATCAGATGGAAAGTGCTGTAGTCTAGAAGACGTTGAGGGCTTGAGAATGATTAGCATCCATCATGGAGGAGTTGCAGATCCAAGTACTGTATGTCTGGGTGTTCAAACTAGCCAAAGGGATGTTTACAGAGATTTGTATTCCACTGTGGTGTTTGCAGGAATCAGTGTTGTGCTCTTGACTCATTGATAACCATGTCAGCATTGGCTCTTTATATGGGTCGGATCCAAGATTATGTGAACCTCTGAAAAAAATATATTGATTAACAGCATATTAATGTCTTCTTGCTTGAAAAAAAGCATTCAGAAACCTTTATTTTAAGTCATATGTGTGCGGGTCTCTGAAGAGAATGAAGACATAAAGATACAGATTTTAAAATACTTTTTGTTAAAGAAAATGGAAATATATAGCAGTAACTTTTGGACAGAATTAACTCTTTGGGTTTTAGGAATTTATTTAGTTTTTCCACATAAGTGATATTCAAGGTAGCATTTATTTTTTATTCTAGTATTCGTAAAGCCATTCTGTAAATGATGGTTTTATGTGAATAATGTTGTCAAAACACTTACTGCAATACCACACTGTTTGAAAAACAAGTGGGCACTGATGCTGTTTTTTACACTGCAAATAATATTTTTCGTACTTAGGGTTTTTGTCTTGTTTATAGTCCAAATATCTAAAAATGTTGTCTTGTTTTCAGAAATAATATGTCAAATTTAAGAGCAAAATAAAATAAAAAACTGTTTCTACATTTATGATTTTGTACATTTAAACTCAAATATTTGACATAAAAAAACAAAAATGAGCAAAATAATCTGCCAAAATATCTTAAAATATTCTTATTTCAAAGCGAAAGCAAGATTATTTTGCTTGCCCCATTTGCAGTTTATTTTGCTCGTTTTAAGAATTTTTTTTTTTTAATTTTGACTTATTATTTCTGAAAACAATAGTATATTTTTTGCTTGTCTAGAAAATGCTTCTTAAGTAAAGAATTTTTAGATATTTACACTAGAAACAAGACAAAACTTTGAGTAATCAAAGCATTTTTTTTGCAGTGATGTGAAATAAAAACATTGCCCATTTACTGACCAGCTTTATAGGACATGCCCCTTAAAATCAGGCTTTTTCACAAAAAGGTTTAATATGAGGGTTGAAAATAATAGTTTTTCTGTATATATATATTTGTTTAAAAATATTTGTTTAGTGTAAAATACTGCTAACATTATAAGTGAACATTAAAATGAAAAAATAAAAAATCCACGTCATAACCCCTTTAATATCAGGAGTAAACTGAAGTCTGTGTTTACTTACAGTGAACATGCTTTAAAAGACAACAGCTTTGTAATTCCTTAATCACAAGAGGCCCGTGTGCAGCGCTGAGCAATATCCACTGTGATCAAATGCGGAGCAGCAAGAATTATGGACAACCATGCAGATCATTCATGAACATTGTAGAGCATCCATTGTTCTGTTCTCACTCGGCTGATAAGCTCAGAACAAGAGATTGTTCCTGTTCTCTTTCTCTCTTCCTTTCTTTTTGCACCATCGTTGTTTCATTCTTTTGGAAAAGTAAAGCTGGTTTTGCTGCAATTCCTCAGAGTGCCATAGTAAACTCCTAAATAAAACATGTGCTGCTGCTGTGTGCTGCTCAACTAACGTCAAAGCCTTTCTTGTACTCTATCCATTTTTCATGGGCTCCAAGTTGAAGTTAAAAAAATATGAAAATCACAGGTTGGGCTGTTTAGGGGGAGCTGAGGGGCATCTGATGAGCATGACCTAAATGAAGAACAGAGTTTGTGAGTGTGGCACCAAAACTACTCCTGAAACACTTACTAATCAACACGAGTCAAGCTCATGATATTATAGGGGAAATAAATAAACTTAAATAATAAATAAAATATAATAATAATATGGCAGCACGGTGGCTTAGTGGTTAGCACTGTCGCCTCACAGCAAGAAGGTCGCTGATTTGAGTCCAGGCTGGGCCAGTTTGCATTTCTGTGTGGAGTTTGCATGTTCTCCCTGTGTTCGTGTGTGTTTTCTCCGGGTGCTCCGGTTTTCCCCACAGTCCAAAGACATGCGCTATAGGTGAATTGAATAAACTAAATTGTCCATAGTGTATGAGCGTGTGTGTGTGAATGAGTGTGTATGAGTGTTTCCCAATACTGGGTTGTGGCTGGAAGGGCATCCACTGCGTAAAACATATGCTGGAATAGTTGGCGGTTCATTCTGCTGTGGTGACCTCTGAAATATAGACTAAGCCGAAGGAAAATTATTAAATGAATATAATAATAAAGCTCAATTACAATATGACAATATTAAAATGTAAATGAAAAATGTAATCAACTCATAAACAGTAGTGTAAAAACTGTTTATTATTCTAAATTATAATAATTTTATTGACCATACATATACATATTAATATCAAGTATTATATATAAAATATTTGTATTATACAAGGGCGAGGCTGTGGCGCAGTGTGTAGCGCTGTCGCCTTACAGCAAGAAGGTCGCTGGTTCGAGCCTCGGCTGGGTCAGTTGGCATTTCTGTGTAGAGTTTTGCATGTTCTCCCCGTGTTGGCGTGGGTTTCCACCGGGTGCTCCGGTTTCCCCCACAAGTCCAAAGACATGCGCTATAGGTGAATTGGGTAAGCGAAATTGTCCGTAGTGTATGTATGTGTGTGAATGAGTGTGTATGGGTGTTTACCAGTGATGGGTTGCAGCTGGAAGGGCATCCGCTGCGTAAAACATATGCTGGATAAGTTGGCGGTTCATTCTGCTGTGGCGACCCCAGATTAATAAAGGGACTAAGCCGAAAAGAAAATTAATGAATGAATGAATGTATTATACAAATTAATATAAATATTTCAAAAAATAACTTGTGAATGACTGGGACATTTGTAAACATAATAGTAAAAAAATATGTATTTCTAATTAAATGTATTAATTAATTAATTTATTTAAAAAACTAAAATATTTGGTAAATAAAAATAAAACTGCTAATGTACTTTTCTATTTTCTGAAAACAATACAATATTAAATGAATTAATAATTATTTAATATTTATAATTATTAAATAATTTAGAAGTCAAAAATATAATAATTTAAATACATAAAAGTAAGCGCAAATAACTTATAATATCATATTTGTAAACAAAATGGCCAAAAACTCTTATGGGACTTATGAGAGAACCAAATAGCATTGAGCACTAAAATTGAAAACTATCACATTTGTTATATTTTTATATTCTGAACTTTGTGAAACCAAAACGGCTGCCTTTATTGTTGTTAAGGCTTGTGGTTTGTGAATAATTCCTGAGTCGGCAATATGAATTAACTCCTGGAAAATAGCTAAATCTTTTTTCTGTATTTTATGTGATCAGTAGATATGTTGTGCTTGATTAATCCAGTCAAGCATGAACAAAAACAGCAAGTTATAAATATTAAATGAGTGTTGAACTTGCCAACTCTTGGCTGTTCACACAAATGATGTCACTTCCTCTTTGTTGCATACATTTACAGTTAATGGGCTTAAGTTGATTATATGAATTTACCTTGTCACCCAACTGAACACAAAAAAGTGACTATTGCCAATAGAAACTGGACCTTTTTTTCGCTGAAATGTGACCAAGAATACACTGAAATGCAGCTTCTCTTAGGCTGTTCGATTTAAACCACGGGGAGAGAAAAGAGCCAATTAGTGTGTGACTTTACACCACACCAATCTCCTGTTCACAAACAAGCAGATTTTTTTCAGCGCCCCTACTGTACTCTCAGGAGTGCTTTTGCTGATTTTCTACTGTATGTTTTGTTATTTCTGCATGTTAAATGAATGGATCTAACTGCTTAAACACTGTTTTTGACCCAACTTGCTGTTTTCTAACTTGTAATTTGTCGCTCACTAGTGAAATAAGGACTGAATGCATGTTTTCCCGGAACAGGCCAGTAGAAAGTACACTTAGTTGGATTATACATGAATGGTAAGCATACATGTTTAAGGCACATTTCGTTCTGGACCAGAAACTAAAAACACAATGGGTGTTTTGGATCCCATTGACTTTTATTGTGTGAAAATTGAAAGGGGTACTGTATACTTTTAAATTACTTAAGTAACTGTTACTGTTTGAGCAAGGGGGAGATCAGAAAAATTATGAATGCATAACATATACTCCGAAGGAACTTTTATTTCAGTTAGAACTGTTTCTGAACTCCCTCAAACACTTTTTTGTAGCGTGTTAGTGATCTAATTTACTGATAGACAGTGCTTTTGACACAACCTTGTTTAACAGCTAGTATTAAAGATATTTGTTTAATACTCACATGAATAGTCAGCTTTCTCTTTTTGTGTGTTTGGGTGCGTAAAAAAACTGAATGTACAGAGTTTAAACTGGCAAGTCTATTCAGATGTGTGGTTTGTTGTTGTTAGAGTGTCCAATGAACAAGCTGTAAAGATTCCACCCACTTCTGGAATGGGGGTGGAGATCAGCAGCTTATTTGCATTTAAAGAGACACACGAAAACAGCTTGTTATGGTTTTAGTCACAAAGGGGCATTCATTGTATAGTATAATAAATGATTTGTGAGGTTTTAAGACATGAAAATTCATTGGACATATTCTGGGAACACCTGAGACTCATGCTACTTAACAGAGGCATAATGGGACCCCCATAAGTATCATCCTGTATTTGATTGTCATTGAATAGATAGTTTCCAGTGTTGTAGTCAAGACCAGCTCTTTTTGCTCATTCAGAGTTAAAGGGATACTTCACGCAAAAAATGACAATTTTCTCTCCATTCACTCAAGCGGTTCTAAACTTTTATGAATTTCTTTAGTCTGTTGAGCACAAAACGAGATATTCTGAAGGATGTTGTAAAAAAGCAGTCATTGACATCCATAGTAATAAGAAAAAAATACTATGGAAGTCAACTGCAGTGTCCCCCCCCCCCCCAACAAATGGAGGACAAATGGAGGATGAGTAAACAATGACAGAATTTTTATTTTAAACTATCCCTTTAAGCCCAAGACCAGTATGAATCCAGTAAAAGTCAAGACCACGTTTCTGGCTCTGTGAGAGGAAAATATGGTCTTTGAATCACAAATGAAAACTAGAGAAGTAACTAAAGAACTAAAGAAGACCAAAAATGGTCCAAAATGACCAATACAATTTGGTATTGGAAGTGTTTATATGTGTTTATTTGTACATATTTAATAATTATTGTGTAATCTATAATATATTTGATTGTAAATAGTAGTATAATAGTATTGTAACTTTAACACATCTTCTAAGAACAAGGAATTCTTGCAAAGGTTTTGAAGTGCAGTTGCAGGGTAATGCATTGGATTTATTTATTTATTTATTTATTTTATAATCTCTGATTTTGAATTTAATTACTAAAATATGTTGACGGGGAAAATAGGCATAAAAATTACTTAACAAATAAAAAATAAATATTCTAAATATAAAAAATAAAGGCATATTCAAAACACTCAAATTCACTAAAACAATAGTACATAAATACAAAAATAACACTGTTTAGTGATTGTAATTGAGAACCAGGAACAAGTTCTTAAAAATAAAGCCTCAACTCCATATTTCGGTCTACTAATGGACTCTGTCTGGACTCTTATTTTGACCCTCTTATGGCTTCAGCCTCCACTGAGCTAGTCTTGACTAAAACACTGCCCATTTCACTCCAAAAATGCATCACATAATCGAAAAAAAAAATGTTTTGCATCACTGGCGAGTCTACGTGTTGCCATCGGCCCACTCTCTGATTGACGTCTGGTCCTCAATTGCAACGTTTGCATCCCTACTTGTTCATTTTATTCTCCTGTATTGTAAAATAATGCACTTTAGCTTGAAACTGCCATTAATTTTTATTTTAATGATATTTTTACCTCACAATAGCATCAGAAGAATAGGTAAAAATAACAATAAATTAATCAGAGTAGACAGGAATGAGAAAGTGCTTGCGTCCTGTACATGTGTATCTGGATTGGCTCCCAGCAGTGGGTTTGCACTCAGTCTGAGAGCAGTGCGTCCAGTTTACACTCATTAGCCACATTAGCAGCCTCCCCGCTGTGCTGCCCTGCGCGCCATTCTCAATACAACCACATTTACTCCAAACTACACACATCACAATCACACAAATGGGTATTATATACATGACTGGTTATTGTGATGATTACGTGACTGCAGAAGGAAGCACCACATGCACGCGACGTGTGGAATCAAAAGGCATTTCATATAAAGGCTATGGTTTTCAAGCCTTATTCTTTTTTTGACTTGAAAAGGGCCACAGATGATTTTCTGACTGTATTTAGATAATGCATTATTAAAATGTAAGTGCAGTAGACACGGATGAAAGATCTGGTCTCTTATTTTTTCTGCCTTGTTCTGGTATTGGATTTTTTTTTCTCTTTTTTTTGGCTTTGAGATTTTTTATTTAGGTCACATTTTCTGCACCACTTTGAAGAGCTAGGGTATGAATTATTTACTGGTGGAAAAAGGGCTTTGAACAAGGAAATACTATCATGAATGGATCCTGTGATTATTGCCTTTCCAAAATACATGTAATTTAATTGCGCAAAATTGAACGCGTTCACTGTCATGTGATCTGTTATCTCTATCTGGCTACAATGCTTGTTGGCAGAGCGGTTACAGTTTAGAATGTTTCAGTTTAGGAAAAAAGTACATTCACTCAAAGGTAAAATATTGTTTTTATAGACCAGGAATTAATTAAATTACTTTTGTTCAACTTTTTTTTTACTGTAAAATCAAAGCAAAGTTGTACGTTTGGACTAAACTAAATTGCTATTGATAGATTTTTTTTATTTTCAAGATCTGAGGTAAACTATCTGCTTGTGCTTTTAGTATGGCTATAAATGTCACACAAGATAGTAATCGAATTCAGATTAGAAATACATAAAAAATGAATAGCAGTACATTATTTTTCATGTAGTCACATGACATGAAAAAAAGTAAACTTTGAGAAAAAACACTTCTTTTCATTTTTCTTAGGGGATTCATTGTTTTTGCTTTAAGGCAAATCAAATAAAACAGTTTAAAACCAGAAACCTAATCCAATATGAACATGTACTTTCAATGAAAGACACAGTAGTTTCATTTTTTTTTCAGTGTAGGCTCTTTGAATCTGATTTAAAATTTGATAACTACAATATGTTAAATGGGAAAATAGGCATAAAAAGAGCACCATCAGTGAGACAGTGACAGTTTTGACCTTAATAAAAATTACTTAACAAATTAAATATATATATATATATATATATATATATGTATGTATGTATGTATGTATGTATGTATGTATGTATGTATATATATATGTAAATATCAAAAAATAAAAGCCAATTTAAAACATTAGTAAGTACTACAACACTGCATTAATGCTAAAATAACATTCGTTTTTGGTATTTGAGAACCATGAACAAGATCTTGAAAATAAAGCACTGACTCCATATTTTGGTCTTTGTTGCAATGGTCTCTTATTTGAAATACCATACTGTATGTATTAGATATAACCAAATAATCAAACTGGTGTTGTAACACTGTAGACAGCACAAAGAGGAACATGTTCAAGTCACAGCTCTCTGTCTACATATTGTCTTCAGAGAGAGAGAGAGAAAGAAAGAAAGAGAATGATAGAGATTGAAATAAAAGTTTTTGTGTTGTAAAGCAACTACATTAAAGACTCCAGCGCAGCAGCGAGACGTCAGAGATACAATTAATTTCACACTGCTGTGCAAATTAAGGGCTCGGTAAGCATCCACTGAGTAGACTTTCAGTGCTTTATTAGTGTCTCTTCTTGGAAAGGAAACAGAGAAATATTTTCATTACAAATCAATCACTTTAGCTTTGTTCCAAAACCTAGTGAACCTTTCATAGACAGCTGCCTTCTGATGCATACTAACACACATTGAACTTCAGATATAAACGGTTTACAATCTTTAATTCCTGTAGCTTTGCATGGACCACTTTATTCACTGTTGATTTTAGTAGAAATTGATATTAGCACGGTGCTAAGCTAACAGCACAGTCCTCAGAAACATAAATACACTACAATTGTATGTTGAAAATTGTAAACAAAACACATTATTTTTTATAAGAAAATACCGTTTTTATTTACAGTTGACTTGGTAGCATTTTATGTTAGCTTGTTGCCAAGTTAACAGCACAAAAATCTGGAAAAACATACAATGCAATAATGAGTTATAAGCTTAACTAAAAAATATCATTTTCATTCACAGTTGATTTCAATACAATTTGATGCTAACTTGTTGCTAACATTTATGTGCTAACAATTTTGTTGAAATCAAATTTTGTTTAGTTTGATATTAGCATGTTACATCCGTACTAATAGCACAGTACTCTGAAAAAGATACATCTGCTCCTCTAAAAAGGAGTTGTAAGCCATGAACAGGACAGATTATTGTAGTATATTTTACCAAAAATACAATTTTCATCCGCAGTTTATTTTAGTAGAACTTGATGTTAGCATGCTGCTAAGCTAACAATGCAATATTCAAAGAAATGTACATTTTATATATGAGTTGTAAATGAACAGATTGTTGTAGTTGTTTGACATGTTTAGGTTCATGTTTCAATATTACACAATTTCTGGTAATTTGGCAGCTTTATTGCATATACATTTTATCAGTATGAGATTTGTATGAACCTTTTGTAAGCTTGCCGTAATGCAGGAGTGTCATATTGAGGTTAGAGAGGAGATTGAGAGATGCATAATGTGAATGATACACGTGAGTTAGCCTAAATAAAGCTTGAATAATTATTACCTTGAAATTTTGGAGTGTGACTTGGATACCTTAAATATTAAATAATACCACAAAATCAAATTTATAATTGTTATTTGTATCGAATATTGCCATATTTATTATAAGTTATGTATCTTTTTTGTGTGTGTGCATAATCAACATACCTTCCCCCATATTTAAAAAATACTATAGTAATTGATGGGCGGCGTGGTGGCGCAGTGGGTAGCACTGTCGCCTCACAGCAAGAAGTCGCTGGCTCGAGCCCTGGCTGGGTCAGTTGGCATTTCTGTGTGGAGTTTGCATGTTCTCCCCGTGTTGGAGTGGGTTTTCTCCGGGTGCTCTGGTTTCCCCCACAGTCCAAAGACATGCGCTATAGGTGAATTGAATTAACTAAATTGGCCGTAGTGTATGTGTGTGAAAGCGAGAGTGTATGGGTGTTTCCTAGTGATGGGTTGCAGCAGGAAGGGCATCCGCTGTGTAAAACATATGCTGGATAAGTTGGCGGTTCATTCCGCTGTGGCGATCCCTGATTAATAAAGGGACTAAGCCGAAAACAAAATGAATGAATGAATAGTAATTGATAATAAATACTGTAGTGTTTATGAACTATACTATGGTAAATTCCTTGAATTAATCTGTAGCAGTAATTCTGTAATTGCTATGGTAACACAAGTATGGGACACCATACTTGGCCACACTACACTTCACTTCACTTCACATCAACTCATTCGTTCATTTTCCTTCGGCTTAGTCCCTTTATTAATCAGGGGTCGCCACAGCGGAATGAACCGCCAACTTATCCAGCATATGTTATAGGCAGCGGAAGCCGCAACCCAGCACTAAGAAACACCCATACACTCTTGCATTCACACATATATACTACAGCCAATTTAGCTTATTCAATTCACCTATAGCGCATGTCTCTGGACTGTGGGTAACCACTGAGCCACTGTGCCGCCAACACAACAACTATAGCAATATAAACAAATGACCCAACGCTGTAGTTTTTACAACTTTAAGGTATAAAATACTACAATACAGCACAGTCTACTATGCTAAAAATGAAATGACGCTACAGTATTTATTACAGTTTATCAATTCACTGAAGTTAATACTACAGTATGCTGTAGCATTTATTCACAAAGAGTTGTAACTATTATAATATATACAGTATAATATTTTAGTATGGTTCAAAAACACTATAGTATTTACTATAAATTACTATGGTATTTGTTTCATGTAGTCTTGCATCTATATTTTTTTCTCTGACAACATGTTTACTTGCAAAAGGGCGGGGCAATAACCTGTCACTCACACAAAATCCACAAATAGCAAACCAAAGAATGCAATCAATTCCTGATAGTCAAAATCATGAAGAAAGCAGACAATTTCATTTTCATTTGTCAGTAAGAACCTCACCATTTTGGATTAGCACCAATTATATATATCATGCACAGGAAGTCAATTATATTGTTTCTCCTGTTTTTTCTATCTTTCCCAAATATTTGTGTGAAGCTCCAGTTATATGCGGTGTTGTCTTGCAGCAAACAGATCCATTTTCACTCCCCGTGGCTACCGGGCTACTGTGTCAGTGGATCTTTGAGCTTGAGCCTGTTACAGTGCTGGACGTGTTTGTGAAAAGAGCCCCAGATGGGTTCAGGCATATGACAATGTGTTGACTCATGTCTGCTGGGGAAACAGCGACCTGTGGTCATTGGAAAGCACTGGCCTCATTCACGCTGCGGGTACTGGTGTCATCATTCACCTCTGAATGCCAGCGCCGCACAGTGCCAGGCTCGCCATCTGATGCAAGATTGGACTTTGAAGGTCAGAAGCTTCCCCAAATTTGTTCCCAACGTGTCATATCCAACGGCGAGGTTGAGGATGTTTGTAAAACCAAGCTGTCCGAGCATTGATTTTTTTTCCTCCTAAAAATTATCTTGGAATATTGATAATTTATAGGCATATCAGACACTGGAAGCATTGCAAGGGCAATGGTGTAATATGATCTCATTAGTACTCGTAGATATTCATTATATGCCGTAGTTCAATACATTGTGTGTACAATACATTCTTCTAAATTTAGATAATGTGAAATCAATATCATGCACTCTGTTACATAGATTGTATAGTGTGTTTGTAGAAAGGTTTAGAAGTGAAGTTATTTAGGTCATCAATAGTTGTTCATAGAACACTTCATTCATGGAATTCTTAGGTGGATAATTTGACACAATTAATTGTTATTATTTGGTGTATTTATAACCATTAATTGGAATGATTGGTAACACCTTACAATAAGGTTGTATTAGTAAATGTTAGATAATGCATTTACTAACATGAACAAACAATGAACACTACATTTATTACATTATTTGTTCTTGATAGTTAACATTAGGTAATGAAAATACAGTTGTTCATTGTTAGTTCATGTTAACTCACGATGCATTAATTAATGTTAACAATCATGAATTTGGATGTTTAATAATGCATTAGTAAATGTTGAACTATGACTTAATACTATACAAGTATTGTTCATAATTAGTTCATGTTAGTAAATACATTAACTAATGAACCTTATTGTAAAGTGTGACTAAATGATTAAATATTTTTAGCATCAACTTAATGTTTAATGCACTTAATACTGAATTTAATCAATAGCGGTTAGTAATTCTTTTTTTAGTTTTGTTTTATTTGTTTGAATTATTTGAATTTTGAACTTAAATTGTCTGATTATGAAATTTTACCATATTAAGACTGCAAGATTACTACCAGCTCTGAATAAATCCCAACTCTTATTTTCTCTGGACTGACTAGGCATGGGTTTGAATAAAATGTTAATATTTATTTTGCTCTATAAAGGTCTGAAAACATTTCTTCCAAATTACAAACAAAACTTTTGCCAATTAGAGCATTGTTTTTTCCCCGGAAATGATAATTGGTTGTGGTCAAAATGTTGTGCCTCTTGATGTTTTGTAAAAAAACATGATAATATTGTAGGATTTTTAGATGAACAGAAAGTTCATTTGTTTATTTGAATATAGAAATATTTTGTAATGTACTCAGAAATCATAAATAAGATATAAATAGCAATTTTGATTAGCTACACTCTCAAAAATAAAGGTATGACAGCTGTCACTGTGGTAGTACCTTTTCAAAAGAAAACTTTAGGTACTAGTATATACCTTTCAGGTACCAATATGGACCATTTAAGTACAAATGTGTACCCTTTGAAAAGGTACCACCCCAGTGACAGCTCTCGTACCTTTATTTCTGAGAGTGTAAAACAATAGCATCATATATTTTTCAGTCAGATTATAAAGAAGAAAATAGAATCTTACATGAGACAATAATTTAGTGATTTGTAAACATTTGTAGCACTCTGACATTGTACAGTATGTTTATGTGTAAACTATTTATACATGTGACCTTAAATTAAGACCTAGTATGCGCCAAATAGTTAAATTAGTCTTGGCAAAGCAATTTTAGGTCTCACTCATACACATCCACGCCTAGCCAAACATAAATAAATTTCACAAGAATAATTACAAATACTAAAAAGCTAGAAACTTCTCCTCCAAGGCAGATTGTGTCTGCTAAATATACATAGATCTATACTGTGATGCAGAGTGACACGGCAGTGATGACCACAAGATACTTGCAATTACTAATGACTTTCAGCCCACACACTCAACAGACTAATTCGAGATCTTTCTATGACTAACCATTCAAGTCACTGTAGAAGAGAACGAAGGAATGGACTCTTGGGAAAACAAGCCCTTGATTGCAATCAAAAAGACTCTTTAAACTCTCATGCAAAAAAACACATCTTGCCGAAAGAGAGGAAAACAAGCTGAGATTTAGAGAAGGGATGGACTTCAAAGTGCAGATCCATTACAATCCATTAAAAAAGTGCTTTTGCTGGATCGAAACCGAGGATCAATAAAAGCCAGTTAAATGTCTGACACAGCTCACTAATATCTGTAACATAAACTCCTATTCAGAAGAGGAGTGAGAGTGAGAAAAGGCGAAATTGTATTATAATGGAGGAGTCCACTCCACACCCTGAAACAGAAACACACACACATACACACCGCCCACATCTCATGCTTTATCTAAATGTAAAAAAAAAACGTTCACAATTATCATGCTGGATTTTCATGCCGTAGCATCCAAGGCTAATTTCTGCATGCTTTTTTGCATTTTCCCCCTGAGGAAATCAGGATAGGAAATGCCATATTGGCTTATTACTAGACACGATTCACACCATGAATGACAATATTTTCTCTTAATTTCATTGCCGTTCTTTTCTTTTTCCCATCGTTCAAGCCTGAGCAGATTTATACTGCTTTTCGAAGCCATAAACAGCGAATGCTATGCAAACTACTGCATTTCTACTTTGATATTCTGCGCATATATTGTGTTGATGCTTTATTGCCAGAGAAAGTTTCAAAATAAATAGTGTTCAGTGAGAAGGGGAACATTATGTGGTATCTCATTTTAGACAAAAAAGACGCAAGGTCATGATATATTCTCTTGCATGGTTTACATCTGTCTAAATGGTCCATTCGGGCTATGTTTGGAGACTATTTACTGGACAATTTAGCCCACATTTCAGCTGTGTCACTCGGCTAACGGTATACCTTTAGATCTTTATATGCTGCACATTTGCACTTCAATCGATAACGTGTGGAAATGTTATCATCTTTAACTGTCACAGGCAAATGTTTTGCCTGGAATGGCACATTTACCATGAAATCTTATTTGCGAGGGCAGAACACTCAGGGCCCGTTTCGACTCGGTGAAGTGCATCTCGTGTAGCAGTGAGGGGAAAAAAACGGACTCAATGTTTCATTTAAATGTCATACAATGGGAATGTTTTATTATGTCGGTTCATGCATGTGTTGCGGCAGTTTGCAAATCAAATGACTGATGAATGGTGCTGAAAGTTATTGCTTTAGTGCATTTGGGGGAAAAAAAAAGCGTAGCAAGTAGCGCAGACCACAGTGGAAAAGTGGAAATGCTACTTCCTGTTTAGAGTTGGCTGTGTTGTCATGGATCTGAGAGGTATGTTTTTTTTTTATTTTAACATATGGTACAGGTTATTAGCTAAAAATATATAGAAATAACAAGGAACCGTACAAAGTGATGTGTTGGGGACCCTTAAAAATGACAAACCTGGCTACATTCTCTTTAGTGTCAGCTGTGTGGTTGTAAATCTGAGTGGTACAGTTTTTGTTTATTTTTTTCCTGGTAGTATGGTGCAGATTAGTAGCTAAAACATACAAATAATGGGGTGGCAGTGGGTAGCGCTGTCGCCTCACAGCAAGAAGGTCGCTGGTTCGAGTCTCGGCTGCGTCAGTTGGCATTTCTGTGTGGAGTTTGCATGTTCTCCCCGTGTTCATGTGGGTTTCCTCCGGGTGCTCCGGTTTCCCCCACAGTCCAAAGACATTGTGCTATAGGTGAACTGGGTAAGCTAAATTGTCCGTAGTGTATGTGTGTGAATGGGAGCGTATGGGTGTTTCCCAGTGATGGGTTGCAGCTGGAAGGGCATCTGCTGCGTAAAACATATGCTGGATAAGTTGGTGGTTCATTCTACTGTGGCGACCCCAGATTAATAAAGGGACTAAGCCAAAATGAAAATGGAATGAATGAATGAATATGCAAATAACAAGGAACCTTACAATCAGGGTGTTAAAATAAACAAACAACTCACCTCTGAGATCTACGACAACAGCGCTGACTCTAAACAGGAAGCAGTTGGGTTCGTCACTTTTTGGGGTCCCCCAACACATTTATGTTGTGGTTTGCACTATTTGCAGCTTGTTTCTGTATTTGCATGTGTTGTGAGAATTGCGTATGCATGTGTGGTCCAATCCCTGAAGATGTTTTCTCAGTTTGTTAGCGTTTTTCTATGTGCATGTGTTTTTCTTAACTTTGAGCGCATTTGAACTCTCTAGGCCATCGTATACACAAGCTATTTGCATGCTCCACCAGGTGAGCTACCAAGCAAATTGACTCTATTAGAAAACAATGTGGATATAGATATGTGGTGCAAATGTCAGAATGTATTCGTTTACAGATCGTGAACTATGGTACAATAGTGTTGAGCTGAAAACATGGTATTGTGCAAGGATCAAGACTTTTGTTAATATTGAAGCTGCTTAAAAATATATATTTTTTTGTGTTTTGCTGGTTAGTCTTGCTTGTATGCTTATCCAGCATATGTTTTACGCAGCGGATGCTCTTCCAGCCGCAACTCATCACTGGGAAACACCCATACACTCTCATTCACACACACACACACTACAGACAATTTAGCGTACGTCGGAGTAAACCCACGTGAACACGGGAAGAACATGCAAACTCCACAGAGAAGTGCCAACTGACCCAGCCAAGGCTTGAACCAGCGACCTTCTAGCTGTGAGGCGACAGCACTACCCACTGCGCCATCGCGCAGCCCCTATGTCAGTATAATGTCAACCATTTCCTCAAATTCATATAATTTGATTTTGAATAAATTTGATAACTGTTTATACTGAAACTATGCTGTTTGTATGCATTATGCATAATTATAATAACAATTGTCTTTTTTCATATTTTAAATCAAAATATCTTTTTTGGTTATTTATTTCTTAGAAATATATGGCTATTTGTTAGAGATATTTTAGCTTTAGATTTAAATAAATAAATAAATAAGTAAATAAATAAATAAATAAATAAATAAATAAATAAATAAATAAATAAATAAATAAATAACCACAAATGCATCTAAGATATTTTTATTTAAAATAAGAAAAATGACATTTTCTATATAATTATACTTAAACCACGCTGTTTGCATGATTGCATAATTATTTTGTACATTTCCTTTTTTAATTTTAGATAAATATATCTTAGATGTATTTGTGGTTATTTATTTCTAAGAAATATTTAGCAGTTTGTTAGAGATATTTTAGCTTTAGATTTAAATTAAATAAATAAATAAATAAATAAATAAATAAATAAATAAACAAATGCATCTAAAATATTTTTATTTAAAATAAGAAAAATTACATTTTCAATATAATTATATTTAATTGTTATAAATATTGTACATTTCCTTTTTTAATTTTAAATAAATAAATCTTGTATTTGTAGATGTATTTATTGTAGATGGTTATTTATTTATTTATTTATTTATTCAAATCTACAGCTAGCATATCTCTGTTCAGATTGTGGAATGCTCCATTTTACTCTGACATTTATTAGTGTCATTAATAGCTCTCTATCTTAATGAGAAAATGTGACTGTACCAGAAGGCATGTGACTCTCTCATCTCTCTCATCATCTGCCGCATATTTACACCTAAGTCTCGAGAAAACACAAAAGTGCTGCGCCAAGAAAACACCAACTGTCATAAAGAATTTGGGATGAATTGCTGGAGCAGAGCTTAATGCTGCTAAAGGTATCGCCATTCCATTCTGTCCCTTAGGTAAAGAGATCAGGAAAGCAGCGTGACTGGAGAGAGCACACAAGTGTCTCATGTTTCGATGCCTAAAATTAGGTTTGGACGGTTTTAGATCAAATGTGCCAGTTCTAGTACAGCGACAGCATGATTACACAGCTGTGTCGGTGCGTGTGGTTTGAGCAGCCGTGATTGTGTTCACAGCAGCTGTCACTCTTGTAGTGTTGGTGGAGGAGTTGATGAAGATGAGATTTGATGGGATGGGTCGGTGAGGGCGACCCTCTCGTGGTCAACATAAAATCAAAATGGACTCTGTTTATCTCTTTATGGTCTTATTGTGACCGCATTTGTAGTTGTGCATCAAGAAATCACTCAGAAACATCACTGAAATCACATTATGTCAATAAAATGGGTTAAAATCACAATGTTACAATAATATAACATGATAGCAGGTTTTATACCACTAAGTAATTTTAACAGTTTTTTTATTATTAATTTCTCTGTTTAATAGTAGGTGAGGTATATATACCCTTTAATTTTGCCCAGGCCCTTTTCAGTAGTTGGCATTTTTTAATGCTTTTGTTGAATCACAATTCAAAGATATATATTTCATTAGTTTATTTTCAGCAATTTTTTATTAATCATAAATTTTTCTAAGTTACTTCAGCGACCACTTTAGTTTTTCTTCCTCTTATGGAAAGGTACCAACAATTTTTTCCATGTCCAGTGCACAGGTTTGAAATATACTTGCGGTGGTGATTGAAACACACCTTTTACCCACGTTACCTAGATGCGACAAAAAAAGTGATTTTAATAATATTTATATTTTTTATGACACTGTTATACACTGTTTCTTTTCAATGGGTTGAAGTAAAAAAAAAAAAGACTGTTGAAATAAAAAAGAAAGCCACTATTTGTTTTACTTTTATTCTATTCAGGAGCCATGTGCACCCACTGGCAGGTAAAATCTACTGCTGACATTTTGTACAGAATTGCCAAAGCATGTTAGATATGTATAAAATATCTAATATATCAACATCTTCAAATTAAAAAAATATACAGCAAATGAGAAATAAATGACATAAAGGACAAAAGACAAAAAAAGACAATAAGACAATAATAAAAGACAATATCTCTAAAAAGTAAAATAATTACAAGAATAAAAAGTGTAGATTATTTAAATAAGGCAAATTAGTTAATTAACCATTTCTAACGGTGTACAAATATTTTGCAGCCTGTTTAGATGTAGTTTCGTCCTCTCTGACTTCTGATTGGACAGTTCTGAATTATTAGTGGCCCTGTATGTTTTATTCCCCAATTTCTGTTTTAATTCTGTTTCTAAATGTACTAGTTTTAATAACTGATTTCTTTTATCTTTGCCATGATAACAGTACATAATATTTTATTAGATATTTTTTAAGATACTAGTATTCAACTTAAGGTGCAATTTAAAGGCTTAACTAGATTAATTAGGTTAACTAGTCGAGTTAGAGTAATTAGGCAAATCATTGTATAATGATGGTTTGTTCTGTAGATAATAGAAAAATGTTGCTTAAGAGAGCTAATAATATTGACCCTAAAATGTTTTTAAAATAAATTAAAAACTGCTTTTATTCTAGTTGAAATAAATCTAATAAGTCAAATCTTTTTACCCTGATTTTTGTCTTGAAGAACCAACAGAAATCTTAAAGCTCTCATTTGTTTTCTTTCTTCAGTGCTTTTTTTCTTTTATCTTCTACTTTGCTCTTTCTAAATCAAAGAATTCAAAGCTACAAGACATGATTGACAAAGAACAAAGGCAGTAGATCTGTCTTAAGCTAGTTTTGAAATATAGTGTTTTTAATATTTCTCTCTCCACTTTGTTTTCAGCAGCAGCGATTCACCAACTATTCCCTTATCTGTTGCCTTATTAGCGCTAATATGTTACACTTTGTTAAACAGAAAATTACAGCAAATGTACCATGATGGTTCAGGAAGATAATATAGTATGCTAAGACATTAGATAGGATAAGTATACCCACACATATAGCATTTTTTTCTCTCTGTGTAATGGCAGTTTTGGATTTCTGCATGATTCAAACAGGTCCTATAATGCTAAGGGCTCCATAGGAAGTTTTTCAAGGATTTATTATTCATGTTTAAAAAACAGACCAGTCAAGGACAATGAAGATTTAGCTCATCACATAAAAATAACACTTTACAATAGGGCTCCATTAGTTAATGTTTTTATGAACTAAGAATAAACAATACGTGTACAGCATTTATTAATTATAGTTTCATTTACAGTTGCATAACATTTAGTGATTATTAAAATCCAAAGTTGTGCTTATTAACATTACTTAATGCACTGTGAGTTAACAAGAACTAACAGTGAATGAGTGTATTTTCATTAACTAACATTAACAAAGATGAGAAGATGAATAATATATGTTTTGCTCATTGTTTGTTCATGTTATTAAACACCATAATCACCATTAACTAATGAAACATTATTGTAAAGTGTTACCAAAATTATTAATCTAATTATAAATAACAAAAAATATAACAAGCAGAACAAAAACAAAAATAAATGTAAAAAATAAAAATTAATAAAATAAATAAATAAATAAATACTAAAAGTACAAATGTAATTTAGAAGGAAAATGAAGTATTTAAATGACTGAAACTAAAATTAAAACAAATAATTTTATAAAATTACAGCAAATGTACAGTAAGGTTTCAGGTAGATAATATTGTGTATGCTGTATATTGTATACGTTTTTCCACAGGTATTGCGCTTTCTATAGCATTTTTGGATATTTCTGATGTTTCTTGATGTCCCGTCATGTGAAGGGCTCCATGTGTTTTGGAAGGTGTCATGGCTGCATTTATTTTTCATGTTTGAAAACACGGGACAGCGGAGGACAGTCTGCTGCCAAATGTGAAATCAGAAATCCCCAGGACGTTTTTTTTATCCGCATGATAGACGAAGGACTACACAAGCGACATCTTAAATGTGGTTTAAATATAAACAGTGAGCTGCAGGGATGGCGCAGTCCTGTTTTAAATTTTAATCAAAACCTTTTAGGAGGATGAGGCAAGTCAAACTAGTTCCAGAAAATGGCCTTGGAGACAAAAGAAAAGAGGCTCATTAAAGAACTGGCTGCTGCAGTGTCCCAAACCACACATGTACACGTAAGCATGAACACATATGAAAAAAAAAAAATTTACACACCCCTGACCTGATGCCGGCTGGAAAGTGGGACGGGATGTTTCAGCGATGAGGTTCCTCTTAGTGCACTTCAGCCCCTTTAAAACAGTGCGCCCTCTATGAACCCAAATCTGTCTATGCTCTCAAACCACTATGTACTTAAAATAGTGCAATCAGGGAGACCATATGACGAGAAATATACATTTTAAGGCAGTGGATGAAAAAGCTTTTTCATGCCATACCTTGCTAGACGGCTGTGTCTATTTTTGTGCACGCTAAAGTGCTCCAGACAGGTAGGTGCTGCACACTTTGCATTCGGCTCTGGGTGTGAGTTTTTAACCTGTCTCAGCAACATTTACAGTTACACTTTTTTTAGATGGTTCCCTTTACACTTTCTGTTGATTATACAGTGTAAGTAACTGTGAAAATACATATCAACTAACTCCCATTAGAGTATTATAGGAGTGTGTCACCGTGTCCTAACTACAAATGCCGTGGAGGCGCGACATGCGATAAAATATATCTTTTCCATGTTAAAATTAGTTTTTGTCTTAATTTTCCGCAACAGCAACGCATAACATTTCTATTTTAGGAACAGTTTCTATTTCTGCGAAGTTGCGGCAAAACAACAGCATACTGTAAACTACTATCGCAATTATCTCCTCAGGTACTGATTATGGGCTTTATTCAGTGTTAAATGCTACCGATGTGAGTTTGAACATCATTTTACCTGGCATTTATTGCCATACTACTGAAAGCAGCAGCAGATTTACCTCAGATCTTAAAAATATAATAACTAGCAGACGGGTTAAAAATTAAAGTGTAAATATTTATTATTATTTGTATTAATTAGATTGTAATTCTATTTGTTGGGAGTGCAGTGGCTGGTATTTAAATGAATGGCTGGTATTTAAATGTTTCTGTCGTGTCGCGTGTTGTTAGGACACAGTGTTAGGGCTTATCCGAGGCTTGTTGCAACTAGTTTAGCACAAAATAGGAATAGACATTGCGAAATTCTGTTTTTCTACAACTTATGAATAGAAAAATGAAAATAATTACACCTGATGACTTGAGAAGCACTATTTGGAAAGAGTTCATTGTTTTAGAATGATTTGTAAATTAGTTTTTGATGAATAATTGTTACTAGTCGACAGACATGTGGTCTTGTGGCTTTGACAAATCATCTAATGCCTTTTTTGCAGAATTATAATTAAAGGAAATTAGTTTTCAATGCGCACTTTTGACTACCACAGTTTTAATATCAGAAAATATTTGAAAATAGTCAATTGTGGCAACAGGGCCTTATAAATGTAGCTGTAACAGTCATTTTAATACAGTATAGGTTTTGTTGTGTTTTTATAGATACATTTATAGAATTGTTATGCTCATTGATCTGTTAAAGCAGGCATTTTGTAATCTGTAGTGAAATCATTTTTAAAACTGATCTTCCCAACTTCTACATGATAACATTAGCTGATAAAAGAGTCCAAATGGGACTAAAATTAAGAATTACTGGATGTTGCAATGTGAGTTTAATACTTCAGTGTAACTTCATAATCTCAGAACGGCTCTAAATATATTAGATTTCAATCACTCTCTGTCCAAAACAGGATAACTGTAATAAAACCAGTACGTAGGACTGTTGACGCTGTATAATAGATACATCTAGTATAATAGATTTGAGACTTACTTTGTGACCATTAAAAAAATGCTAATTGTATATAGTATGAATGGAATTTGGATGTACTACATCTGCCATGTTTTCACAGTCACTTGACGCACAGTTTTAGTTCAATGTCATTCACAACCCCGTTTCCAAGGTCTTATGAGACAGTAAAGTGTCCATTGTATAATATGCGCACTTCAGTCTTGCCATAGTAAGTCACACAGATACAATTTCACAGCTGTTTTATGAAAACTATAAGTTGAGACACTGAACTACCTGACAAAAGTCTTGTCGTCTATCCAAGTTTTAGGAACAACAAATAATAACTTGACTTCTAGTTAATCATCTGGTGTCAGAAGTGGCTTATATGAAAGGCAAAGGCCTCTAGATTACGCTTATTTTACCAAAATAAAATATGATTATGTCTTGATCATGCCTCCTTCTTTATCTTACCCCAGACATGCTCAGTAATGTTCATGTCTGGTGACTGGGCTGGCCAATCCTGGAGCACCTTGACCTTCTTCACTTTCAGGAACTTTGATGTGGAGGCTGAAGTATGAGAAGGAGCGCTATCCTGCTGAAGAATTTGCCCTCTCCTATGGTTTGTAATGTAATGAGCAGCACAAATGTCTAGATACCTCAGGCTGTTGATGTTACTGTAATAATGTTTACGGCCACCTGGCCGCCGGGAAGAAGGAGGCGGACAACCGACGAAGTTTTAAATAATTTATTAATAAAAGGGACGGCAGCTCCTCACGGAGATTGCCGTCAAACTGAAAGCAAAAGTCAAACATAAGTGTCCAGGCCTGGACCTCTCTCCGCTTCCTCTGCCATC
>CAIGQV010016734.1:9701581-9713159 GCA_903798115.1 Danio jaintianensis
TTCTTTCTTTCTTTCTTTCTTTCTTTCTTTCTTTCTTTCTTTCTTTCTTTCTTTCTTTCTTTCTTTCTTTCTTTCTTTCTTTCTTCTGCCCTTTCATCCATCCATCCCTATAAATATATATCTTAATATATAATTTCTATTTCATTTAAATATTGCAATGATATGCATATGCAGTCCAGTTTATTATCATTCTACTTATATTCAAATTGAAGCAGCATTTCTCCAAAGCATTTGCCACCTCAGTTCAAACTCACTTCCAATTCAGGAACTGAAAAGGCATTCTTAATTCAATTCTGAATGGCACACGACCCCGTAGTGCATGTCGCCGGCCTTTGATATGTGCCGTTGGAGGGGAAATTGAGAAGTCATTATTGACTGAGCAGACTTGGGTTAATTAATTTCTTTTCTGTTTTTCCTCACTCAACTATACGCTCCCTGTGCTGAGCCCAATCAGTCCCTTCATATTGCTCTATTATGACCATGACATATGCATAAGAGAGGAACTGATGTTTATACCTGACTGCTCATAGCCTCTGTGCCCCGCCAACAAATAACAAGAGATGTGGAGAATGGACATTTGAAGAGGAGGAAAAGAAGATAATCTGTGGCGTGATTAGGGTTTCAATGATGCCAGAAACTTCAAAATTACAGTACTGTGCAAAAGTCTTGGGCTACTAGTATTTCCACAAACAACAAAAAAATGTTTTTAAGTCAGCTATTTTTATCTTTTGGTGTAGTGTGCTGGTAGGAAATATCAGTTTACGTTTACAAACATTATTTTTCATATTAATTGTAATAATCTAGTACATGACAACGATGTAGCCAAAAATGGAAACTGAAGCAAAGTTTCTCGTCTATGTTTTCAAAACAAACTGCATTATTGTTTCACAATATTCACAAATATCCATGAAAACCAGTATTTGGTGCTGTCACCTTATTTGTAAACAGTACCCGTAGGGAAGTGATGAAGTGTCATTGGCACGTCTTCGCTTTTTGTTTGTGATGTGAAGTAAATACACATTTTGCTTATGAAACGTAAGGAAACATCTGAGCAGCAACACTACCACATGATTTGCCATTGTTGTGTTTTTGTTTGCACTTGTCTTTAATCTACAATCTCCCGTAAACACATACTATGCTTACTTGTGATGTCATCAATTTCAAAGACTATCGTTTCCGGGTGTTTCAATAGTATCTGGCTGCAGACTTGCACATGCAAGCTGAAACACCCAGTCTCAGACACATGCACTGCATGCAGTCTCAGCTTTCATGTGCACCTGGTCTGCAGACCAGACCTTTCTCAGGTGTTTACATGGACATGACAATGTTTTTGTTTTTTTACCTTAAAACCCGTTTTCAAATTTCTGCATTTTCAGTCCCCAAAAAAATGCAGTGAAAACAAACCAAATAAAAAAAAATCTATAAAATTTGTATCATTTTTGACTGAACATGTTGTTGTGTAGACATATAAAGTTTATGGCACTAAAAATGCTGGAAAGTGAGGATGCTGTCAAAAATAATGCCATAAATAGATTTTATTTATAAACAAGGCACTCAAAAAGTAAGTAAAAATTTTTTAAATTTTTATTTATTTCTTATATTATCTTTTATTTATTTTTTTTTTCAGTTTTTTTTTTTTATAGATCTTTTGAAATTTTTTCACTTTTTGAGTGTCTCGGACTTATGATTTTGTTATTTATCTTTATGAGTCCCTTATCCAAAGAGCATCGACACATTAACTACCCCTGAAACGCATTTTGTTTGGATTTGGATTTAGATTTTATTTATCTATTAACTTTTCATTTTAAAACTGCTTTTGTCCCATCTATACTTGCGCATATTTTTCAGGTACACTATAAAAAGTGATTTTTTACAGCTTGTTACATTTAAAGGAAGGTTTTTTTTTCTCACTTTTTTCTTCAACTTAGTAAAACTTGGTCAACTTATTACTTTATTAGAGTTTTCAGTAATTCAAACTCCTTGTGCATACCAAAAACTCACTGGATTATAAAAATGAATAGCAAAAATAATGTTTGGAAATTAAACTTTAAAACATTTTAAGTAAACTGAAATTTCACCAAAATAAATAACTCACAATGTTTGCACAGCATTGTATATCACAGCTAGAAGACACCCTCGCAAGCTCTGAATTGAAAGGGCAAACACCATTGTATTCAGTGTCCTTTAATTCCAGACTGTCTAAAACAAACAGGCTGTTACAGACAGATGTGCGCTGGAGTGGGAGCCTGATGGCGCGTCTCACATTGAGAGTCCTTGGCGCCAGTGTGACACAGATGAGCTTCGATACCCTGATAGGACAACAGGCTCCATTGGCAGCCCGGTCACGTCAGCGGCGAAGCAGGCTAACGCAACGTAATCATGGGCCGCCGATGAGCCCCACGGATGAGGAAGTGCAGGTGTCTGCCTCAGCTGGGCTGGTGTCAGACTCCAAGATATGTCATCTCTCTGAGCACACTTCACCCCCACCATTTCCCCTTGAAAAACACACACGAGAGTGCTTGTGTCCACTCTCAGCCCATCGTCTTAACCACATCACCCGCTTCACTCTGGTGTCTGGAGAATGCTGAGAATTGGCCTAATTTTTGAAGGGCAGAAAGTGGAAAAGTATTGAATCCGGATGCAAAATACCAATTGAGACACCACAAGCTCCCATAAGTTAAGACAGCATTATATGAAAGTTGCAATAGTCAATATTGTGTAAAATCTTGCCTTCTTTGTTAATAGGCTTTTATTACATTGGTTAGGCATAATATTTTTAATGAAAATGTTATTATAATATTAATGAAAAAAAATTTTTGTCAGTGTTTTCTTAGGGTTTGGACTGTAAAGCACTTTTGGGCAATTTTTTATTATTTACTTATAATTGTGTTTGTGTATTTTATATGATATATTAGTGTATTAGTATATTCATATGGTTTTTGTGGTTAATAAACTATGGCATCATGTGAAAGAATAAAGGGTAACACTTTACAATAAGTTTGTATTATTTAATATTTGTTAATGCATTTACTAACATGAACAAACAATAAACAATACATTTATTACAGTATTTATTTATGTTTGTTAACATTAGTTAATGAAAATAGAGTTGTTCATTGTTAGTTCATGTTAACTCACAGTGCATTAACTAATATTAGCAAGCATGAATTCGGTTTTTAATAATGCATTATTAATGTTGAACTATGATTAATAAATGCTGTACAAGTTTTGTTCATTATTAGTTCATGTTAGTAAATACATTAACTAACAATAACTAATACAACCTTGATGTAAAGTGTGACCGAATAAAAGGTTAACGGACCAATTTTTTTGTTGAAAAAATAGTCATCTTAAAATGATTAAATTAATGAATAAATAAACATCACATACTATTTACTCATCTCTTTTATAACCTCCAGAATCTGCTGATCTATTTTTGTGCAGATCTATTTCATGTACTGTAGCTCAGTTCCATTAAGTCATATAAAACTTTCAAAACTAAAATAATGTATTAGTACATTTTAAAATAAACATTACCATTAAATGGACAGTTCACCCTAAAATAAAAATATGCTGTTAATTTACTCACCCTCAGGCTGTCTAACAAACTGAACAACTGAAACTATTTACAACAGTATAACCTTTAATTCACAGACCTCAGAGAGTTATTAACTTTATGTTGTGTTAAAGTTTAAGTTTAAGTGTGTTTTTTGGCCCACAAAGTGCTTTATGTCATTGACTTGCATTTTATGAATCACCAAGTACCACAGTATCCGCTAAAACTCTTCTCTAATGCTCTACTGAAGAAAAGCTTTGGATGTCTTAAGAGAGCAAATTAGAATTTTAGCATTAAATTCTTCAAAAGTTTTTTTCACTGTTAATTTGTGTAAACCAAATTAGTTAACTAATGTTAGCAGATGTAACCTTATTGTAAAGTGTTACCAAAACAACTTCATGATGATAAAAACACTGAAATACAAGTGGCTGAAGATCGAAATGTCCCAGAATCTTTCCCAAATGATTTTCAGCTCGTGTTTTGTCGCTGCACAGCATCCTTCGTGCCCGTTGTGTCTGCCACAGGGCTAAACTTTCATGCCAAGCAGAATCACAGGAAACGCTCTTTTTCTTCTTCTGAAGAAAGCAAGACTATTTCGAGAATGTGCCTGGGCTTGGGGGGAACATTGGTTTCTCAGGTTGACAGGCAGAGTCATTTCCCTGGTGAGAAGATATTTCGAGAAGCTTGGCACGGCGCGATGTCTTCAGATGGCAGGCTGAGGCTCTGTTGAATTGGGAGCTGCTGAAGCAACTGGGCCATAAGCTCTGGAGACAGAATGGGGGTTGTAGTCCTAATGAAGTCTGTCTTTTACTGACATGCTCTTTGCACAGTGGTATTTCCTCTGTCAATTGTGGTTTTCCCCTCATCGTGACCTTAAAAGAGGACATTCCATTGTTATGTAGTGAAGACCCACTTCTGACATCAACAGACTCTCAACAGCAAGAGGCAGCGCGATTTTGGTAAAACTGTGGCATTTACTTGCCATGATATTGTAAATGAGGTTGTTAGTTTCAAGGCAAACGTGTATTTCAATGAAATAAATAAATGAATAAATAAATTAATTAGTTCATAAATAAAAAAACAAATACATTCAACCAAATATAAAATACAAAATGTAGAAATAAATAAATGTAATATTCTTAAATTTAATACTGTAATTAAATATGCATTATCAATAATCTATAGAATCAGGCAGGCAAATAATAAATGACTCTGTAATAAATGACTGACAATATGTGTTGCTCTATCCTTATTACTTTCATTTTTAATTATCGGCAAAGACACCCCGTAACAATAACGGAAAACTGTCCAATAAGCTGAGCAAACCATATAGGGAAATATTATGGAATGTATACGTATTACAAAACATAACATATTAACATTTGTATAAAAATATAATCTTTCAAATGATGCCTCTTAAAAATAAATCTAAGAGAATATAAATAATATAAAAAAAACTTAAAATAAAATTTAATTTGATAAGAAGATCTATATATATATAAATATGTGTGAGTGTGTGTGTGTGTGTGTGTGCGTGTGTGTACATGTTTTTGTGACATGTCAGGACACAAATCTGTATAATGACATAGGTATGACACATGTATTACAAAAAGGAGGTGAAATATGAGGACACAGCTGATGTCCACATTTCTCTAAAAGCTTATAAATCCCACAGAATGAGTTTAATCAGAGAGTAAAGCTGTACACTGTTTCCTGTGATGGTTGGGTTTAGGGGTAGGGTGGGGTTAGGCCAATACTAAATACGGTTTGTGCTGTATAAAATCAATGGAAACCTATGTAATGTACCCACTTTTCACAAAAACAAACGTGTGTGTGTGTGTGTGTGTGTTAGTGTTTAGTGGATTTTAAGAAAGTTATATCCATACACCACTTGGTAGTGACAAGTCATTTAGTTTGTTGATTGGTTCAAAAGTGAGCCACCAAACAATTCATTTAATTCGTTCAATGATGCTGATTCATTCAAGAAGGAAGCAAGTGCTTGATTTTACAAGTGAATCACTCACTCACTGGACATTCAAACTCCACACAGAAAAGCCTCCTGGTCCTCAAACCAGTGACCTTCATGCTGTGAAACGACCGTGCTAACCACTTAGCAGGTGAATTCAGTTAAACTTGATAAAAATTTGATTGTGTCAGAGAACAAACAAGCACAACAAGCACAACAGCCAATGAAATTCCTATACTTGCTACCAGAATTTTCATATATGCTGCAATACAATATCAGGCATCATGATTATTTGTTTTAGGAATGTCACGTTACAAAGCCTTCCATTAAAAAAAAATGCTTCCTCACCATCGTCAAAACTTCCACTTTTGGCCACAATGGTGTTCCATATTTCTTTCCAAACATCAACAACCCTGTGTTCACAATTCATACCCGGAAATACAGCTCTTTAACTTGATTCTGTTAATATATAATCAATGAAAAAACATTTTTACTAGGGTTTAACAAGCTGTTCCCTCATTCCATTCAAACGGCTCCCATCAGACGATCTTTCAGTGAAATGATCATCAGCAGGAGTCCCACTGCTTTGACACATGATGCAGTTTGATACAAACGTATAGTGAGTGAGTTTGGCTCTTAATGTTTCTCATTGCAGTGCCCGAAGGGATGAAGCTCAGACTTCAGCAAGCATCACCTGCTCTATTCCAGTGCTTCATCACACAGTGTGGTGTACAGGAGCAACACACCTCCTATTGAGAGACAGTGAAGCTTGCCCCTAGCTTGGAGAGACAGATAGGAAAAAGAAGTTAGACTATTGCGTGAATATAATAGCTTGAATACTCCATTGAATCCTCTGTGCCATACTAGCTTGTGCTGCTGCTCTCAAGATGGGTCTTAGAGCCGTAGGGGATGCTGTGGCACATATGGGTACTTGAAGGACTGAAGCGTCTAGATGAAGTCCGGGTTCAGGGTAATGTTGCCATCTGGTACTGCAGGGATATGATAAAAATCTTTCATTCAGCCGCAGACTGTGTCGTTGGTCTTTCGTAAGAGGTGTGAACGCTTAGGGAAGACATCTCAGAGCTGTTGAAAGAACCAGGACACTTATGAAACCATGACAGACAGATACAGTGACAAAAAACGAAAACAGCTTTTCACACCGTGACTCTGAAATGCAAAGGATTTGAGTGGTTAAATATAACTTGTGCAAAATTTTTGGTGTGTTATATTGGTTTGGTGGCGTTTGAAGCACTGGATTGCTGTGTAAGATGTGATGGCTATGAAGAGATGGTGTAGTTTCAGAGGGACAAGCACTTAATATGTGACCCTGTACCAAAAGAAAAGATGCATTGATTTTTTATTTGTCAAAATCATTAAAATACTAAGTAAAGATTATGTTACATGAATATTTTTTGTTAATTACCTACTGTACATATATCAAAACCTAATTTATGATTAGTAATCTACATTGCTAAGCATTTAAATTGGACAAATCTAAAGGTTAATTTCTCAGTATTTACATTTTTGAACACTCAGATTCAAGATTTTAGATACTTGTATCTTGGCCAAATATTGCCGTATACTATCCAAGTATCAATTGAAAGCTTATTTATTTAGCTTTTGTGTGATGTATGAATCTCAATTTTCAAAAATTGAGACGTATAACAATTGTTTTGTAGTCCAAAGTCACATATAGATGTTAATTACTTAAATTTGGCTCACAGGGCACAATGTGGTACAAATGTGAGTAAAAAAGCTGGGTCCCACTTTGTATTTGGGGGCTTTAACTACTTACACTGAAATTAATCATTTGTTACAATGTGCTTATTGTGTAAATACATGTATTTACATTGTACTTATGATTGATTAAATTTCTGCGTGTAATTACATCTGTAATTAATTTCTGTAATTACATATGTAATTACACTGTTGATCATCCCTTACACCTTAACCCACCCTTAAACCTACCCATACCACTAAACCTGTCCCTACCCCTATCCCACCTCAAGAGTACCAGAAGTGTTCTGCAATACACTATAAACACAGTAAGTACATTGTATTTATTTTATTTTTGATTAATTAATTAATTTTATATTTTTTGATGCAAGTAAAGTAGTTAAGGCCACCTAATATAAAGTGGGATCAAAAACTGGATTGGTGAGTATTTGAAATAGTGTTACTTGCTGGTTGATGGGTAATAATAAAATAATAATAAATGTAAATAAAGGAAAACAGTACTGTCCAGTAATAAATAATCACTGTAAATGTTTTAACATCTCACTTTATTTTTTGGAATGAAATGTTATTACGGATGAGCAGATTAAGGGTGGTGAGGACAGGGAAATGACTAGAACAAGAGATATTGAAAAAATAAGTGAAGAAATGGTAGTGAGGGAGGGAGACTTATGCTAGGAGTTTGTGTGATGGCCCAGAGTTTAACACAAAGTCGATAACCCTGCAAAACCTAATCACAATGTGTCTGCAGTCACAGCGGCCACAAAAAAATAAAATGCTTTTGTGGTAAAAATCCTTGACAATGAGTTTTTCATCTCCTCATTTCTTTCTCTCTGTCTTTGCTTTTTTTGCCAGATCTTGCTGATTAGTTCTGCCACTAGTTGCCGTGTTTGGCATGGTTATTATTTAGGACAGCATTTATAAGTATAGTACATCAAATCTTTTGCTTCTGATGTATATTCTATACCTAAATTAGTTTTGAAAATTAATTTGAAAGGGATAGTTCACCATAATATTTCAGTTTACTCAAACTCAGATGGTTTCAAACCTTGATGGATTTCTTTTACGGTATCTATTTATGGTAACACCAAAGAAGATTTTCTTGAAGAATGGCCTTTGACATTCATAGTAGGAAAAAAAATACCATGGAAGTCAATGGCTACCAGTTTTCAACATTCATCCAAATGTATTCATTCCTGTTCAACAGTAAAACAAACAAACAAACAAACAAACAAACAAACAAACAAACAAACAAACAAACAAACAAACAAAAACAACTAAAATTGATTTGGAACAAGGGTGATTAAATTATCAGATGAACTTTAAATAACTTTAAATACATTGCAGGAAATACAGCACAGTTCTTACAGCACAGTATATGCACTTTGAAACAGAAGCCAATTTTGGGTTTGGACTATAAAATGAGTAAAAATGAACAGCTATGCAAGCCGTATCATTTTTTTGTTTCACAACAAACAGTTTTCTCACAATGCAAACATTGAATATTTTCCCTGGAGAAGGATGTTTGGGTCTTTCATAATGTCACACAGGTCCTCAGTTTTTTTTTTATGAAATAGAGCCTCTGGAACATCACACATGAGGTCTCTGGTCTGCTGGCTGACACTGTGGAGCTGTACACTGAAAAAAAAAAGAATCATTGGATTTACTCAATTTTTTTAAGGTAAGTGGTTGCAAACAATTTAAATGGGCTGGATTTAAATAAACAAATTAATTTAGTAATGTTCAACTTAATTTGTTTGTTTAAATTCAGCCTATATAAATTGTTTGCAACAATTTGCAATGAACCATTTTTTCAGTGTATACACTAGTGTGAAAACACTCCTCACCCAGACTGGTGTTTTTACTGCATTTCTGAAAACTGATCTCCATCCACACTATGCAGCCTAAAATGCATAATACTTGACTATTCATGCTCACTGGGCATGCACATATTTTGCCGCAATCATACTTGCCAGTCTTTAAATAGTGGAAAATAGTTTGCAATGTTTTGTATCTTAAATAGTAATAGTTAAAAAAATACATTTGACCACCCCTGTAATGGTTCATACCATTGTGAATGCATGATCACGTTAAGCAGATTATGCAGCAAAATATTCAGTCAAAGGTCTAAAACTGGCAGATATACTGAAGGTCAGAATCTGCTCTTTATCCCTCAAAAGTCTGAAAACTACAAATAAGTAGCATAAATAATTTTCACACTTCTGTACGATGTAACTTGCAGCTGAATTACCATAGTACGATGTACTGACAAGTGTTTCCCTTTGCGGATCATTTAAATCAGTGAGTTGTTAACTGGAGACTCGCTCTGACTGGAACATTTGAATTAGGGAATCATTGACTCAAGAACAGATGCAGTCAGGTCAGTCCAGATGTTCAGTGCACTGAACTGATTTATCCTGATAAATGAACTGATACTTTTTTTTTTAAATGTGGTGGAGTAGGAAGTGCAATATTATTATGGAATGTAGTTAATTAAAAGTGACAGCTCCATAAAATAAACAAAGAGATGAAGATAAAATACAGAATCTTGAAATATATACTTAAAGGTATGGTTCATCCAAAACTGAAAAATCTGTTGAATACAAAAGAAGTTATTTTGAAAAATGTTAGAAACCTGTAACCATTGACTTCTATAGTATTTGTTTTTCCTACGATGAAAGTAAATGGTTACAGGTTTCTAACATTTTCCAAAATATCTTCTTTTATGTTTAACAGAAAAATAACCACTTAAGAGAGTAAATTATGAAAAATAATTGACATTTTGGGTACAAACTTTAAAAAATGCAGGGTTCCACACAATGCATTCATGTTGTCCCAAACACAAATCAATTAAGGTAACTTTAAGTGGATTTAACATAAAACCATTAAGTTTTCCCCAAAAAAATCTCAAGAATTGTTGTTTCGGCTCATTTTAAATAAGCAATTTGAACAAGCAGCAAAAAAATTTTGAGTTCAGTTACAAAGTAAAAATAGTCACTGTCCATCATTACATATTCCTGAAAACCAAGAAACACATTATTCGCTATACAAAATCATTCTTTTCGTCATGCTTTGATAGAAATGTAGATCATCAGTGCTGTTGTGTGTTGTGTAAAGTTTTGATGTTTGTCCAGTTGAGCTCAGTCAGCTGTGCTCCGTTTTTCTCACACACTCCCCTTTTGCTTAGCTAGGAGGTACGATGGAGAAGTAGGTGGAGGTTTCACCATCACTCATGAATCATTGTTGAATATTTCATGGAAAACGCTCTCACGATCACTGCAGCGAACCTCATCAGCTCCTCTCCGCCCTTTTCAGCTCGCGTTCACTGCCTCAGCAGCCATGCAAATTCCCGTCATCATCTCCTAAAATAAAGCTCTCCAGAGCCCCTTACTCAACCATGCAGCAGGTCTTACATAATTACTCAGGCTGTCAGAAGCAGTACACTGTCGGCCGCTGTGTAAATCGCTAATGCCAAACGTCAAGATCCTTTTGGGTGGCCTAGCTCACGTTTCACATTTCAGCCCATTTCTTTTTCTAATACTGATTTGGCAGATTTGTCACAAAGAAACACTGGGCTTTTGATCCACAAGCTAATTTAATTTGATCTGTGTTCTAAATTATGTCTTTTAATTATTTGAAAATGAAGTTAAAGTTTTGTTGTGGATAAAAAATTTTTGTTAAAACGTTTGCATTCATATTTTGGTCAGTATTCCGTAAGGATCTGCTGGTTAGAGCCTTGGCTGGGCCAGTTGGCATTTCTGTGTGAAGTTTGCATGTTCTCCCCGTGTTCGTATGGGTTTTCTCCAGGTGCTCCGGTTTCCCCCACAAGTCCAAAGACATGTGCTGTAGGTGAATTGGGTTAGCCAAATTGTCCGTAGTGTATGTCTGTGAATGGGAGTGTGTGGGTGTTTCCCAGTGATGGGTTGCGGCTGGAACAGCATCCGCTGCATAAAGCATATGCTGGATAAGTTGCCGGTTCATTCCACTGTGGCGACCCCAGATTAATAAAGGGACTAAGCCGAAAAGAAAATGAACGAAAACAAACATGCCCATTTCCCAACAGGACCTTTTTAAATTGACACTGTTCTCAAAAACATTTATCAAATATCGCTTACTTTACCTTTAAAGCTGCTCTGTGCTCATAAAATAACTCTATATAATAATGTGCTCTAGTAGTTGCTGTTATTATATATTACTTTTAAAACTATTTTCATGATATTATATATTTGTTTACATTTCACAAAATAATGGTAAAGCTGAATCAACTACTCAATAAAATAATTGAGTAGTTGATAATATTATATCAGAAACTATGCTAAAGT
>CAIGQV010016734.1:9731555-9744336 GCA_903798115.1 Danio jaintianensis
AGTTCACCAGCGATCTCTAGAGTCCCAGATCGCTGGTGATCATGACATTATCACCCAGTTTATGTAATGACTGATAAATCTTTGTACATACAAAACAGAGCAGTAAAATATAGTACTACCAAAAACATCTTTGCCTCATATGGTTATATAAAACTATTGGGAGTTATTTACTGTTAACTGGTCTCTAAAAGTGAGTTTTGAGTTGAAAATTGTTTTAAAGTCCGGGTAAAGAGATTTTAAATGATGTGTTCTGAGTTTGTCACACAACAGAAAGATGTGTTATTAACCACCCAACCAAATTTGAATGGAAAAAAAAAAAAAAACACCAAATAAAATAATTATCAAAATCTTTTAAAAGGAGGCAGGACTCTTTGCTCTCAAATGCTGGGGGGCGTGTCTGTTAGCGGCACTGAAACCATGCCCAGCAGCTATATCTCAACTGTCAAATACCTCTACAACCTGAATATATGCTACTGGTGCTAGCTAATGATGTTAGCTTAATTGGCTTTACACAGACATACACGTTTGAGTGTCTTTAAATGGACAACAATGCACATCAGTGCTGCAGTAAGTTGAAACCTCATCTTTGAGGCTAGTGTGGCTCATGGTTGCTTAGCAATGGCAGACTTCACAAAAGTGTCTGTTTTGAAAAAAGAGAAAGCTGTAAAGCTTAAGTCTGCATTTGTTTTTAAATGCAAATTATTTGTATTTTGGTAGGTAGCAAAATGTATACTGTAGTAGCGAATGGTGATAGTAACAGTGAATGGGGGAACCAATGATGCTAGTATGCATTAGCTTTTGTAGCAATAGAAGCGGGTGCACACTTTGTGATTTCATTGCATCATTGAGCCACAGTCTTAGCCTCGCCACCAAAAACAGAATTGGTAAAAAACTGTTTAACAGTTTCATTCTACAATTCAATGTATTATACTTTTCCCAGTGATTGGTTGCAGCTGGAAGGGCATCCACTGCGTAAAACATATGCTGGATAAGTTGGCGGTTCATTTCGCTGTGGCGACCCCAGATTAATGAAGGGACTAAGCTGAAAAGAAAATGAATGAATGAATGTATTATACTTATTTGTAATGTGTTTCAGTAATACAGTTCTAACATTTATGCATGTTTAGAAAATATTCTCAGATCAATTGTTCTCTTTACCCAGACTTTAAATGTCTTAAATGCTAAATTTAGCTTGTAGGCTATTATATGTGAAATGAACAGCCTTTCTAACCCTCTGAGGCCCGATCAAGCCCTGACAGAATGACAGAAACATGGCTATTCTAAACATTTGATTAGCATTGTGTCTGTCGCTAATGTCATATTCCAAAAACTCGTTGTTTCTGTTGTGTGATTTGCCTATTGTAAGGGTTACAATGAAGGTTAATCTTTAGTTGAAATGTTCTAGGTCAAAATAAATTGCTTCAGATTATGGAAACGGTAAATAATGAGCAGAGATCCATCATGCTCTCTGAGGAGCACTTTGGTTTTGAGTCCTCCGTTATTGATGATTGGGCCTATGGTGAGGACGAGGGTTTCTTGCAGTCGGAGGGTCAGAGGGTCAGAACCTGAGTCTCCCCTGTTGCTGTCGGCGATAAAAACTCCCTTTAACTAATTGGGCCTCCTCTGACCCTGAGATCCAGTTTACTCTCTGTTAGTTCCTCCCTGGAGGTGTATCCTGGTGTTATTGGTTCATTTTTTATAAGGTATTCTGGTCATGGAAAACACCATGCCTCATGCCTGAAGATGCCCTCTCATTTTCTTCTCTATTTTTTTTTCTTTTCTTGCTAATACTGTGTCGGTTAGTATCAGAATGCGGTGCAGACAGTGCAGCCTGGAGCAAGAGGCATTTTATTTAAACTGTGTATCATTTGCTCTCATTTCCGGTGTATTTTAATGACGATTTTTTTGTATACAGTACATACTGTAGATACGCTGCAGATATGTCTCTATCAGATATCTGCAAGCGTCTAACTGTATATAGAAATGTCTGAATTTGCTTTTAAATAAAAATGAAAACCCAGTATATTTGACATTGAAATGCTGTCAGCCTAGAAAGTCTCATTTTTATTGATTCATATTTTTTGTTGTCTGCAGTATATCTTTTAACAACTTTAGTTGTTTTATAAGCTGGAGCACATTTTTAAAGTTAATGTTACATAACAGCATTACATACTTATCAGTGCCCTTTCATTTGCATGAATGTGCCCTATTATCCAAAAAGTTAAATTAATGATTTTTTTATGGATATTTAAAAAATAATTGATTCAGAAGTTTAAAGAAGCAGATTTAAAAGGTCTTAGACATAAGAACCAAACCAAGCAACCAATATGAAGTCTGATTTATTTAATATATTTGAAGTAAATTCTATAGGCAACAATAAAAATAAAAATAAAAGAAACAAATTCTTAAACAACTTAAGGATTAATTTTTATTTTTGTATGAACTATTTCTGTAATGACAACAAAGCACTTAAATCCCATAATAACAACTTCAAAATGAGATATTTGCCATTTCTGACAGGACGTAAATGCTATGATAGTTGTGGATTCTATGCTAAGTCAAGACAACAAACATTTTTATGTTGCTTTAACTTATTTTATTAAGTTAATCAGGTTTCAACTAAATTTGATAAGTTATACAAAGTTTAACTTAATATTTTTAGTCAGTTTCATTGATGTAAGTTGAGATGACTAGAAAAGTTCATTTGATTCAACTAAAAAAAAATTAAGGCAACAAGATTTTTTCACAGTGTAATGCTGCGGTCACACTAGAGTTTGAACATGCAAAATTCTGTCATACGGCGCTGCGAAAAGGGGCGGGATTAAACAAGATGATTAGACATTTTAAAAAGCAAGCTATTGGTCTATATTTAAAATTTCTGTACAGAGAGGTCATATTTTGATCTTCGAACTTTGCAACGCAGCAGGTCCGGTCTGTCGCATTCGTGTACGTATGAATGGAAGTCTATGGGGAGAAAAGTGCAGTGTGACCGCGGCTTCACTCTTCGAAAAGGACAAAAAAAAGCATTGTGAACAAATGTGATGTAAATCCGGTTTGAGATTGAATAGCTCTTGCACCTCAGGATTTTAGATAATATACTTCCTTACCAGGAATTCATCTAGTAAACATCCTTTTTTTCCAATGAAGCAGAAATCCTAGCGACGTTTACTGAAGCATGTCTAAAGCTCATGGTAGGTCTGGTCTGGTCAATATGTTTTCTCTGTGGAGGAAATGAATGGCATCTTTATTTCCAGAACCCGACTCTATTGGGAAGCGCGCGTTTCACGAGGAATGAACATGCAAACGTAAACATTGCTTACCATTAATTAAAGATACTGTCAGGCAGACAACCACAACCGCCTTTCGTTAATCGTTTCCATTTCCAGCCAGCTTACAAAGTGCAGCCAAGCCGAGCTCATTGCGGAGTCGATGGCAGCTTTGCAGAGAACAATGTTGTGCAGTGTTGTCAATATTTCATTCTGCAAGGCCGCAGTCTCTGGAATTGGCTAGAAAACCTTAATGAGAATGAAATGCTGTCTATTGACTCCGGCAGCCGGAGTGTCAAGAGAGTCGGCTACACTAGACCTCACTCAGTTAGGCTGCGCTCCCAGAATGCCAAATGCCTTATTTTCTGCCCCACCATTGCTTTTTTTTTTTTTTTTTTTTATATATTTCCCTCTGTTCTGTCTTGCACACTCATTTGCTCTAATCCATGAGCCATGAGTGTTTTGGCTGAGAAGTCAGGAGAGGTAAAAACTCATGAGACATTAATTAACAGTATAGAAAACCGTATTTAAAGTGTTCTAGATTGGAGTAGCTGGTAATAACAGATTATTCTTTGTTGTTTTACTGTCATAGTTAAATAATTGAAGATGTTTTACTTGCAGAAATTTGACTATAGTTTTTTGGGATTTTTAAAAGAAATGATTATTTTTTATTCAGAAAGGACACTTTAAATGAATCAAAACTAACAGCAATGTTTAAGAAAAATATATTGTTTTTAAGCTCTATGAAAAAAATGCATAACAATCTCCCAAAAATCTGTACATTATGATAATTTCTTAATTATACTTTATTTTATCAGAATTAATGTTTGCTGAAAATATAGCTTTGCCATCACATAAATAATATTTATTTTAAAATATTTAAAATTGGAAAGCATTACATAAAAAATAACAAGTTTTATTCAATAATAACTGAGGTCAAAGCATAAGAGACATTCAGAAATATATAACATAATATAAAAATATAACATATCAAATTTTAACACTTAAATATTTAAAAGAGAGAGAGGTTTAAGAGATTTATGCATACTTATTAATAATTAAAACTAAATAATAATAATAATAATAATAATAGTAATAATAATAATAATAATTATTATTATTATTATTACTATTATTATTACTATTATCATTATTATCATTATTATATGATAGAAATAATAATAATAATAATTATTATTATTATTATACTTATATATTATTATTATTATTATTATTATTATTATTTATTCTTTTTTTGGTTGCTTGGGGATACGAGTATGAGTATGAAAACATGAGTATGCACTGAATTGGAACACACAATTATTGGAATTTGCCTGTAGATTTGTAGCATCCCAACTATATCTCTCGCATTCTGTTCACATCTGGAGCATCGTAGTCATCGGATATTATTCTGAAGTATGAATCCCTGGTCTGCTTTATTGGTCTTATTAGGTGATCGCTGTGACCTTCCAGTCCCAGGGCTGTGGATCTGAAAGGTGTGACAGGCAATGGCTCTTCTGTGTGGTTTTAATTAACACTGGCACTGGGAGATTGATGGAAAGAAGACGCGGGTTGTCGGCACGGCTTTGCCTCTGGCAGGGGGTGGCAATTAAAACTCTGTGGAGAGAAAATCAGACAGCAGGATTAGGCATTAGAGAGTGTGTGTTTGTGAGCATGACAATGTATATTGTTGCAGGAGTAATGCATTTAAATGAAATATATACTTTCTCAACTTTCATAGTCAGTTTTTGCGGTTTTGACAGCATAGTGTGTCAAAAATGACATTGTGACAGTTTGTTTTCATACAATATTAAGAAAAACTAAATGCAAAATCCATTTGGGAAAGCTTTAACAGATAGTTCACCCAAAAATGAATCAATAAATATTAAGAATTCAATACAATTTGTATTCATTCATTCATTCATTCATTCATTCATTTTTCTTCGGCATCGGTAGTAATACTATTGCACCCACACTAAAATAAATAAATTTTACTGTAATATTTCAATACTAATATAAATTATTCTATTCAATACTTCATTTTCAAATGGTACTTCATTTACTTAATTTTTGTGTAGTAAATGATAGTAAATAATTACTTTTTTTTTTATATACATTTTTGTATATTGATTGATTGATTGATTGATTGATTGATTGATGGGTTTCTGGAAAAGTAATATTTACTCTGCTGGTGTGAGTACTTTTAGGAAAAATCAATAACTCAAAAACTCTGATAGCAAGATTCAGATTATTTGTAAAATAATTTCACTCAGATGTTCTGTCTGCCTGCTAGCTTAAGTATTTATCTGGCACAGACACTCACACGTCATCAGTGTTTTCCATGTCTCTTTGTAGACCAAATGAGAATGGAAAGAAGCTTTTTACATTCCTGCTGAACCAACAACACCTGCCAAACAAGGTAAAGGAGGTAAAAACCAAAGACAGTCTTAGAAACTGTGACTGAGAAACTGTGGTGTTGATGTTCCATGATAGATGGTTTGAAAATGACGCCTGCGGTTGAAGTTTTTCTTTACGGAAGATACTTATTTTGGCACGTTAAAGATGCTGCTTTGATTGTGTGTTTATGTGTTTGAAGGCTTTTGCACTTTGTGTTATCCTATCAAAGACCCGTGTTTTCAAAGCTAGCTAGCAAAAGCTACAATAACCTCTCTTAAAAGGATAGTTCACCCAAAAATGAAAATTCTGTCATCATTTGCTCACCCTTCACTTGTTAACAACCTATTTGAGTTTCTGTCTTCTGTTGAACACAAGAGAGACATTTTGAAAAATGTTACCCTTTGACTTTTTTTCCTACTATGGAAGTCGATGTGTCAAAATATTTTTGCGTTCAGCGGAAGAAAAAAGCTCAAATAAAAACTTTAAATGAAGAAAATAGAAGAAAAACCCCTATAAATGTTTAAAACCACACGAGGGAGAATAAATTATGAGGTGGTATTCATTTTTGGGTAAACTATACCTTTAAATGGCCTTTTAATGGCAGCATACAGTGATTTGACAGTTGGCGTATATTTTATTTTTATAGAGTGTGCAGTCCTAACATTTTGCAAACATGCTGAAATCAAAGTGAATGTGAATTAAGCCTATACCGTGAAGAACACTGCATTTAAATGAGACACTCCGGGTTGCACATCACCTGGAGATGCCAGACCTCCTGCTGCTCTGTGTGGGAAGAAGAGAGGCTAATTTTGTTCGATAACTTCCTTTCTTATTCTCTCATGTTGAGAAAGCGAACACTCACGCTGATCATGTGCTCTACAGGAAGTGAGTCTAATGCATTAGATGCCATTACACAGAGTTCACAGATCAGCTGGCTTGAATTCAAAGAGATGCTTTAAAGGTGCAGTTCAGACTATTAAAAGGTAATTTTTTGAATGCTAAATTTTTCCTTGTGACTGTAATGTGCAGAGATGGCTGTAAGTAAGCGATGTGTGGGCTGAGGCTCCTGAAAAGTGTCACTGGGTACTTCTCATTTCTTAATTGTGTGTCTGTGTTTCCTGTCCTCGTGTCTTAGTTTTTCACTGTTTGAATGCAAGGCGAGTGTTCAGAGATGAAATACGAGGAGGGAGGGACTGAAGCAAAAAGTATTTGTACAATTAGAGATGCACTGATATGCTGAAACATCACGCCGGCGTGAAATTCACCATGGCTGTTTTCTAAATGCACATTATTGATATTTTGGTGAGCGATTCATCCACGAATGTGTCTCATCTAAGTTCATTCATGCATTTTTTTAGCTCATCATTTTTAATCAAAATGTCAATCTTCCGGTGAAATGAAAGTCTTCTCTCTGGTGACACATGCTGAACTTTTCCAATAGACTTTTCTTAATAGACTGCAAGCTTGCATTTAGATCTACCTCCAACTAATCAAAATGCACCTTTTGGAAAGGAAAGGAAAGAAAAAAGAAAGAGAATTAAAACGTCACTCTCTGCAAGTGAATTCACTTCTTGCAATATTATGGATTAAGAATGATAGAGATTTTGGAGTTTTAGATTTATCTACAGCAGTGGTTTTCAACTAGTAGGCCGTGGCCACCCAGTGGGCCGTGACAGTATTGCAGGGGGATCACCAGCTGTTATTAAAGGAGTTATTTCACACAAAAATGAACATTATTTTATTAACTACTCACCCTTATGTCAATCCAAACCCTTGAGAGCTTTGTTTGTCTTTCGGAACTCAAACTGAGATTTTTTTGTTCTAAATCTTGACAGCTCCCTCATCCTCCATAGACAGCAATGATCCCTGCTCATTCGAAGTCAGTGTTTTTGGTTTTAATATGCATAAAAAAGGATTCCAATAGCTAGATAATACTCCCAATAGAACCACTGAAGGCATATGGTCTGTTTTGAGGGTGTTTTTGTAGTATTTTTTCTGGACTTTGACTCAGATTTAATCTAAAATATCTTAATACCCACTGACTTGGGACCTACTGACTATATGATATATATATGGAAGTCCATGGGTTCCAGCAACCAACATTCTTCAAAATATCGTCTTTTGTGTTCAACAAAAGAAAGAAATTCTTAAAGGTTTAAAACCCCATGAGGAAGAATAAATGACAAGTTTCATTTTGGGGTGAACTATAACTTTAAGAAGTGTCAGCCAGAGTTTAAAAAAAAAGAAACCACCTAAGTTTATTATCCTAAAAGAGATTTAAAAGCAAAGTGCAGTGGCAGCCGTTCCCTTGTGTGGTTTCTTTAGTCCTCATGGAGAAAACACTGTTGTATCTGAGAGTGCATTATGCTCTGACTTTTCCCTTGTAAGGATGGAGCATTCAGCATGTCGGCTAGTCTCTACTAAACAAAGATTAGAGCAGTCTCCAAGAGACCCGTTAATGCTCAGTGAGCCCATAGGTGCATTTGGATTTAGTGGCACTAGCATGATAAAAATCCATAATTGGCAGCACTAATGTGTGTGTTTTGACCAACAAGCACTTGAGCTGAGATGAGTGATGGGGTGATGTGGCATGACTCTTAAAGGGGACCTATTATGCCCCTTTTTACAAGATGTAAAATAAGTCTCTGATGTCCCTAGACTGTGTATGTGAAGTTTCAGCTCAAAATACCCCACAAATAATCTTTGAAAGTGACCCTTTTAGGCTTTGATCCTAATTGTGCCATTTTGGTGACAGTCACTTTAAATTCAAATGAGATTGGCTCTTTAAAAAAGAGGGCGGAGCTACAAATACCTATGTGTTAGCATAGTGGCAGATTCAAAAACAAGACTAACCTCCTATGCCAATGAGGGAGAGATCGTCACTAATGGGCGGGGCTTTCCCCCACTGATGACATGTATAGACCATTTCAATGTGGCGATGTCATTGGCCCATGAACATTTCCTGCCTGTTGTCAAACTATTTCATAACTGTTACAAGAGGCGATTTGATCATAACTTAACATTAAAACAGCCATCATAATATTATTTATCAATATGTGGACCTTTTGGGATTCTCGGAAGCTACGGAAATTAAGTATGTATAACAGGAAATACGTTAGGACCATTGTTATTGTTTACATCCCTCAAAATGGTCTATAAAGGGAGAATGTCAATCAAAGTGTTTCAGCAGACTGTTTTTATTAAAAGTGATTATAAAAAAGTGAATTAATACATTTTTATCATTAGAGGCTGGGTATATTCACCCATTGTTGCCACACAACTGTTTTTAAACCGCTAATAAAAGTGATTTTTGCACAATAGTTACCCTTTAAGGCCCGTTCACATCAAGGATGATAACAATAAATATAAATACAGTATAATGATAAGTGTATTTGTGTCCACACTGACAAATCATGCAAATCTGTTTTTGGAAGCAGAAGATGTCCTCTATGTGCTACTAGCACATCTGACCAGCGAATCTTTATTTAAAAAAAATGTCGTAATCTAATCAAACTAATTTAGCAACTGCTGTCAGCGTCGTGGAATAAAAACAACATTCACCAGCATTTTCAAAGGACTGAACACAAAGACGATGAAACTAGCACTGGATACCTGAGGTTGCCTACTTTTATTCTTATACTTCAATTTGCCAGTCTGGCTAGCATAACTTTCATGAGTTTTTATCATTCTTTCCCATGGTATAACCATTTGTTCTCTACACAGTCCATATCTTTAAATAATTTTTGAAAAGAGGGCTTAACATCAAGCAGTGCTTTTTCACAATGTCGTCTGTAGCTTTAAACTACATGAGCTCTTTATATATCAATAGATTCTGATTGGCGGTCTGTGTTTTATTGTTTTTAGCTGGGCAAAAAAACTTTGTGAAAGTTATCCCAATGATATAACTTCTCTATATCTTTATCTTATAGTTGTGGTTCTGAACTCTGCTGTTGTTTTACATTCAGAACGATTTTTAAAACACTTATCATTATTGTTATCGTGCTTGGTGTGAACGGGCCTTTATTCTAGAGTTGGCCATTGATGTGAAAGCAGGGTTAAGATTTGATGGAGGCTGTGAATCTGCTAATATGCTGCACAAGAACAAATTGCTTCTTTGGTTTGTCAGATAGTCAGCTCTTTGATCTCTCATTTCTGAGCAGAGGGTTGAGTTTTGTGTTAAAACAGCACGCCAGCTGCAAGTGTTGAAATTATTCAGATTCTCTGCATTATCCTGTCCTCTCGTGTATTTGTCTTTCATGGACAACCAGCCTTTTGGGGGGACTTAAATGAGTTAGTGACATTGTAAAGATGCAACCTTCTAGAAATCACAGGTTTGGAACAATCAGCTACTTTTCCTATAGCTGGAAGGTTTGTCCTTCTGGCTTTCATCTGGATAACCTAAGGGGTTTCGGTCCCTGTAGAATGGCTCTCCATCTTACAGAGTCAGTGAATACTGGAAAGCTATGCATCCTGTTAAATAGGGTTTGTCATATAATTAAGGAAATGAACATCTGTTGCCAGATTAGCACTAATAACTGGGTAAATCTGGACATGCTCGCAAATTTTGATCAGTGCTCTTCTATCTCATTTGATTTTTGTTTATACTGTGCTTAAGAATATATTAACTCATGAATTATGCTTAAAAACTGTCCGTATATTCATCTTAGGATAGTATCAAATATGACTAAGCAGGGGCCGACACGGTGGCTCAGTGGTTAGCACTGTCGCCTCACAGCAAGAAGGTCGTTGCTTCGAGTCCCGGCTGGATCAGTTGGCATTCGTGTGTGGAGTTTGCATGTTCTCCCAGTGTTGGCGTGGGTTTCCTCCAGGTGCTACGGTTTCCCCCACAGTCCAAAGAGATGCGCTATAGGTGAATTGAATAAACTAAATTGGCCATAGTGTATGTGTGAATGAGTGTGTATGGACGTTTCCCAGTACTGGGTTGCAGCTGGAAGGGCGTCCGCTGTGTAAAACATATGCTGGATAAGTTGGCGGTTCATTCCGCTCTGGCAACCCCTGATGAATAAAGGGACTAAGCCGAAGGAAAATGAATGAATGAATGAATGAAAGCAATGTGTGTGTGTGTCTTTGTCTGCGTGTGTATGCTTGTATATCTGTGTGTGCTTGTTATATAAATTTGTATAATGAAATGGCCATGTAAAAGGCTTATAAATCATATAGAATGAAAAAGTAAAAATAGGATTAAAGGGGTAGGATTAGGTGTAGGACAATAGAAAGTACAGTTCATAGTATAAAAACAACTGAAACCTATGGTTTGTATCCACAATTCACAAAAACAAAAATCTGTGTGTGAGTGTGTGTGTACTCTACCTTTAAAGATGTCTGTTTTGCGCTCTAAGGCTATCTTTATTTAATAATAAATAGTGAAAAATTATAAAAACAAGTATATAGCAATGACCACCCACATAGCAAAATATCTCTGGCCCAGCTCTGGCCACACAATCAGCTTTTGCTTGGCCCACATGCCGCAGTGAATTATTGTACATGACTGGACCAAGTCTGGCTTCCAGACAAGGGCCAAACATGGACCATATCTGGGCCAAGTTTCAGCCAAGTTAATAACCCATAACTAAGCCTGAACTGGGCCAGATATGTTGGTGTGTCACGACTGCAATGAAATTGATAAACCCATGAATCATTGCGCTTTAGGTTTGCTATGGGTGTGCTTTTTCTCGAAGTGACCTGATTGGTAGAATTTTTTTTCTTTATTTGAAAATAATAAAAATGTATTTTAAATGTGGGCCAAAGTTACAGTCAATTATTGAATGTAACAATTATTCAATTATTGATTAATATCAATTATTAACATCTGGGCCAAATACTACATTTTACTTCTGGCCCAAGTATTGTGTGCTGCCTTAAAGACGGTGCCACCTCTGCCAAACCAGGGCCATATTTGGCCCACATGCTGTATCCCAGTGCCGGATAAATGCCTTCTGTGCCAGATTTATGTCAAATCTGGGCCAGAATTCTTTGCTACTTGGGCAGTTTTATGTAAGTCGATTATTTTACTTTTTAAAAAGTCTTATTTAAAAAAAGTAATTAATTTTATGGACAGCAGTATTTATAGTGTGAATTCAGTTGGATTTAGTAACATTGGATCGAGTCTCAAAATTGGGACTATGTGCTTGAAATGTATAAATCAACCCAGATTATTAAACAATTTTCTAAATGACTTTTTAAATGAGTTTACCCAAAGATGAAACTTTGAACGCAGAAGGTATTCCTAACTATTTGGTGTTCCACAGAGGAAAGAACCAACATACAGTGCAGTAAGGATGAATAAATGATGACAGAAATGTATTTTAGGGGGCGGGGTGAACTTCCCCTTTAAGAGCCTTTAATTGAATGTTCTGATATTCCACAGGCGTGACATCACTGTCCTCAGACTGACTTCTTCTTTCAAGATTGTCAGTGAGGAAATAGCTTTTTTTGAGGCAGGTCTAAAAAGAGCAAAACCAGACCAATCTAGATAGTGTCTATCTGTGAGTTAATGCACACTTGGCTTCAAAGAGAATCGCAGACTACTAATCTGTGTCATTATCAAGAATTGTAACGTCTTATCTTTTCAGTGCTGCAATTAACCCTACGTTGATTAACATCAATAACTCTCCTAGAGGACACAAAATCATTATATTAGATTACTTCAATCCTTCGCAATCCCCTTTTATTCGCTCGTGCCCGCGATAGAGACAAAAAATGGATGCTCTGTTTGCCTTCCTTCCTCTTGAAACCCAGAGCAGGTGGTGTGATTATGTCAGCTCTGATGTCTGCTGTCAGCTATAGCCTTAGTTCTCACATTTACATATAATATAACAGTGTAAACAAAAGTCTGTTTGTTACCTTGTCTAAACAGGTCTAAATGTTTCTAACAGGGTTTAATGGAATTCATCGAAATTTTAGACTGTTGTTATTCACAAGTTCTCTGCCTGTCAGGATGTATACACACCAGAGGGCCTTTGTGCAAAGAGAAAAAGAATTAAGACATGTTTTCTCCTCTATTTGATAAACTCAACTTGATGTATCTGTATAGAGGGAGAATTGTTTCGAAATTCCAAACAAATATAATACGATCCACAAATAAATGTGAAGCGATT
>CAIGQV010016734.1:9744736-9779524 GCA_903798115.1 Danio jaintianensis
TTGTGGAACTCTAAGATTTATTTGTGGATCTCATTGTATTTATTTGTTAATATACTTGGTATTTGTCAATCGCTTCACATTTATTTGTGGATCGTATAATATTTGTTTGGAATTACGAAACAATTCTCTCTCCATATATCTGTTAGGAGGTTCAGCTGAAGAAGAATTGTGAAAATGTGTGAAATGATGTTCATTTTAAAGGTGTGATGAATCCCTTTGTGTTCACACATAATTATTTAAAGGGATAGTTCACCTAAAAATAAAAACACTCACTCTCATGTTGTTTTAAACGTGTTTCATTTATTTACTTTCCTTTTCTTTTCTTAGTTTTGGTGTGAATTGACTTCCATTGAATAGAAATGTGTGTGTATGGAAAAGCGTGTGCATGTGTGTGTGTTCCTTGTATTCCTAACATTGTGGGGATCAAATGTCTCCACAAGTATAGCTATATCAGTTAATGTTGAACTTTGTTTTTGGTTTCCACAGAAAGAAGTATTTTGAAAATGTAAAATTGCAGAATGTTTTCTGTTAGGGGTGGGTTTAGGGGTAGGGGTATGGTTGGGGAACAGTATATACAGAATATACAGTCATTCATTCATTTTCCTTCGGCTTAGTCCCTTTATTTACCAGGGGTCGCCACAGCAGAATGAACCGCCAACTTATCCAGCATATGTTTTACACAGCTGATGCCCTTCCAGCTGCACATACACACACACATACACTACGGCCAATTTAATTTATTCAATTTACCTATAGCACATGTCTTTGGACTGTGGGGGACACTGGAGCACCCAAAGGAAACCCACGCGAACACAGGGAGAACATGCAAACTCCACACAGAAATGCCAACTGACCCAGCCGAGACTCGAACCAGCAACCTTCTTGCTGTGAGGTGACAGTGCTAACCACTGAGCCACCGTGTTGCCCCAATATACAGCAAGTACAGTATAAAAATAATTACATCTATGGGAAGTCTTCATTAAGATAGCTGTGTGTGCATTGTAGCAATTACAATATTCTGAAATCAGGGTTCGTACATGAAAAATCTGTAAAAGTCATGCCTGGAAAGGTTTTGAAAAAACAAATAATATACAAACTCAAAATTTTTGGAAAAGTCGTTGCTTTCAAATATTATTCTTACAAGCGAGTTAATGATGACACCACTGCACAAGCGAGTGGCGCCATCTAGCGGAGCTCCAGAACCCACAGTATTCTTCAGTTTTATTATTTATATAAAAGTTTTTTTTTAGCATTGTGAACTATTTGTCATGTTTTATTTGTCTTTTTGTCAGTTTAATGAATTGCAATTCTATAAGTCATATAATTCTACCATTTGTTTTCAGTAGTCTTTCCATTGTTCTAATATTTTATGTATAAATGGTTAGTTTTTGGGTGGCATGGTGGCTCAGTGGTTAGCACTGTTGCCTCACAGCAAGAAGTTTGCTGGTTCAAGTCCCAGCTGGGCTAGTTGGCATTGCTGTGTGTATGTTTTCCTTGTATGCATGTTCTCCTTGTATACTTACTGTATACATACTCTCACATTATCTTATCTATTAGTGTTGTGTAAACATTATCTAAATACATTTTAAATGCGTATTATAAACTACACTTATTATACTGAAGACAAGCATGCATTTCATGAATATCTACCTGAAAATCTTAGAAAAGTCATGGAATTTGAGTAGTAAATTGTGTCCTGTGAAATGGAGCCTGGATGTCCCGCTTGTCTCATAAAGCAGATCTAACAAGCTGTGCTCTCTTCAGTGCCATGTTGATGCGATTATGTCAGCTCTTCATTCACCAGAGCGTCCACAAATGAGACGAGATGAGACACTCTTCACACATTATAGCAGAGGTCAAGAGGTCACGGCCACTGCTCGCTCAAGAGCAGAAGTCAATTCCATTTCATCCGCAATTCTATTCACAGCAGAAGTCATTCAGCCGATCCAATCCCAAGCAAAGAAACATCCTGTTCTTCAGGCAGACCTCCAATGCAGAAGCGAACAGAACTTGTCACACATTTATATTGAGTTGCTTCCTTGTGCTCTGGAAATGCAGTTTACTGTTAGCGCTATATGTAAATAGCAGCTTAAATCACCTGCAAATTCAACAAGCCATCCATATAAATCTTCACAAAAACATCCACATGCAGCTTTTGAAAGATTACATTTACATTCACTATTTCCCTTTAGAAGTTGTGGCCCCGCAATGAAATTCTCATGGAATTGAATGCGCAGCCACGTAGCCGACAGACATTTTATGACTGTAAGCAAAAGTGCGTGCTCCTTTAACAAGTATAAGACGGCTTTTGCTATTTGAACTCAAAAGCATTTCCATATGTTTATCTCTGAGAGACTAACAACCCTCAGGATGTATTATAACCGGAGGAACATTTGTTAATCTACTGATGGGAGCACTGGCATAAAAATCATACCATGATGTTCCCAGGCTTGTTTTTCGCTCCAGCTGAGGCTTAAAATGCTCTGCCTGGTGTTTGACAACATTAAAGAGGGCATGTTTTGAGCGAAAATGTCTTCAAACGGGTGAAGCCTCTTTTAAATTGTCCCCTTTGAAAGCTTGAAAAGATACAAACACGCTTAGTATGCAATATTTGAACAGTACGTAGAAGAGCTTTACATGATTTTATTAGCATTTATGTATCTGAAGGCAGAGGAGAGCTAAATGGTCACATGGTCTTACGTTCCACTGATTCCAATTTATTATAGTTGGTTTTCTGTAATGTTTTGATTCTTTTGATGTATTGTGTATGTAATCTTCCGTTTGTTAAAATTTGTTAATAAACATGAATAATTAATTTCTCAGATAAAAAAATGTGTGTGGAGTTTAGAGCTGCCACATCCCAGCAGACACACAACGTCATAAGACATTAATATTAGGTTAGATTTAGGTCGCCAGCATCTAAGGACAATGTTATTTTGACATCCAATTATGACGTGAAATCATGTTGATATTTTGCTGATTTTAGGTTGTGTTGGAAAGTGACCAAAATCCAAAGTCGAGCCAACATCTTAAACCAGAAGTGCTCAAAGTAGGGCCTGCGGGCCGAAGTTGGCCCATGGAAACCTTTGGTTTGGTCCACCATCCCATCTGAAAAAAAGAAGGAAGAATGATGGGGAATTGGTTGGGGTGAATGCCTTTGACAGAGATCGTCATTTCAAATTTAATGTAACCTTTAGTTTCCTTGTTTAATTGAAGAGATACAATAAATTGAATGTTTCAAATAAATGTTGCAAATGAATCAGACTTTTAAAATGTAAATACTGTCAGTTGACAGATAGAGGACAATGCACAAGACATCGGTGAGCAAATCATACAAAGGCAGCAGCAGCTCGACTAGTTTATTCTGCATTGAACTCCATTGTGTTATAAATGGGATTGTTTATGTTTTTACCATAATAAGTTAATTATAAAACGTCAAAAAATGATACTGCATCATTAATTAATATGTTTTAAAGCAACGTTTTCTAGTTATTTTTAAATATTAGCAAATAAATTACCCATGGCAGTTTTAACATTTTAACAGGCATCATAACCACCTGGTTGACCTTTTATACATAGGTTATCATTATTATTTTAATTGCTTATTACTATTTATCGGAGTTGTGTTAGTATATTATTCAATACAAAATGTGGGCCAAAAAAACTTCGGCCCACAGCTCTCAATCAAGTTTGGTTTTTGGCCCTTTATAAGAAAAAGTTTGGGCACCCCTGTCTTAAACCAACGTCATATTGACGTCAAATACTAACATTTATTACCATTTATTACATCAGATATGGTAACCAAAATCCATCGTCTGATAGATGTCATAATGATAACGTCCACACAACTTCAAGCTGTAACATCATTAGATGTTGATGTTTTGTTGTTTTTAGATTGTCTTGGATAGTAACCAAAATGCTACATCTTTTCGATGTTTGACATTGACGTCGGCCTGACATTGTGTTGTGACTCAACATGATTTTCATTTCCAAACAAAATGCAAAGTACCACGACATTGGGGTACAACGTCAATCTGACGTCATGTTAACATCCTGTGCCTGCTGGGATATTTACATTATTGCTGTAAAATTTCCAGTTATCAAAATGACAAATTACAAGCCATGTTTACAAATAAGTTTTTTTTTTGCTTTCCCAGAGATGTATGTGTGCCTGTTGATGCCCATTGCCTATGTTTTTCTCTTTTTCTGTTCCTGAGAAATGAGGACGTCAGCAATGTCCTCATATTTCACCTCCTTTTTGTAATACCTGTGTCATACCTATGTCATTATACAGATTTGTGTCCTGACATGTCACAACAACACACACACACACATGCACACATGCACACGCACATGCACACGCACACGCACACACACACACACACACACACACACACACGCACACACAATGACACATATAACAGTACACACACATAGAAATAGTATTGTTTCATACACAATATGTGTACTAAGGTGTGCTAAAATAAAAAAAAAGAAATTGTGTAGTACAGTGTGTGCATACTTTGCTGATTATGAAATTTGTGCCACATGCATACTCTTTCATATGTGTAACAAATGAAGTAAACTTTGGCCTGAAATGTTAAAAAAACAAGCTGAAATGTTAAAGTTGACCATCAGCAGTGCAAACGTTCATGGCTCCAGTCACCACAACACTCACCAAAGGTGTGAGATCTGTCTTTTTATAGAGACGTGTTGATTCATTCACACCTACACTGTAGACTCCTGCAGGCCACAATGGCTATGAGCCGGACTTGCCTTCAATCCACCATGAAGCTGAATGTGAACACAGCCTCAGTCCAATTCTGCCACAGTGCTGTATTAAACTTTATAAGAGGCTGTTGCACTTTAATTTTGCCTTGCAATATACTGTGATCCAATTTAATGTTTATTTTGTTTATTTATTTTCAATAGCTTTTGACTATTTTAGGAGATAGGAGCTGCGTTTATTTTGTTTTGTTTCGAAAAACGCCACTTTGTCTAAACTGAGCTTTGTTCTTGTTTTTCAGCTTTCTTTTGCAGCCACAACTCCTGTACTGGCAGACAGGAAAAAGTATCCAAATTTCTTCAGGACGGTCCCGTCAGACAATGCTGTGAATCCTGCTGTGGTGAAGTTTCTCAACTTTTACAACTGGAGCCGGGTGGGAACCCTCACACAGGACGTCCAGCGCTTTTCCGAGGTGCGTTAGGGGAAAAAAAACTCAATATATACTGTGTGAGATAATGTGTTTGGACAATGTGTTTGGACTGTAGACATTTTCTGGCGTTATTAATTAAAGAAATATTATGAAATTAGCATAATGGAAATGAATGGGGCCAATCTGTAAACATTACACTCTTAAAAATAAAGGTTCTTTATTGGTATTAGTGGTTTCATGAAGAGTTTTTAACATCCATGGAACCTTACCATTGCCCAAAAGTTTATTTAGAGTGGAAAAGGATCTTTAAATCAGTTTTTCCCAACCCTGTTCTTGAAGGCACACCAACAGTACACATTTTCAACCTCTTCCTAATCAAAAACACCTGAATCGACTCAGCAGAACATTAGAAGAGACTCCAAAACCTGAAGTTAATGGCTCAGATAAGGGAGACATCCAAAATATGTACTGTTGATGTGCCTCCAGGGACAGGGTTGGGAAACACTGCTTTAGATAACTGAAATAATTCTTCTTTTTAGAACCATTGACTGAAAGTTTTTTTGGGGGGGTAACTAAAATGATTCCTTAACAGCATCATTTCAAAATCTTATTTTGGAACCTAAATTTTTATAATTAGGTATAGTGTAGCTACATTTTAGCTTTTAACCCAATCTTGGGTCAAATATGGACAAACCCTACATTGGTTTAATTGTTCAATTAAATTAAATGACATTTTTGCCCAATGGTTGTGTTTGTCCAGATTTTACCCAACTTTGGATTAAAATAACCCAGCAATTTTTTGAGTGTGCTAATTTGACTTTAATGTGAAAAGAATATTGTCACATGCCTTTTAAGTTGTGTATACAGTATTACAACTATGACATCATGGTGATTTACACCTAAAACCCTAAAATAGTAAAAAGGAAAAGAAAAATAGCAAAAACTTTAGATTTTCTGAATCAAATAATGCAAGTTTTAAAGGGGTTACATGTAGAAATCTGTTCCACTTAGCTGGTCAATAATTTTCCATGTTGTTGTTATTTAATTCCCCAGACTTCCTTATACCTACACATATGTACAGCATTGGCACAATATTATTACAAATAATTATGCTGTAAATGTGGTTTACTTATGTTTAGGTTTACTTAATTTGCTGTAACCTAAGGCATTACCAAGTAGTTTTATATACATTGTAGTCTTCACATTTCTGCTCTCAATTCTTTTAAAATTGGCCTCATTTACATTATTTGCAGGTTCCTTACTGCAACTTACAATTTGATAAAAAAAAAAAAAAAGTCTAAATCATTTAACGTGTCATTTAATTTTATATGTCACAAACACTGTTGATTGAATTTAGCTTGTGTTGAATCCTGAATAATCCTGAACCTTCTCACTGGGAAAATAGAGTATGTGTTACTCCGCATAAGCAGCTCCACCTGCCCACCAGTTTTTTTTTTCTGGAAGAGCACTTCTCAGAAATATAAGCCCTGTTGTTTTCCCATTGACTGTGGGTGTGTATCATTTTCCTTTATATGAATAGACACAGTACGATTCCCCTGTGTGAGTTCTGTACCGATCGCATTTCAATGACTGAGATACTAGATTGAACTGATTGGATGAGACATTTATTTAAAGATATATATATAACACGGTCCTGTTGCGTGTGTTTGTGTGTTTATAAGATTCTGGAAACCTCCTGCTCCGATGGGACACGTAGTTGAAAACCCTCGCGGGGCAGACTGATATTAGCGTCTCTTTCTCACACGATGCTCCATAGGAACGGTTTTTGCTGCGAGAGTTCAGTGTATTCCTCAGGTGATAGAGCTAAACCCAGGATCATCATTACACTTCCTCCTAGCCATGAATCAGTGGTACTGCTAGTGCGAGCAAATCCTGCTACTTTCAGATCTATAAAGTTGACGCTGCACTTTTATTTTGCTGATAAAGTGGGTTGGTTTGGGGTTAAATTAATCCATTCTTGCTTGGTCAAAAAGTGTATTGAATTTGGTTGTTTAAACAAGTTTGCATTTCATTAGCTGGTCTGTCTGTGGTTCCAGGACTTGTTTAAAATCAGAGAAATCAATTTAAATAGCAGATATATTCTTTGAAGTTTGCGTGACAATGTTGAAAATGAGTTTAAGATGAAGAAACTTTTACAATGTTTGATCAAATGCTGGGATATGGCTGTCATTGATTGAACCAAGCGATGAAATATGTTTTTACTGTACGCGCAAATGGAAATATGAAAGAAGCAACTTAAGTGCTTTCTCGGCAGGTCAGAAATAAAGGGGTTGAAAGTTTGTTGTATCACATTTGAAGACTGATGTCTCCAGAAGAATATTTTCATTTGGCAGTGCAAACAGAGATACTTTTTCTATTAGACTCCCAGTGATGCAACTTCAATACGCAAAATGAAGTACAAAGCACCATGATTCATTTGTACTTTCCAAAAAAAATTATTAAAAAAGAAAACTAAAAATTTATAAATTTTTATTTTATATAATATGTTTTTGTTTTATTTTATTTTATTTTTTATTTGATTATAAATGAATGATATGAATAAATAGATAATAAAAGAATATAATAATAATAATAATATATATGAATGAATATAATAATATATAATAATATTTATATAATAGCTTTATTAATGTACTTCTAACAAAAAAAATAAAAGACCACTGAATAGACACAACAAAAATATTTTCATTTACAGTTTGTTGTTTTTTTTCATAAAATTGTATAGGTAAATAACAAATGTTTTCTTTCTTTGTGATCGTAGCAATAGTGCTTTCTTAACTCATCTGTTGGTATTTAGTTAGTACATGTAATGTGTTATCTAAAAATGTATTTAAATGTCACATTTTTGCTATTTTATGAAAATAAAATGCTTGAAATTACATAATTGTTATCAAAACAATCATAAGAAATGTCATTAGTAGTCATGACTTACTCAAACACAACTATAAATTGAGGAAAAACTGGTAATTTTGAAGTGTTTTTTTCCATAGTTATATTTTTAAGTACTTATATAAGTCACTCTGCAGAACTCAGGTTGAGAACAAGTATTAATGCAGATGCAGAAAAGCATTTTAGTTCAGTGTGATGTTATTTACATTTTTATTTGCTACAGTACTGAAGAGAACCAAAAGTGATACACAATGTGTATTCATTATTTATACTTGCAGAAGATAAATAGCATTGCCACATTTTTATTTCATTTTAGAAGAAAATGTATACGCTTGCGGTGTTGTCATGTCCATTTATAACATGTAATTGTCTAGGGGCTAATTGTTTAGACATGGTTCATAAATCAATCAAGTTTATTACAGTTATTAGAGTGGTCAGACGTGGATCGTGAGATCTTGTTATTTTTATGTATATTTTGGTTTATTATGGACTGGTTCTTGTTTGCTGTTTTTTTCAACTAAGATTTGGCAACATGAATGAGTCACGTTTGCAGTTCGCATCTTTTTCCCTGTTATTTTTTTACTCGGTACAGTTCATTATTGTTCACATACAGAAGACACCTTATGGTTGGCTGTTCAGTTTGACTCAAGCTACTTTATGTCATTTTTTGTACAATTCCAAATTTAAGGGGGCCACAAAGATGGTCAAGCTTGGTGGACACTGGTTACCCTGTGGACCCTCCCCTATTATTAGTTTTTTTTGCTGCTTGTTCAAACTACTTATTTACACACACACACACACACACACACACACACACACATACTGCATGTCTTTGGACTGTGGGGGAAACCGGAGCACCCAAAATAAACCCACTCGAACACGGGAAGAACATGTAAACTCACAGAAATGCCAACTGGTCCAGCCGGGACTCGAACCAGCGACCTTCTTGCTGTGAGGCGACTGTGCCACCGTGCCGCCCCATTATTTTGGACAACAAAACAATATTCTTTACTTGCAAACGGTTCTTGATTATTATTTTTTTTAACAGATATTTGGACTAGAACAAGACAAAAGCGTTTTTTTTCCCTTGGATATAACCACCCTTGTTATTGGTTGCTGGTTTCACTGAGAATTAGTAAATCTCAAGTGCCTGGGTCTTATTGTACAGTATGTATGAAAATCCTTCATTTAATGCCAGGAATAAACAAAAAGATCTTCATGTTTGTGCATGAATGCTCAGGGTTTCTATCTCAGTCCTCGTTCTGCTTGTTCCAGTGAAGTAATTTAGCACCTGTCCTGTTTTGCTGCTTCATATCTGACATGTTGCAGGAGCCTGTCGCTGTTTTGCCTGAGTGTCTATCAATAAGTGGATTAAAGGCTGTTCACACTCCAGCATGAATCACACTCCAGTATGCTGTTTTACAGATTAAGACCCAATCCCCTTTTTATGTGGTAAAAGATTAGATGACTTGGGCCCCGATGAGGAATTAAACCCATTTGTCAGGCCTCGCACTTTGAGTAGGATTGTGTGTGTGTGTTTATACTGTATGTATAGGCACATAAATTCATGTGTGTCTACTATAGGAGTGTGTGTGTGTGTGTGTGTGTGTGTGTGTGTGTGTGTGCGTGCGTGCGTGCGTGCGTGCGTGCGTGCGTGCGTGCGTGCGTGCGTGCGTGCGTGCGTGCGTGCGTGCGTGCGTGCGTGTGCGTGTGTGTGTGTGTGTGAGCTTTTGAGGTCAATGCATCCTTTCTTTATACAGACTCACTGTTATCTATTGTATCATTCAAAAAATAAAAATAAAGGAATAGTTCACCCAAAAATGACAATTGTGCAATCATTTGCCCAACCTTCACTTCAAAACCTATTTGAGTTTCTTTCTTCTGTTGAACACGAAAGAAGATATTTTGAAAAATGCTGGTAGCTGGGATCAATATGCATTTGCATATTATCCATCCTATAATTTTAATCAAAAATAGAATTATATTGACCCAATTTTTTGTACGTTAAAATGAGCATTCCAAAGTCACCTGGATGGTCTACTATTTCCGGTGGAAATTCAAAGTGCGGATCAAAAGACATTTTAAAAGTGCAGAAGTGGACAAGGATTTGATTAGAACTACAAACAAGGGTAAAAAAGGTTAACAAACTACAAACATGGTGGTCTGGTAAGACCGACAGTTAAGTGGAGAGGCTTTGGTAAAGATGTTTGAATGATTCTTAATTAATATCTCAAATTCAATTTCGAAAGTCCACACTTTCTGCTTTATATTTCATCTGCAACAGCAATGTGAACGTTTATAAAGACGTGTTTGTTCGTTAACTTCTGAATACTTAATTATGCAAACACCTGAGGAAATTTCTCTGCTTGAAAGACCCACAAATGACAGATTAACCTGCTTCTGCATCTCCAGTATGGCAGGAAATTAAATATGCAAGAAATGTAGATGATCTGACAAGATGATTGACAGGGCACGTAACTAAGAAACATAACGGTCCGTTAATGAGCAAGTAGTATGCCCCAAAGCAAGCATACTCTTCTGTTACATACTCAAAAGAGTGTGTAACACAAAAAAGTACATACTGTACTTTTAGGACGTACTATAAAAGACAAATTGGGACTTTCAAAATATCTTCGTATGTGTTCAACAGAAGAAAGAAACAGTAAATTCTGGTGAAGTGTGAGTAAATTATCAACTTTAGGTGAACTATCTCTTTAAATATGAAAAAAAGAATGTGAGCATATGCTGTTTATCTACATATGCAACCAAGAGAGCAACATGTTTTCCTTTTTCCCTTATCCTTTTTTTCCAGGATGTAATGAAAAGTAAACGTTTACACAGATATTTTGGATTGTGTGACTTGCTGACGTCACAGACCAAAGGATCTTCATCTCGCTCTCTCTTTTTCTCTCTAAAGTGTGAAAATAAAGCAAGAAAACGAGTGTTTAAAGCAGGTCATCATATGGCTTCTCTACTGTACATGCACTGTCCTCTTTTACACCAAGGTGCTCCATTAGTGACCTATTGGACACACTCCAGCAGCTTCAGTAATGGGGCTCTATTCAGGTGTACGTGTATGCGTGTGTGCATGTGTGTGTGTGTGTGTGTGTGTGTGTGTGTGTGTGTGCGCGCACATGTCCGTGCGTGTGTGTGTGTAATGAAGTTTCTGCTTGTTTGATCACTGATTAAACATTCAGGCAACACAAGCACAATCGGCTGGCTCAGCCCGGCTAATTGCATTCCCTAAGGAGATGATCCAAGCACAAGTCATCCAATCCTTCTTTCACGGATCAGACCTCATGGCCAGTGCTATCTGTGCACATCAGCTCACCATTGTGTTGTGCTTTGTGCCTGTTCACTTCTGTTTCGATTCAAAGGCTCATTAAAACCTGTGCTATAAATAGATGCATACAGTGCCCTTCGCTAATATTGGCACCCTTGGTAAATACGAACAAAGAAGGCTGTGAAAAATGTCTTTATTGTTTTAGCCTTTGGATCCAAAATCTTTGAAAAATGCTTGAGTTTTTTTTTTTTTTTTTTTTGGATGAGAGTCAAGGCTTTTTCCTTGAAACGCGTTCAGACAGTTTGTGGTGATGTGGTTGATGTCGGATTGTAGTTTTGTAGTCTTTCTGACCCCAAGATCAAACTAGCTTCCTTCTGCAATTCTCCAGCTGTGATTCTCTGAGATTTTTATTGACCGCTCAAACCATCCTCATATCAGTTCATCGGGAAAAAACAGACACACATACTTTTTCAGGTTGATTCATAACACTTTAAGCTGACTGGAATTTCTTAATTATTGGCTTGATGGTGGAAATTAGCATTTTCAGTATTTTTGCTATTTATTAACAACATTGTGATGCAAATCACTGCTATGTTTTTTGTTTTACCCATTGTGATTTATGAGTGTTTGGGATTTGAGTTTCCTCATATTTATAGCCCTGTGAAACAGGAGGTCAGGAGGTTGAATACTTAGTAACCCAGGTATACTAAAATGTAGATTTTCAATACTTACTTGCTTAATTTCCTTACTTAATATACTTAAATATTTTGTTCATATAAAATCATAGGGGTGCCAGTAATTATAGCATTTATATATAAACAGTACTCTGGTCCCCCAACAGTTTTGATTTCCCCCACAGTCCAAAGACATGCACTATAGGTGAATTGGATGTTCACTAAATTGGCCATAGTGTGTGTGAATGCAAGTTATGGGTGTATGGGTCCCAGTGCTGGGTTGCGGCTGGAAGGGCATCTGCTGCGTAAAACATATTCTGGAATAGTTGGTGGTTCGTTCCGCTGTGGTGAACCCTGATAAATTAGGGACTAAGCTGAAGGACTTATGTACTTACCTTCTAACTTATGTGTTTTTTCAGCTTTTTTCCCCTCTGTCCATGCAATCCCATACTGCCTCTATAATACTATATTAAGGTCTGGACTCTGTGGAGGCCATTTCATGACTGTTTTTCTCTATAAATGTCATATAATTTCAGAATCAATATAATTATCTATAAATGTCATTACTATTCAGGTGAAGAGGGAAAGATTATTATACTATATTATAAATAAATATAAAAAATTAGACTAAAATGACAAATCTAATGGTGGCCAAAGACTTTTGCACAGTACTGTATATATAAATGTTGTGTTTACAGTTATGAAAACTGATTTTTCATTAATATTTTGAGCACATCCTTCTTTGCTTTAATTTACCAAGGGTACTAATACTAGTGGAGGGCACTATATGTCCCCTCAACCGAAGTGATGCATTAAATGCTTTTTCTCACTCTTTGCCTGCGTTGTGTCTGACCTCCTGGATGAGTTCATGGCTCCTGAAGGACGAGGGAATCCCGATGCTATTGCGCTTCAATCCAGTACAGACTTGTCCAGAGTTAGATGTGGCTGAATGTGTGTTTCTCCCACATCTGTCCCTCTGAACACAGGTGCATGAGGCCAGTGGGAATAATTCAATGCAAAAATAACACATGGACAAAGATTAGTGCGCATGGGACATCCCTTCAAGGCATCTAGGGTATCTTTTCTTGTCTTTACTTGTTTGATGGTCCAGAGTTTTACAAAGGAGATGTTTGTGTATTTTTAACTAGCTATATTTGAGGAAAATTTGTCTCTATTGAAGTTCTCACTTGGGAATATCCTCAAAGGTAAAACTGGCTTGTAATAATCAATAGCCAAAGGTTTTTAATAGTATTTCACAATTTTATAGTTTTTACCGTATTTTTGATTAAATATGTGCACCCTTGGTGAGCAAATCTTAGCGATCTCAAACTCTTGGCTGGTACAGTGTATGTGTTAAGAATTATTGTTATGAACATATTTGATTAACATCTTAACATAATGTAAAAAAACTTTAAGAACTTTAATAGCTTTAAAAATATATCGTACCGTAGCGATCTTTTGCTCACCAAGCCTGCATTTACTTGATTTTTTTTTTAAATGGTGTGTATCTCTTTAAATGCAAATGAGCTGCTGCTTTCCAGAACAGGGCGAAGCGTTTACATTCAGACACATTAGGAAGAACAAAACAGCCAAAATGTCAGAAATGTCAGAAATCACTAGATAGAGAGCAGGCTTACAAGTTTAAACCAGAATCAGACCTCTAAACTGTAACAGGACATTTCTGAAAGGTTAGTGGATACATGTTGTTGTTGTGAATTAATATAGATAAACTCAACAACTAGCATTTTACTGCTCATTCATTCATTAATTTTCCTTCATCTTAGTCCCTGATTTATCAGGGGTCGCCACAGCAGAATGAACCGCCAACTATTCCAGCATATGTTTTACGCAGCGGATGCCCTTCCAGCTGCAACCCAGTACTGGGAAACACCCATACACTCTCACATTCACACACACACACACCCATACACTACGGCCAATTTAGTTAATCCAATTCACTTATACCTGGAGGAAAACCTACGCGAACACGAGGAGAACATGCAAACTCCACACAGAAATGCCAACTGGCACAGCCAGGACTCGAACCAGCGACCTTCTTGCTGTGAGGTGACAGTGCCAACCACTGAGCCACTGTGCCGCCCTGCACATTCAATTACAATTACAATCCAATAATAATATTTCTTTCTGGTTCAGACATTATAAACATAAATGTCAGACTGCTGCAGTGGCACCATGGATGTAAACGTGCAGATTAATGGGCAGTGATATATATATATAATAAAATCCCATTCCAATATCACAAGGGGAACAAAGTCTGTGATTTGTTTGTGTTTTTTTACTTGCTTTCAGAAAAAACCTTACCAAAACTAAGCAACTGTCGTTTTCACATTTTCTGGGTTTGTAGAAACACCAGGGGAAACACAGGGGACCTGATTTTAACACTTAAAGGGATAATTCACCACACAAAGAAATTTAAATTGACTTTTATGAGTTTTTTTTTTTTTGCTTAACCTACTGTAAAAGAAGATATTTTGAATTAAGCTGGAAACCAGTAACCATTGACTTTCATTGTAGGAAAAGCAAATACTTTGGAAGTCAATGTTACAGGTTTCCAAAATTCTTCTTGCTTTCAACAGAAGAAAGAAACTCAAACAGGTTTGTGACAGGTGAAGGGTGAGTAAATGATGACTGAATTTTCAGTTTTGGGGGAACTATCCCTTTAAAAAGTAAGATTTTCATGATATGTTCTGTGTATAGGAACACCCAGACAAATAGGTTATGTAAAAGTCTAGTTAACTGACATGGTTGAAAAGTTTACAGTAATATGTTTGTTCTTAGCGCCCATATACTGATGAGATTAGCCGGTGGTGGGTCACATTATGAGGCCAGTGTCCTCTGTCAGGCCTCATTGTGCCATCAGCATCAGAGAGAAGATCCCGCCTGACTCTCACACACCTTCCTCTACTCTGCCCACCACTAATAATGGCACCCTCGGAAATATGAAGGCTATGAATTTTTTTTTTTTTTTTTTTCCCCATTTGATATTTTGCTCAAAATACTAAGAAAAGAAACCGAAGAGGGTCTGTTTTTGGATAAGAGTCAAGACTTTTTTCTCGAAATCCTTTCAGACAGTCTGTGGTGTTGTAGGAGACGTTGGATTGTATTTTTGGAGGCTTTCTGACCCCAAACTCCAACTAATTCTGTTATTCTTGGACATTTATTGACCACTCAAAACCATCCTCATAGAAGTGCATTGGGAAAGACAGACACACATCTTTTCACAGGCTGATTCATAATGCTTTCAGCAGTTTTTGCTATTTTTTTTTGTCATTTCAATACACTTTTGCGGTAAATCGCAGTGTTTTTGGTCTTACCCATTGTAATGACTGTGTGAGTTGCTTAATGAATCTTATATTTACGGTATACTAGTAAAACAGGAGGTTTAACAATTTCCTTTGGAAAAATATTTTTCTCATTTAAATTCATTGGGGTGCCAAAGAGTTATTTTTTTACTAAAGCTGCTGTGTTTGCAGCTGTTTGTTCTCAATCAGAACAGAGTTTATATACAGTATACAGTGGACAGCATAAATGAGTTCACACTCTTTGAGAATAAATATTTTTATCCATTTCTCAGTAAATATACAGTTGCAATCAGAATTATTAACCCCCTGAATTATTAGCCACCCTGTTTATTTTTTTCCCCAATTTCTGTTTAACGGAGACAAGATTTTTTTCAACACATTTCTAAACATAATAGTTTTAATAACTCATTTCTAATAACTGATTTATTTTATCTTTGCCATGATGACAGTACATAATATTTTACTAGATATTTTTCAAGACACTTCTATACAGCTTAAAGTGACATTTAAAGGCTTAACTAGCTTAATAAGGTTAACTAGGCAGGATAGGGTAATTAGGCAAGTTATTGTATAACGATGGTTTGTTCTGTAGACTATCGAAAAAATATATAGCTTAAAGGGGCTAATAATTTTGACCTTAAAATGGTTTTTAAAAAATTAAAAGCTGCTTTTATTCTAGTCGAAATGAAACAAATAAGACTTTCTCCAGAAGAAAAAAAATATTATCAGACATACTGGGAAAATGTTCTTGCTCTGTTAAACATAATTTGGGAAATATTTAAAAAAGAAAACAAATTCAAAGGGGGTTAATAATTCGGATTGCAACTGTAGATCATATATGTTGGTGCATTTGAACAAAACAATTTTATTAAGCAATTGTATTCATTATAATAAGAGTGTGGTCACCTAGCAACCTTAGCAATAGAAGGATGCATAAAATGCATGAAAATTTAAATGAGGTATTGCACAAAAATAAATTAATTAACAACTAAAAAACCTTCAAAAATTACAGTCTAAACTAAATATAATATTTTTATGGTTCTTTTGATTTTGTTTTTTTTTCTCTTTATTCAACTTTTTAAATATTTTGTTCTCTAACATATTTGTTGTACAAACTTTTGCACTATGATTTTAAGTTATTTAGATTAGTTCCAGTTTGGGCTTTGGTACTGACTAATCTAATATTTATAGACAAATATGTTAGCATCCTAAAGAAAGTATTAATTTAAAAGAGGCTATGGGATGTACTCATTAATGCTGGCCTTTGTATATCTGTATATATATATATAATATTTCGAGCAACAGATCAGAATATTAAACAATAAATACTTTTTCACTGTCTGCTCATATTTATCAAGGGTGTCAATATTAGTGCAGGGCACAGTATCTCTAAAGCCAGCCAATCACAGGGGACCTGAGCGGTGCAGATAATGTGTCTGGTGATGGACTGTTGTGGCTTTAGGAAAAGAGGGAAAAATAAGGCAGTGACACAACAAGCTGTGACCCGCACTAGTGCAGTTAATTCATCATCTACAGGCCTGACAGCTCACAACAGAATCAACCGCTGCTGCTGTGATACACTGAAGAAAAGGAGACCTTTTGGAAAGATGGGAGTAAGGCTAAATGCTGATGTTTAGCAGTTGCTCTTGACATGAAGTAACATTACTTATTTTAGTATTGTTTTTAGTATTATATGATTTATCTAGAATGAAGTTATGTATGTATATATTTTGCACTGTTTGTTATAATTCTTAATTTATTTTTAATGTCACATTCAATGTAATTTTATCTTCTTTTGTCATTTGCAATTTAAACTATTTCTAATTAGCTTTATTTATTTTTATTTCTTTAGTTTGTGCAACATGTATTGCTTTTATTCGTTTGTTTTGGTAGGATGCCTATTTAACTAAACATTTTAGTTTGTATAATTTTAATACTTTTGTAACTTTAATATTAATTTTTTTCTTTTATTTAACTCACATTTTTTCAGTATTTTCCTTATATTTAGCTGTATTTTAATTTTAGTTTTAGTTTGTGTAATGCTTGTATTTTAGCTTAAAGTTTCTCAACTTAAAATGAAAGTTTTAACTAATTCATTGTAGTTAGTTTCAAATGCAGCATTTCCCATTTTCATTGAAGTTTTTTAATGTATTTATATCTAACTTTTTTATTTAGTTTATTTTTATTTGTGTTTAACATTATTTATTTTGTGTACTTGCCATTAGAACATTTCACATATTAAAATTCAATTAAATTCAAATATTCCTATTTAGCTCCAATTGTATTTTCATTGTATTATTATTTATTAGGTTAGTTTAAACTTACTTAAGCATTTATTTCATTTAATAGAAACCTTTCAAATTTAATTTTATTGTAATTTTTAAAAATATAATTTATATTTAGCTTAATTATTTGGTTTGTGTAATTTAATACCTCAACTTTGCCTAATTATATTTCATTTTATTACTTGAACTTTGTTAGATATTATTACTTACATTTTATTTATGTAATTTCACCAAGGCAAAATTTATAATTTAGTTTTTATATACAGTAAATGTATTTCTATTTAATTTTCGTAGTTTGTGTAATTGTAATACTTTAAAATTTAATTATTATATAATTTTTTTAAATTAATTAAAGGTTGTTAATATTGTTTTTGTTTGTTTGTTTGTTTGTTTGTTTGTTTGTTTGTTTTTTTATGTCTTTTTAAAAGTTTTATTGTAATTAACAGTAACAACATTGAAGAAAGTACCATTTTGTCTACAAATTTTAAGTACAGTTTCCAAACTGTATTTGGACTCCACATACTTTTTTGCTTTTTTTAAATTAAAGTCGTTTAAATAAAATGAAATATAACAGTAGTCTCCATTTAGCACATTAAACTGTGTGCATTCAGCCTGTCTGCCTGGGTAGTTTTTTATATCCAGATGAGATGAAGAATAATGTTGAGTTTATGGTGAATTAGCCTGCAGATCTTCTTGACACCCAGGTATTGTGCTATTGAGTCTCTCAACCTACTTCATGCGGCTTCCTGTTTACCGTTTCTCTCTTGGTTCATTTGACAGGTCAGTGCATAAATGCATTATGCATTTCACATCACATCATGCTCATTTCTCCTCAGCTTTAGGACAGCTCTCAAATCCCATAATCCTTTGGCGTTCCTTTTCTGCACAATGTCGACCCGTCCCTTTTTGTCTTTCCATCTCTCTTTCCTTCTGCTTAAAGGAAACCTCAACATTTTTCTAAAAAAAAATAGACTAATTTTACAACTCCCCTAGAGTTAAACAGTAGAGTACTAACATTTTGAATACATTCAGCTGATCTCCAGGCCTGGTGGGAGCACTTTTAGCTTAGCTTAGCATAGAACATTGAATCGGATTAGACCATTGGCATCTCGCTCAAAATGACCAAACAGTTTAGATCATTTTTCTATTTAAAGCTTTCCTTTCTGTAGTTACATTGTGTACTAAATGAAAAGTTACTATTTGCTATGCTTATATGCCTAGGAACTATACTCTCATAATGCTGTAATAATAAGAGGAGTTGTAAAATGATCCTATTTTCCAAAAAATAAAAAATAAATAAATAAAGTAAAAAAATAATTTCTTCAAGGCTACATACTGGAGGTAAATAAGGTAAAAAGTTAATTAATTAATTAATATGTATCGCCATACTTCCCCAGTTGATTGATTACTTTAATGCTTATTCAGAATTTTTTTTGTAATATTTTAAAATCATATATGGTATTTTTAATTAAATAATCACTAATTTCCATACATGTTCAGCACAATAATTTAAACATTAGATTAAGTCAGGATCAAAATTCTTGATATTTTTTTTTTTTTTTTTTTTACTGAGGGGATTTTTTTGGAAATGTCTTTCTATTATAATTTAGAAAAAACTGCAAACATACAGAAGAAAAAAACACAATGTTGTACATAATAAGGAAATTTTGTATGAACAAAATCTCTGTTAAAAAGGGATACAGATATGAATAAAACTGTGAGGTTTGGGGTATGTACAGTAAGCCCTACTGAAGTATGATTCATAAGATCACCTTATGAAAATGGGCTTTGAAAATATGTATTTGAAATCTACTGACACAAATTGATACAGCATGTGATAAAAGAAACACTTAAAGGTGTATTTTCAATGTTTTTTGTTTTTTTCACATTAGACTGAACAGATACTTTCTGAAAAGCCAAAAAGCCCAAAATATCAAAATATCAAAACTGACAGGTGCTTGAGAAATCAGTTTTTGCCTGTAGTGTCTCGTCTTTAAAACTTCCCATCAGGAGGTCTATTCAAACACTTGTGCATTGTATACACACTCATGAGATACACACACACACATAGTTGCTCATGTGGAAAGGGGTTTCCAGGATCTGCTGGCATTAAGCTACAAATATGCTCACCGCATCAGTAATCAAGACAATGTGGATCAGCCAGGCTTTTCAGGTTACGTCTGGCAGAATGAGTTCATGTTTCTGTAACAGTCCAACACTGTTTAACATCCATCTGGGGTTATCCCACCACAAGTGGGCAACTGAGACAGATCAACAGACCAAATATTTAAACAAGTTTAAAATTCCTTACAGATTTAACAAATCAAAACATTTACTACATGCTTAGATAATGTTAGTAAATACAATAACTAACATTAACTAATGGACCATTCATCTAAAGAGTTACCCAGTTATCATCCTTGCTATACGCAAGAAATGTTTCTATTTTCTATTTCATTACTGTTATGTGCTGCTTTCCATTTTGTGTGTGTGTGTTGGAATTTTGATTTGTTATGGAGCTTTTTGTCAGCATTCTTTGATGAACATTTTAGAAGAACAACATTTAATTAAACTACGGTATGAAACTTCTGTAAAATTCAGTTTTCAGTTGATTTTGTCAACTCGAGATCAAAAACTGAAGTGACAAAACTAAGCTAATGTTACAAGTAAAAAGAACACAAAGAAGCCAGCTGTCATTTTGTCACATTGTTTAAAATTTGCAAATTATATGGATTATCAGATTATCGGACATATTTGCACAAGCAAATCCCTCTGTGGTGAGCAAGAAGTATTGTGAAAATGGTACGTAAATGCTGCTTTGTTTATGTTTTGTATGTGTGCAGCACTAGTTCCGGTTTCCCTTTGTGGAATGAAAATACAGACTACTGCCACCTGCAGGCATAGAAATATACATGCTCTCACACAGGTGCACAAGGGGATATATACACATGGATTTTTAATTTTCAGTCAGCCCAAGTGCTTCCAGTGAACGGTCTTTCCATTACAAAATCGCCACTTTTAAGATCTGATTTCTTAAAAAATCAGTGATCTTCACTGCCTGATGGATATACGATATAAAGTGGGTCTCAGACCAGACAAGAAGCACTGCATTAAATTTCATTTTTCCCTACCATAGCTTTAAAGTATGAAAATGTATTTTACCCCAGTATTTTCAATGAAGTTTCTGTGCTAGCTGCTGCTACTGACGGCGCTAGTGTTTACACAGTCTTTCATCTCCTTTTACGCTTGAACAACTAAATGAATGCTTAAGTCTGTTTAACTGAGTGTATTTTAATTACATTACAACATCGATGCTGTAAAACAGGGGTGGGCAATTAATTTTTCCAAGGGGCCACATTAGACTCGGGCAGTTTTAGAGGGCCAGACCAATACAGCTAATTTGCTTTTGTAAAACTCTAAAGTTTAAAAAAGAATCAGTTTTACACAAAAATTATTTTAAAGACCAGCATCACAATATCAACTTCATATAAATGCCACGGGGTTGTTTGTTTGATTACTTCACCTTAGTAAATTAGTTATTTAATGCTTAAAAATAATTTTGAGCTGGTATATTTTTGATCACACAGAGGTATACAAAAACACATTTGATCGGATTGCTTTCCACTTACTAACCAAAAGTGTAATGATTATCAAAAAATCCATTCATACACAGATTACGATCAAAATGACATTCGCATTCTTTTAGCTTGCTTGCTTGTAAACCACATAACATTCTGCAGTACCAAAGTCATGACCTAGTGCAGTACATCCCAGATTCCTGTAGTTACAGCTTATGTCAGAGCGAATGTTTGGGTCATATTTGTGAGCTCTATGTCTTTTTGATGGGTTGGAATTTCAGCAGCAGTAGGTTTCGGCTCATGAAAAGATCCCCTTTTTTTGGTGCCCTTTGTGTTACACAATATACCCGAGCTCAATGTAGTACATGCTTTGATTCTCACGCCATAAATCTTTGTGGAGGGCACAAGGTATTGAGACTTTATTTGCAAGCGACTGGTCCATTTTTCAAAAAGCATCCATGGACAAGGATGGATGAAGTCTGTGGGGACCGAAGCTGGTTGGAGTTGGGTTTTATCCAAAGCCCAGTGGGACCCTTGGAGGAGAGATTTCCACGGATGCTCCAGGCTGATTTGGGATGCAGGGGGAATGTCGGATCGGCAGGAGATTAGAAGGAATTGAGACATGTGTCACAGGAAGGGAGCGCTGCCTTTGATTGGGTTCTTTTCTGGGTGGTTCACCATCCACAAACCCGGCTTTCATTCAGTTCTCTTTCATTTCTGCCTGCCTCTCTCACTCATTCTCTCTCTCTCTTTGACAGGTGCGAAATGATTTGACCAATGAGCTGGAGAAGGCAGACATCCAGATTGCAGACACAGAGAGTTTCTCTAACGATCCCTGTGTGAATGTGAAGAAACTGAAGGTAAGGAAGCAACACAGTAACAAAACGTAGATTACTCTATGGATATAAACTATATTAATTTGTGTATATGGGTCAAGGATAAAAAGTGTAATAGATTTTTTTTTTTTTTTTCACATATTAGAACATGTTCTGTTTATTTTTTTTTCTGAGTGAAAAATTTTGACTGTTATACATTTTACCATAATGTACAGAAGACACCCACTATAATGGTTTTCAGTCTAATAATAGTTTACATACCAAAACACTTGGTGTATATACACTACCGGTCAAAAGTTTGGGATCAGTTTTTTTTCATGTTTTTTTTTTTTTAAGAAAATTATTTTGTTTATCAAGGCGGCATTTATTAAATGTAAAAAAATGGTTAAATATTTATTAAAATTTTAAATAACTGCTTTCTTATTGTAAAATGAAATTATTACTCCAGTAATTATTGCTTTTATTACTTTACCATTAATATTTATTGGTAAAGTATTAATTAATATTATTATTATTATTATTATTATTATTATTATTATTATTATTATTAGAGTGATTTCTGAAGGATCATGTGACTCTGAAGACTGGAGTAATGAAGCTGAAAACTCATCTTTAAAATCACTGGAATAAATTATTAAATGAAATTATAAACTACTTTTGACCACTTATTTTATAGTGCAATAACATTTCACACTTTTACAATTTGTACTGTATATTTAATTAAATAAATGCAGCCTTGGTGAGCAGGATAAGCTTATTTTAAAACATTTAAAAATCGCACTGACCCCACTTTTGACCGGTAGTGTATAATTAAAAGATCACAGTTGAGCCCTGAAGTACTAATGAACATCAAACCAATAGGTTTTACCTATTAGTCCGCAAATATTCGTTTTTCATTATTTACGATTTGTAGTTTTGAGTACAACAGAATTTTATTTTATTTTATTATTTCATTTCTTTTAATATATTTTATTTTCATATATTAAAAAATGCCCTTTTTATTTTTATTTTTGAATGAGAAATATTGACTGTTATACAGTTTATCGTGATGTACAGAAGACACCAACCCACTGTCATTCAGTCTAACAATAGTTTACATACCAAAACCCTTGGTATATACAGTTGCAATCAGAATTATTAACCCCCTTTGAAATGTTTTTTCTTTTTAAAATATTTCCCAAATGATGTTTAACAGGGCAAGGGAATTTTCACAGTATGTCTGATAATATTTTTAAATATTTTTTATTTGTTTTATTTCGGCTAGAATAAAAGCAGTTTTTAATTTTTTAAAAACCATTTTAAGGTCAAAATTATTAGCCCCTTTAAGCTATATTTTTTCGATAGTCTACAGAACAAACCATCGTTATACAATAACTTGCCTAATTACCCTATCCTGCCTAGTTAACCTTATTTACCTAGTTAAGCCTTTAAATGTCACTTTAGGCTGTATAGAAGTTTCTTGAAAAATATCTAGTAAAATATTATGTACTGTCATCATGGCAAAGATAAAATAAATCAGTTATTAAAAAATTAGTTATTAAAACTATTATGTTTAGAAATGTGTTGAAAAAAATCTTGTCTCTGTTAAACAGAAATTGGGGAAAAAAATAAACAGGGTGGCTAATAATTCAGGGGGTTTAATAATTCTGAATTCAACTGTATATATATAGGCAGCGCGGTGGGTAGCGCTGTCGCCTCACAGCAAGAATGTCACTGGTTCGAACCTCGGCTGGGTCAGTTGGCATTTCTTTGTGGAGTTTACATGTTCTCCCCGTGTTCGCATGGGTTTCCTCTGGGTGCTCCGGTTTCCCCCACAGTCCAAAGACATGCGCTATAGGTGAATTGAATAAGCTAAATTGTCCGTAGTGTATGTGTGTGAATGAGAGTGTATGGGTGTTTCCCAGTGATGGGTTGCGGCTGGAAGGGTATCCGCTGTGTAAAACATATGCTGGATAAGTTGGCGATTCATTCCGCTGTGGTGACCCCTGATTAATAAAGGCACTAAGCCGAAGAGAAAATGAATAAATATATATATATAATTGTTTTAATGATGACATATTAAAGTGATTAACATCAAACCATTAGGTTTTACCTATTTGTCAGCAAATATTTGTCAGTTTTTCATTTTTACAGTTTGTAGTCTTGTGTTTGAGTAAAACTGAATTTTAGTGTTATTCTGTAAATTACTCATAACATTTATTCCCAATTTAAATTTAAAATGTTGAAGTGAAGTGACAAAAAAGATTTCGAGTTTTTTTTAGACATTTATTATACAACATAACATTAATGTTTTAACAGAGGGGTTAACAAATCAATATTTGGTGGTTTTCAATCACAACAAATGAAGACCTTTGTTATTCCAACTATCATTTTCTGGAAAAAAAAAAAAAGCTATAATTTTATTTAAAATTTGGAAGAAATGTTATGAGACATTTATAAAATAAAACACATATTAACATTTTACTCAAACCCATAGATATCAATCCAGTTAATTTAAATAAACAGAAAATTTCTAAGTTATTGTTTTCCATAACTATATTAGCTATAGTATATAGGTATATACAACAGCAGAGACCTGATGAAGTCCAAATGAGTTATGCCACTTTTAGGTGACTCCTGAAGCCATAATCCATTACTGAATGATCATAAATAAATACCAGGAATGCAAATATTAATTAATCCAGGCCTGTTTAGCCATTATTCTATTGTCATCCACTTCTTCTTTTACTTGACAATTTCCAGCTAAAGGTTTGTTCCAACACCTTTTTTGCTGAGTCATTTTTTTTTCCCACCATGAAACTATTATGACTTCTATTACCTGCCTGACTTAGTACCTCCATTATCGCAATTCCCCAAATGGCGAAGAACTGCTGAAGAACTGTTTCTTCAAATTCTGCACGGTCAGATTTTTCACCAGGTGACAGCAGCTTCCAGAGTCTGTAAATTCAACATTATATTTCACATTGACACGGCTGTGCACAGTGTGGAACGACAGCCACCAGGTTTGCATTATATCAAGCCATATAAACAAAATGTTGATGCTTTAGAAACACACGGACACTGTAGGTGGAAATGTCTTCATGCCAGAAAGTTTTCCTAAAAATAACAGATTCATAATGGCTCTGTGTCCAGACAAATGATTACCTAGCTCTAGTAAATATATTTTCCAATTTGTCAGAACTGGAAACACAAAACTATCTATTCCTGCTGGGTTTCTCTGGAAATGAAAAAGCTGCTGAAATAAAATATAGCAAACATTTTTTAAAAGGGAAAACATTTTTGAGAGAGATTTGCTAACTCTTTGCACCAGTCAAACCCTCCTTGTACTTTTACCACTGTCTACTACTGAACTATTGTCACGATTTAATAAAACGTGTAAATGCATGTATTGAAGTAACTACGAAACTATGAAGGTATTTAAATGCAGCATGATTTGCCATAATCAGTTAATTGATATTTGCACTATTATTTAATGCCCTCCAAAAACATGTCAGCTCATTATGAGCTTTACATGCTGTGATAGTTGCTGTAGGAGGGGGAAAGCAGAGAGTAAACGGAAATGGAGGAGCAGTGAGAATTTACACAAAATCAAAATTACAATAATGTACATATCTGACAAACGCAACTAGGAATCAGTCACTGGACAGAAAATGTCAAGCATAAGATAAAAAAATGTCAAACAAACAAACAAGAAAACAAAATATCTATACATTGATTTACTGCTCTAATTTTTGTTTTTAATTCCTGAAATTCTGCTCTACTTAATTTGTTTTGGTTTTTTTTTACAAAAATTCCTACATAAATACAAATCAATATCCAATTCATTTAAGAATGGCAAGGGTATAAATATCTTATATTTTTGTAGTATTATTTTATATTTCATAGTGAGTTGTTTTTGTTATGTTGCCTACCGCATACTACTGTATATACAGCTATCAGCAGTTTGTGTAATACATATGCATGACTCACTGAACCAATTTATTATGCATAATTCAATCACATTTATTAATCCAATTTTTTTTTCTGTGTTTTTTTATGGATAATTATTGGAGTCTGACCTACAGTGACCTCTGATGGGCTATTTCAGCAAACAGTTTTCAAAGACGACCTATTCTTGATATAAAATGGCAGATTTTGTTTGCATCCCTGCACTGATAAAAAGATGAGCATACATAATTGCACTTACTGCTCACTGTATAACTTATGTGCGAGCATACGTGTCTATTAAAATGCATTTTTTTTTTTTTAGTAGGCTATACTGTCTGTACTGTAGTTGCAAACACTTAATTTACAAGAAAAGTGTCTTTTGATCCCTTCACTTCAGATACGTCTGGCCTGGATCTGCCTGATTTAGACCACTGACTGAATATTTCCCATTATACTTTTATTAACTATTATTTGTACTATTATTATTATTTTAAAATATAATAGTATTATATAGAGAGTAGCCAAGGATGATATTAAAACATCAACCAACCATTTGCTATGTAAATGTGGGAAAAGTCTTGCATCCATAGTCTGTATAAAAGCAAAGCGAGTGGTGACCGAAGACCTGGGGCATCCTGGCATGGATCCAGCCTTCATTTCCACTGGCTCGAAGAGGCTTGCGTCTGCCAGGACTCCAGGACAGCTGGAGCCACTTACACAGCTGGAGGGATTCAGGTTAAGTGCCCACGCCGTCGGGAGCGGCAGCAGGCTTTGTAACGGCTGCTGATTGTGAAGCAAGAAGCGCCTGACCCAAGCGGTCGGCCCTGAAAAGAGATGCGGGAGTATTTCACACAATAGCTCCAATATCTCAGCATGTTCTTTGGCACCGCTGCGGTGCGGAAGGGGGTTTTGTGGCAAATGAGAAACGTTGCAAGGAAACTGTTTTCAACAAGACATACATTCAAACAGCGATTAAATGAGGCCATTGAAGCGTTTAGAGCAGGCTTGAGATCAGTTTTAATGCATCTCACCTGTAAAAGCTACTGTTTCCCAAGCTGTGAACAAATGGCCACCATCTCACCCACTAGAGCAGTGGTCACCAAGCTTTTTAAACCCTAATACCCTTGGCCTTGCCGAAAGGCAAGGTCTACCCATCAAAAAATGTATGGAAAAATAAAGGAAATATTGCATTTCCACCTTGAGATCTTTTGATTTAGCATTTTTGAACTATGCAAAATGCACTAGTTTGACATATATATATTTTTTAATATAGCATATGAAGTGCCACTTTAAACTATAGAAAAGACTGGTAAAAGTATACTTCTGTCAGTACGTCAGCATTTTATGAATGAGCTGTAATAAAATTCTACAAATAATAATAATAATAATAACTACAACTATAATAAACATAATAAAACATAACAATTTAACAATTGTAAGTTCAAGTGTTAAGTTCAAGTTGAAGAGCTTTATTGTCATTCCCCTGTGTAAACATGCAATGGTGCAAAATGTCATGTCTTGCAGGACCACGGTGCTGCATAAATAAACATAATAATAAATAGAAACACAACACTGGATTTAAGAGCTATTGTAAACCTGTACATAACTAAAATACCGGAGCGTTAATCTAACTATACTAACTACTTACTATACTATACAAACTGAAACTATACACATAACCTAAGACAGACTACACTAGTACTTTTACATAAAACATAACAATATTGTGCAAATGAGGTATTTAAGGTTGATGACCTTGTGAATACATTCACAAGGAAAAAATATGGAGAGAGAGTTTCTACAGGCGGTTTGTCAAGCCCACTTACCTGTGTGAAGCACACTCAGAAATGCACAATGGTTTTATTGAGATATTGAGTGATCTTAAGAAAGTGTCTGGTGCAAATTTGCAAACCGGTGCAAGTGTCTGTTAAAGTTTCAGAGATGAAAGCAGGTGTTTTATGCAGGTGGTTTGTCAAGCCCACTCACCTGTGTCAGGCACACTCAGAATTGCATATTGTTTTGAGGTTTTTGTGTGGTGTGGTGGGGATGAAAGGGGGTCCTGGTTTTTGAGAGCTGGGATAATAATATTTCAGAGGTGGGGTAAGATGATTGGAGTTGAGGGCTCTAACAGCTTGTGGAAAGAAAATGTTGAGTAGTCTAGCCAAGTGGACTCTAATACTGTGAAAACTGTAACTGCAGTTTTGAATCATATTTTGCAGCACTAATTCACAATATTATCTGAAGGCAAACTGTTGTTTGTAGCTGGAGGGGGCTTATCACATCGAGTGCATTGTTTGAGAGGCCTTTTTAAGTTGTTTTCTGTTGGCAGTGAGAGTTTTGCTTATGTGCCCTGGAGGCCTCAGATTTTTACTCTTCCTGCTCTTGGTAGAAATGGAATGTTTTTGGCTTATTGGAGTCTCCACCATTCTGAGCTCAGCTGTTGCGGGCTTGCGGCTCATGTGGTGTGGGATGTTATCACTATAGAGTGTTGTACAGTATGCCAACATTTACGCCAGTTGACCAAAATGAAAATAAAAATAGCTGCTGGATCAAAAAAAATAAAGAGAGAAACATTAATTGTGATGCATTTCTTGTTCTTCTGTCATTTTTGGGATCTACCATGAGAGATCACGATTGACAGCTGCACTAGAGTCATTATTATTTTCTGTTCAGCTTGAACATGGTAGTTTTCATCTTGAGCAGCTCATTAGTCGTGCATGTTAAATGTTCTTCTCTTAGCCTTCTGTTTGAGAATGACATTCCAAGAGGAAAAAGCAAAAAATAAATAAATAAATAGATGCAGGGATGATTTCGCTGGTGGGCATTTCAATATCCCGGCAGCTGTGACACATCTTTTGATGGATGGGGCCTCGGTGGCCCTCAAACACGGCTGTCTGACTTCCACCTGAAATTTTCATTGACATTTGCGGGAATCAAGGGCAGTGTAGTTAAGAGGGTGGAAAGGGACGTTATTAGATCCTGATGCGCCGAATGAAAAAAAGGATACTTAATAACCTACGTAGGTTTATATCCCACAGCATTACCATGGCCTTTAGCATATGACAGAACAATTTTCTGGATTCGGATTTCAAAGGATTCGGTATTGGCTTTGTGTTCTTGAAGGGCCTGCGCAGGGAGATCATGCTCTAGTGATGGATTGATTCTCAGTGACAAAGAACTGAACGAGGTGGAACACAATGCTGAAGTGGGTTGAATTATTTACAGACTCAATCATGCACCCGGAATGCTGCTTGCAGATGCTGATCTCTCTCTTTCTGGATATGAAGCGATTCACTTTGATGATACTGTTGTGCTGTAATACACTCGCCTTGGGTCTAAAATAGCCTTTTCATAGTTGTATAATATGACTAACTACCAGATGACTTACTACCTCCGGTGATTCTGAAGTGCACATTTGATGAACATTTTACTATATCATAATGTCATGGAATAGGAGATGTGGCAAAGCAGTTTTTAAGCTAAATGTAGTACCTACTTTACAGCGTGAAGTTTTTGACAAAGTGTTAAAAAAATTAAGTTTCACAAAGAGGGTTTTCCTATCAATGCCATAGAAAAGTGATTTTAAACATTCTGGACTTAGAATAGCCCTTCATTGTCCACAGACATATTCAAAGGCAGCTTATCCTTATTTACGTTTGTTTTTAATAAATGTATTTTATTCTATGGACACTGCTTGTTTCTTTAAATGAAACATAACATGCGGATTTTGTTAAAAAAACATAACATAACATGCGGATTTTGTTAAAATATTTGTCTTTTCCAGTCTAGAAATCAGTGGGGACCCTGCTTTTTTTCTAAAATAAAATAAAATAAAATAAAATAAAAAAATAAATTAAATTAAATAAAATTAAATAAAAAAATACAATTAAATTAAATAAAAAAAAAAAAAATATATATATATATATATATATATAAATAAAATAAAATTGAGCCAATATGAAATTAAGAGAATATTTATTAGATTACAGAATATCTATGATTTTTATAGAGCTGAATTGTAGTTCTCTCATAAAAAGCTTGCTTACTGTTATTTTGAACATTAGTGAAATTTATTAATAGAACCAGTGAAAGAATAGACAAAAATAAGATGGAAGAGATGGATAACAGGTCTGGGAATTGGCCCAAGTAATTCTTATTATTTGTTGTTCAGCTCTGAGCACACTTCAGTTCATTCATTCATTCATTCATTTTCGGCTTAGTCCCTTTATTAATCAGGGGTCGCCACAGCGGAATGAACCGCCAACATATCCAGCATATGTTTTACGCAGCGGATGCCCAGAAACGCCAACTGACCCAGCCGGGGCTTGAACCAGCGACCTTCTTGCTGTGAGGCGATCGTGCTAGCCACTGCGCCACCGTAACGCCCTTCAAAAGTTCACCTAAAAATAAATATTTGCAGTTTTTTATTAGTAGGTTTTTGGTGTTTCATAAAATGTAATTACAGTAAATCGCTTCCTATACTTTGATTCCCAAACTAGTAGTTTTTACAAATTTTATTAGATTGAACATAAAACGATTAAGTGCCCCGACCCACCCCCCAAAAAAATCTCAAGAATTGTGTTGTTTTAGCTCATTTTAAATAAGTAGTTTGAACAAGCAGCAGAAATTGTTTTTGGTTTTTTTGAGTGTAGTGTAGGTATTTTAAAGTGAAACGTCTGTGCAAGAAACTGAACTTTAATTATGACCTTTAATAATTCTTGAGTGCTGTTATTTGCATTTTAAACTATTTACTAACTGTTTATTCTCTCTACAGGATAATGACGTTCGAATCATCATCGGTCAGTTTGATGAGAATCTGGCTGCTAAAGTCTTCTGCTGTGTAAGTTAGCACAATCATATCTTTGTCAACTATGCATGTAGTGTACACTTAAGCTGCGCCACCACTGTCGATCTTTTTTACATGCACTACAAACACATTTAACATTTAGCTGCGTCAGCATTGAAAAGACTGCACAATCAATATACAGTAGTTGGCTTATCAGCTCCTTTTTAGTTCAAATAGATCCTGCCGAGTCCCTGATCTTGTGTGTTTGTGTGTGTGTGTGTGTGTGTGTGTGTGTGTGTGTGTGTGTGTGTGTGTGTGTGCGTGCGTGCGTGCATGCGTGTGTGTGTGATCCAGGCCTACAACCTGAACATGTATGGCAGCAAGTACCAGTGGATCATCCCGGGATGGTACCAGGGGAACTGGTGGGAGCAGGCCAACTCTACAAACTGCACCACGAGGAAGCTGCTGACGGCAATGGAGGGTTACATCAGCGTGGACTTCGAGCCCCTCAGTGCCAAACAGATTAAAGGAATATCAGGAAGAGTGAGTGTCTGCAGTGTGGAGGGATCTCAGGGGCTATGAATGACATTTCTGATTTCTCACAGTAAAGGAGGGAAAATGATGCAGTGCAGTTTTAGCAACTTCACATTTCTGTTGGAGCTTTTCTCCGTTTTCTCTGTTGAAAATTAGACCAGCTTAGACCAGCACGGTCAGGTATCTGCTGGTTTACAGAATATTTGGCTTCGTTTACACTTGCACTGAAAAAATAGCTAAAATAGCTCATGATTCATGGGTGATTTAGTTTTATTTGCACTTTTGAAATGTCTTATGGAACCTTTTTCTCTGCTCCTACAACTTTTGATGTCGAAAATAGTCATTTTTATTTTCATTTTAGGAGTTTGAAATGATGAACAGGATTGTTACCATCCAAAAACTGGGTAATTGTTATTGTAATATTATTATTTTACAGATTATCTCTGTTACATTTGTTTCTGTGTATGTTATTTTTGACCCTGGACCACAAAACTGGTCATAAGTGTCAATTTTTTCAAATTGGGATTTACGGAAGATGAATAAATAAGCTTTTCAGCAATGTATCGTATGTTAGGATATGACAATATTTATAAGATAAAATTATTTGAATATCTGAAATCTGAGGGTGCAAAAAATATCAAAGCGCTTGTTGTCCCAACAAAAATAGATTGAGTTAAAACTTAATTGTTTTTACAAATTTAAGTGGATTGAACATGAAACAATTAATTGGTTCATCCCCCCCAAAAAAAAAAAAGTCTATTAAGTGCTTAGCAATGCAAATTACTAATCAAAAATTGGGTTTTGATATATCTACAGTAGGAACTTAGTTTAGCTGACATACAACTATTTGAAAATCTGAAATCTGAGGGTGCAAAAAAATCGCTTTTTCAACTAATTGAAAATTGGATTTTGATAGATTTACAGTAGGAAATTTCTTCATAGAATATGATGTTGACTTGATATTTAATACTTTTTTGGCATAAAAGTAATATCAACAAGTCTGACCCATACAATGTTTTTTGACTATTTCCAAAAGTATACCCATGCAACATTTTTTTCAAAAAAATTTATTGTTTAAAACTAAAATGTCAGTAAAAGTCACTTTGTTGAACTTTGGAGTACAATTTTCAACATCAAATTTGTTGGAGCAGAGATCAAGTTTCTACGATGGAATTTGAAAGTGCAAATAAATAGAAAACAACTGTGAATCGTGAGGTACAGACTATTGATAAAGAACGGATATTATTTGCCATGTGGAATTAAAATACATTTTCATACAATATAGTAGATAATGGGGTCAAAAAGTCAGAGAACTAGTGGGAACTAAAGCCAATTGTATTGTCTGCCAAAAAGCTAAGAAATAAATCTGATATAGAGTGTGATGAAATAAAAGGCAAGGGTTTTGACATAATCTGAGCACAAGTGGCGCTTTTAAACACTAATACCAGGTGAACACGATAATGTATCTCCACTGACTGCTCATAAATCTTCTTTTTCAAACATTGTTGCTTGTATCTTCAGACGCCGCAGGAGTATGAGAGGGAGTACAACCGAGAGCGAGAACAAAAGGGAGTCGAGACCAGCAAATTTCACGGCTTTGCATATGATGGCATCTGGGTGATCGCTAAAACACTCACGCGTGTCATGGAGCTCCTGAGACACAAGGAGAGGCACGACATGTACCACAACTTTACAGTGGACGACCGTGAGGTGGGCAAGATGGTCCTCGATGTGATGAATGAAACCAACTTCTTTGGAGTGACGGTACGTTAACTGATGATCAAGGATATTATAAAAGCTGCTGTGGTTTGTATGGTCTTGGGATTTTGTTGTAGTGATATTTTCCAAAGCTGAGAATTGTAAAGGCCATTCAGAGTCAAATGAGAGGTGCTTTCATTCCTGCAAACTGCTTTTGTTAAACTGAATTGAATGTGAATTTAATTTTTATTTACATTTTTAGTAGTTTGAAATGATAAATTGTCTTTTTGGTGATGTAAATTATGGCACAAATACTGTCATGGGATGTACTTTTTTGTTATTTTACAGATTTATTTACATGTACAGTATATTATTTTGGTACCACTTCTGTTTAAGTACCAATTCTCACTATTTATCGCTTATTATCTGCCTATTATTAGAATATTGGCTGTTTATTAGTACTAATAAAGTACATATTCTGCATAATCTTATTCTACATCCCTAATCCTAAACCTAATACCTACTATAAACCCAGCTACTATGTTAATAACTATTAACAAGCAGCAAATTAGAAGTTTTTTGAGGAAAAAGTCATAGTTTACTAGTAACCTTAAAATAAAGTGTGACAGTTTAGTCACTATTAAAATGTAGTTTAATGTTTTGCATTAAAAGTCAACAGAACAGAGATCAAGAGAAAACACCCCTGGAATTATAAACAACAGACAACTGTTGATTAAAGTTTTTTTTTCTTGCAGTGTTTTCGTACAGTGATTCACATGCATTTTTATCAATCTGAAGTGTTATAGTATCATAAGTGAGCAATAAAGCAAAATACAGCACATAGGAGTAAATAAGGTCTAAACACTGTGACACTGCAAGATGACTAGAATGAACATAAGGTGACTGTATTGTCTTTTTGTGAAACCACACTAATAAGACAGTTGTCAGATTCATCAGTGATTTCAAATATGAAATTCAAACTTAAAGCTTTCTCAACAGCCTTGGAGAATATGATGTTTCTCAATTCAAAAAGACAAGTGCTATACTTGCCAATTTTATAGCTGAAGTGTTGCAAACGGCAAACTGCCTTTGGTAAATTGAAAAGTTTAAGTGATTATATTGACATTTTAAATAGATAGATTGTGTGTGTTCGTCATTTTAATTAGTGTACAAAAACTTTAGTGAGCTGCCAGCACTTTTCTGCTATTCTAGAGTTATTGCAGTGCATATTATATATTGCACAAATTTTGTATACAACTACTCAAATGTAAATAAAAGGCACTTTGTTATACTGTTAAATTTTCAAACATCTAAAGTTGTCAGCACAGAGATCAGTGTCCCACAATTGATTTGAAGTGAAACACAACAAAACAAAATGAAACAAAATAAAACAAAACCAGTGATAAAAAGCAAAACAAAATAAAACCAGTCATAAAAAGAAGAAACGAAACAAATTAGAAAATCTAAATGTGAGCTTGAAGAAGAAGCACAACGAGAAAAATAAAAAAATAAAAAAATAAAAAGGAAACCAGTCATTAAAAGAAGAAACGAAACAAATTTGAAAATCTAAATGTCACCCTGGACCACAAAACCAGTCATATAAAGAAGAAATGAAACGAAGCAAAACAAAACCAGTCATAAAAAGAATAAACGAAGCGAAACAAAACAAAATAAAACAAAACAAAACCAGTCATAAAAAGAAGAAACAAAACAAAATGAATTTGAAAATCCAATTGTGACCCTGGACCACAAAACCAGTCATAAAAAGAAGCAAAACGAAACAAAACAAAATGAAACC
>CAIGQV010016734.1:9808958-9832562 GCA_903798115.1 Danio jaintianensis
ATATAATATAATATAATATAATATAATATAATATAATATAATATAATATAATATAATATAATATAATATAATATAATGTGACATACTGTACAATATAACCAGTGCTCATTGAAAATACGCCTCAGCCTACACTTTAGTGAAACATGGAATACATTACTCCGGGTACATTTTGTTGCACATTTTCAGATGACAAATGCACTAGAGGGCACTGTGTACCTTTTTGCAAATTTTAAATCTGTTATTTAGGGCAGAGTTTTCCAACCCTGTTCCTGGAGGCTCACCAGCACTACACATTTTCAAACTTTTCTTAATTAAACACAACGGAATCAACTCATCAGAACATCAGAAGGACTCCAAAACCTGAAATTAATGCGTCAGATAAGGGAGACATCCAATATATGTACTGCTGATGTTCCTCCAAGAACAGAGTTGGGAAACACTGGCTTAAGGTAAGTTTTGTTGTATGTTTCAGATACCTGCCCTTCCTAGAACTACACATTACAAAGCATCATATGGTCTCTCTAAACCAACATGTACAACCAATCCTAGAGAAATTTGTGCAACTGGACATATAACTATTAGAGATTAAGACAAGTTCCCCTGTGTCAGCTTCCCCTGAGAGAACTAGTTCAGTTCTCCTCCATTTCCGAATGTGAAAGCTGTTCACCTCTGCTGCTCAGACTGTGTCCCCCACACTGAGTAAGCAGGATTGGATGTGTCTAGTCACGCCTCCACTGCCTGTTTGCATGTGACCGTAATCCACCTTTTAATTACGAAGCTTTAGCTGCTGCAGTAGCTCCAGTCTCAAGGGGAAGAAACTCACAAATGTGTTGAGCAGGGCACATGCTACCTGCCGGAGACAGCTATAGGGTAAAATTGAGCAATTAATATTCATGGTTTAAATATGAATTATATATATGTAAAACATGTATTATTATATTTATTATTGGGTCCTGAAAAAAAGTCAATCTGTTTTTTTCCTGAATATATAACATTAACACTTTTTTCTGCTCACATACATAAACACAAATTATTATATTTGTGACCCTGGACCACAAAACCAGTGGAAATAACCAAAAGTACACTATATGATTATATATTTTTATTTTATGACAAAAATCATTAGGATGTTAAGTAAAGATCATGTTAAATTTCCTACTTAAAATATATCAAAACCTAAATTTGGTTTTGTAGCATGCACTGCTAAGAACTTAATTTTGATAATATTTTGAGTGATTTTTTTTCTTTTGTTTTTGCGCCCTCAAATATTAGTATCTTGGCCAAATTTTGTCCTATCCTAACAAACTATGAATCAATGGTTTTCATCTTTTAGCTTATGTATAAATCCCATTTTCCCAAATTCGACCGTCATGACTGGTGTTGTGATCCAGGGTCACATTTGTTTAAAATTTATTAGAAATGAACCCAGCGGACACACAACGTCAAAAGACACTAATATTAGGTTAGATTTAGGTCACCAGCATCTAAGGACAATGTAATTTTGATGTCTAATAACAACGTAAAATGACGTTGATATTTTGTTGATTTTAGATTGTGTGGGAAAGGGACCAAAATCCAACGTTGAGCCAACATCTTAAACCAACGTCATATTGACGTCAAATACTGACATTTATTTGCCAGGTATAGGAAACCAAAACCCAACGTCTGATAGACATATTGGTAACGTCCACACAATGTCAAGCTGTAACATCATTAGACATTGATATTTTGTTGCTTTTAGGTTGCGTTGGAAAGTAACTAAAAATAAGTCTGTCCGATGTTGGACATTGACGTCGGCCTGACGTTGGGTTCTGACGTCAACACGATTTTCATTTCCAAACAAAATGCAATGTCCCACGACGTTGGGGTACAACGTCAATCTGACGTCATGTTGATGTCCTGTGCCTGCTGGGAAATATAGATTTAAGCTTGCTTTACCATTACAAAGAAACAGTCAATACAATGTACTGTAATTTCAATAATATGTGACCATTGTTTGTATATACTGTTATATATAACACAATATACACAAACTTTAGTTTTATGGTTTTATGGTTACATTTAGTGACCTGCTCCAAGGTTATCACATTTCTGTCACAGGTCAAAAGTTTTTGGTGAATTTAATTCTCAACAGCATTCGATAAGTCACAACCAACCACATCAAAACTGTAAATCTTCTTTAAATCAACAAACAAGATGTAGAAACAGCTCAGCGGTTCCTTAAACAAGCTAAAAACCCTTTATCATTTCCTGTAAGCCATTCTTATCATCAAGTCCTGCTTTGTACATTCTGAGATGTTTTGTTTCCCAGAGGAAAACACAATAAACAATAGTAGATTTAGAGCGATGAAGGAGGACAAAAATGAAAAACTATGCCTCATCAACTTCACCACACTCTCTGCCACCCAATTTGTTTTCTGATCTTGGATATGGGATCATTATATTTCATGCTTTTGCGGCTGCTGTTTTTGTATTCTGTGTAGACTTTGTTGGTATTCAATCTTGCTTTTTAGGTGAAAATTTCAGTGCATAAATACTATCAACTCTTGGTTTGTAGCAGCCTCGCTTCACTTTTCATGTTTAATGTTTTTAGGTTCGCACATGGATCCTCATTGTGGGGTACACAACAGCGTTTGGTGCCATGTTTGCGAAGACCTGGAGAGTCCATGCCATCTTCAAGAACGTAAAGATGAAGAAGAAGGTGAGAACTGTCATATCAGATACAGCACAACACAGCATTAATATCTTAAAATAAGCCTCCCAGACCAGCATTACATGATTACTTGGCTTAAAATGTGGTAAAAAAAAAAAAAATGTGATTATCAGTTATTTAAGTTGTTCATTAGTAATACAGGGTGAATGAAAAGTAACTAGGGTATTTTTAATGGCTATATAACTTGAAGTATGATTAAATAAATAGATGATAGTAATTTAAATATTTTAAGGGTTGATCAAGTATTTAATATATGGAATTTATTACCAATTTTTAACACCTAGTTTCTTTCCCTATATATTGGCCACACTGGTTTTTAGAAGGTTTGCGTGGAGTGAAAGAATTAATGAATTAAGAATTAAATACAGATATGTTTATTTAATTAAAAAGCATAGTAATATTGTAATATTTCATATTTCAGTACAATTTACAAATAACTGTTTCTATTTCATATGTTTAAAGTGTAACGTATTATTATGATTGTAACAGACTTGTTCAGCATCATTACTGTAGTCTTCAGTGTCAACTTGTAATATGATTTGGTGCTTGTGACACTTACAATGTATTTTGTAGGATTCTCTGATGAACTGAATGTTCAAAAGAATGACATTTATCGAACATCTAAATCCTTTGTTCATCAGAAATGTATTTACTGTCACTTTTGATTCATTTAATTCATTTCTACTGATTAAAAATATTGATTTCCTTAATCATTTGGCACAGCTGATGCAGGAGCTGCAGAAAACAGAGGCAAGGAAATTATCTGTCATCTGACTTTTCTAGACCCATCATCATTTATAGAGGCTATAAATTATAATAATTCTTTGCTTAGTAAATATTTTTGTAATTTTAATATAAATCATCTAAATTTTTATTGTATAGGCGTTTATTTTTATATTTTATGTTTTAATTAAGATTTAAAATGTATCTGTTTGAATGAAAACTTAAGAGCTTCGCTGGTGTATGGAGAAGGATTGTGGATGAGGTGTCTGTAAATTCCAGCAAATGTCAAATTTGGACATTTTTACCAGATTTTAGTGCAGTCAGGAGTTCACTTGACAGAGATCCAATCCTAAAGTATTTATTTTCCTATACCGTTGCTTTTATTGGTGGTGAGGTGTACTATTTTTGTGTGTTACATCTTTCTGAACACTAATTAGAGGGTACGCAAATATCGCAGCCACAACCCATGAATACTTTTCTGGAAAGTAAGTTGAGGAAGACGCATCGCAGATTTTAAAGAAACTTAAAAAAAAAAAATATAAAAAAAAAGCTTATTTTGCAACTCTCCTGGTTTGATTCTTGCACTTTTTTTAATCCATTCAGCTGTTCTCTGGGTCTGGCAGGAGAACTTTTAGCTTAGCTTAGCTTAACTTAGCTTAGCATAGATCATTGAATTGGATTAAACCATTAGCTTCTGACTCAAAAAATTCAAATCCTTTCTTGTTTAAAGCTTGACTCTTTAGTAGTTACATTGTGTACTAAGACTGATGCCAAATGAAATGTTGCCGATATGGCTAGGAACTATCCTCTTATTTCAGCGTAGGCTACTAATAAAGGGACTTTGCTGTCATACCATGGCTGCAGCAGGCACAATGATATTACTAATAAATTGATGACAAGTCAAGCTTTAAAGATCCTGTGAAGTGCTTTGAAATATGCATTTTTTAATTCAATGTTTGACATAATCTCAACTTAATCATGAAGACAGGGCGGGGTACATAGTAGTCCCTCCCCTTTAAAAAAAAAAAAAACAGCCAATAGTGTTTCATTTTTATCACAGCTCGGCCAGTGAGGTGAATGAAAAATGGCCAGTAAAAAATGAAAAGAAAATTAGAAGAGTCTTGAAGGGGTGGGACATGTCAGAGAGAGCATTTGATTGGTCAGAAGATTTGATGAAAAACTGAAGTATGAGCTGATATATTTAGGCGGAAGTGACAAACTGCAAGCTTTGAGTATTTATGTCAGGTTTAAATCTTCTAAATGTGAATTTTGTGACTGTTTTTTGCTAATGGTCTCACCCAATTCAAAGATTCATGCTATGCTAAACTAAAAGTGTTTCCACCAGACCCAGAGATCAACTGAATGGATTCAACAGTAGTAAATTTGAACTGTTTGACTCTAGGGGAGTTGTAAAATAAGCCTATTTCCCTCCAAAAAATGAAGTGTTCATTTAAGGGGGAAAAAATGTTTCATTAAGATGTGACCTATGAATGCTTAAATAAAGTTCAAGTATATTTTTAAGTATTTTCCTAAACCAGCGAATCCCTAATCTCTTCTAGGGAACAGTGTCTTCTTGCTCTGTTAGGATCGCTCTTCTCACAGATGTGCGTGAAAAAGCATCGCACTGCTATAGGGAATAAAGTAGTCAGTTTCTTTTGCACAAGCGCACACATGCAGCTCTTAAATGCAGCAGAATCATTCAAATGTCACTGACCTCCTTTAATGCGCTGTTTGTCTCGCTGCTCAGTGTGTGAATGTGGCGAGTGAAGCAGCTGATGTTGTGTGACAGTGCTGTAAAGGATGGCTCTAGCCGCAGCCCCAGTGCCCTGCTGGCCATCTTTATTTATAGAGTCCATATCTCTGCTTCCACTGCTGCAGTCACAGAACAGGAGAAATATACACATAAAACACAAAACTGCTGCAGGTAAACTAAAGAGAACTAGTCAAAACTTCAGGCTTTGATAGAGTGCTACCTTATTTTAGCATTATTAATATAGTAATACAGTATTTATCAGTTAAAAAGCTGGTCCTTAGAATTTTTGATTCTCACAATAATACTGTTTAAGTAATAACATTTATCTTTCATTTTATTCATATTTTGAATTTACTACTTCTATTTTATATTTTCTGTTTAAAAATGCATTTCATTTATTTTATTACTCTTTTTGTTATTTTTATTTTAATGAAAATATTTTTTATATTTTGTTTATATTTTTATCATTACTATTTAATTATAATATTTATTTAATTAATATTATTTTTTATTTGCTTATATTTTTATATTGTCTCCATTTAATGTCATTTTATGTTATTTTTTATATTTGCTATTTAAGTTTTAGGTTTAAATATTTTATTTTATTTTTAGTTCCAGTAATTTAGATTAATGGTCTAATATTTTGAGTCAAAACTACTAAAATAATAGTAAAAATTGTAGAAATTCTCTAATGAGAAATTGTAGGTAAGTGTATGTAAATCAAAGAAAATGATTTACATAGTTAAATGTGAAGGTAGAGGGTATTTTCTATTTACTAAGTCATTTCTAAGATTAGTATGCAATTGTATTGCACATATAATGCATACGTCTTGTAAAAATACGTCTTACTTACGTTTTACTTATAAAGCTGGTTTGATTTGATGCTATAAAAATTGAGTAATTAATTAATATCTTCTTTTTTAGATTAAAATCCACTTATACTGTTGCACCAAAATTTCAGTTTAGTAATTTAGATTTATATTATTGCAGTGAATTTTTTAACCTCATTTAATCTTTAAAACCCTAAGCTTTAAAACATATACACTTTATATACACTACCGGTCAAAAGTTTGGAGTCAGTTTATTTTTAATGTTATTTTTAAAGAAAATTATTCTGTTCATCAAGGCGGCATTTATTAAATGTAAAAAAAAAAAAAATTGTTAAATATTTATTAAGATTTTAAATAACTGCTTTCTTATTGTATGTAGTTTCAAATGAAATTATTAATCCAGTCATTATTATTTTTATTACACATTTTATTACTATTACCATTAATAATAATGATAATAATAATAATAATAATAAATATTAAGGTGATTTCTGAAGGATCATGTGACTGAAGACTGGAGTAATGAAGCTGAAAATTCATCTTTAAAATCACTGGAATTCATTCATTCATTCATTCATTTTCTTTTCGGGTTAGTCCCTTTATTATTTAGGGGTCACCACAGTGGAATGAACCGCCAACTTATCCAGCATATGTTTTACGCCACGGATGCCCTTCCAGCTGCAACCCATCACTGGGAAACACCCATACACTCTCATTCACACACATACACTACGACCAATTTAGCTTACCCAATTCACCTATAGCGCATGTCTTTGGACTGTGGGGGAAACTGAAGCACCCGGAGGAAACCCACATGAACATGACAAGAACATGCAAACTCCACACAGAAATGCCAACTGACCCAGCCGAGGCTCGAACCAGCAACCTTCTTGCTATGAACCCACTGCGCCACCGCGCTGCCCAGAATCACTGGAATAAATTATTAAATGAAATTATAAACTACTTTTGAACAGTTATTTTATAGTGCAATAACATTTCACAATTTTACAATTTGTACTATATTTTTGATGAAATAAATGCAGTCTTGGTAAGCAGGATAAGCTTATTTTAAAACATTAAAAAATTGTACTGATCCCAAACTTTTGACCGGTAGTGTATATATTCTATTAATTTAGATTTAAATAGCAACTAAAATTCTGTTTTTCCTGACAACAGAGTTCTAAACAAAGATTCAGGAAGCAGTATGCGATATAATTTCAGCTTGATGCATTGCGTGTCCGTTTTTATTCCTAGTTTCTTCTCTCCAGTTGCATTTTCACACTCAATTAGCAGTTCTTAACTGGACTCACTACAAATAAATAAATTCAGAGACAGGTAATGCCCAGACTCCGGGCTTTAATTCCCTCTGGCGCTTCAGTGTGCAGGAAGCTGGCAGTGAGCTGACTCCCGCTCCACACAGTGATGGACTGCTGGGCTTTGGCACTCGAAAGCGATGGCTGCTGTCAGGACTGTGTTTTGTGAGTGTGCATGTGGGTGTGCCATCTCTTTATCAAGCAGAGAAGCAGTGACTCGGCGGACAGGCCGTCGCAAATCAGTCGCCGTTCGATGCTGGTCCACCGGTCTGTTACAGTCTCTCTGTGCCTCGGGGCCAAGCGAGGGCTGTGTCAATCACCTCTGCCAGATTTAAATCTGAGCTCTAGGAAAAGAGAAAGATAGAGCGGAAAAAAACTCAAACACACATGTACAAATACACTGCACATACTGATGTTTGCTTTAGTTGCTAAGGTTATGGTTGATTATAGGCGTGTTTATCTTGTTTTAATAGGATTGTTCACATTTATGACCTTTTTATGTAGTTTACGCCCTTGATGGTTTTTAATAGGGGGTTGTAACATAAATTGGGGGGCTCGTCCGGGATAATTTTAACTTTTGTTGGACAATTAATGTTTATATCTTAGTTTTTATTTATTAAATTCATATTATTTAATTTGACCTAATTTTATTAGTTTATGACCTTTTTAGTGATGTGTTTTTAATAGGGGGTTATAACAAAAATGGGGGGGCTCGTCCGGGATAACTATAACTCTTGTTCGACAATGAATGTTTATATCTCAGTTTTTATTTATCAGTTTCACATTGTTTAATTTGACCTCATTTTATGAGTTTATGACCTTTTTAATGATGTGTTTTAATAGGGGGTTGTAAAAAATCGGGGGATCAACCGGCATAAGTATAACTCTTGTTGGACAATTAATGTTTATATCTTAGTTTTTATTTATCAGTTTTTATATTATTTCATTTGACCAAATTTTATGAGTTTATGACCTTTTTAATGTTGTTTACCCCTTTATGTGTTTTAAATAGTAGTTGTAACATAAATTGGGGGCTCGTCCGGGATAACTCTTATCATTTTTTTTATTTATTATTTATGAGTTAATTTCATTTTACTTTAGTGTATGAGTTTATGATCTTTGTCAGTTACCACTTTTGATGAGTTTTTAATAGGGGATTGCAATCTGGGATAACTTTAACTTTGTATTGTTGAGCAAATAATCACTATAGGTATTAAGTTTTTTTTTTTATGATTTACAGATTATTTAATTTTAATTAATTTTTGAGTTTATTACCTTTTTATGTTATTACCCCCTGATGTGTTTTTAATAGGGGTTGCAGCATAAATTGGGGGCTCGTCTGGGATTATGTTAAGTCCATTTTGTTTAGCAAATAATGTTAATATCTTATTACATTTTATTTATGATTATTAGTTTATTTAATTTTACTTTTGTTTATAAGTTCATGACCTTTTTATGTTAGTTATCCCTTTTGATGGGTTTTTATTAGGGGTTGTATCATGAATTAGAGGCATTGTCCAGAATAACTTTATTTACTTTTTTTTATTGAACAAATAATCTTTATATCTATTAGATTTTTTATTAATTTGCATTCGTTAATCTTATTTTGTTTAATTTTACTTCGGTATTTCTAAATGATATATAATTTCTACAATATTTTATACGCACATTTTTGGGAAATTTATCCCAGGCCTTGATTTTGAAAATCTGTTAGTCTGATTCCACTTTTTTATCTGAATATATGGTCAGTAAGCTAAAATATTCATTATTGTGTGACACAACTAAATACACACCTGTGTACTGCATCATGCATCATTCAGAGTCTCTGACTGCATTATGGAACATACAGTGTCACAAATAGATGGCATCAAGAGATGTGTGCATCTGTAAATGCAATCAGACACAGGCACATGATGGCCTGCATAAGTTAGACTGAGCACAAACACAATCTGACACTAATGCACCACATGCTCTTGTAGACCTGCAGCAACAATCTTGTATAAGCAGTGAGCAATTTGAACTGTGAATACAAAAGCTTAAATAGAGCTATGGGGTATATAAAACCAAGATCATGATTAATTAACAGCATTAATGGTGACGTGTCATTTTTCCCAGTTTGATGTACATAGATGATAGATGAATTTCAGAAAAATTATGTAAAATAATCAAAGTAATAACAATAATGGTAAATGATATCAGAATGTAAATTTTGGAGTAACTGTTATCTGTCATGTCTACTTATGTATTAGCTAATCATTTTTGCAAACTATTTGTACAGTTATATTTACACCTTTATATTAGACACAGCATCTTCGGGTCAGCTGCTTTTTTTCATAGTGTATATTTTAACACTAAGGCTAAGAGTTCCTCAAAATATTTACAATAATAAATCTTTCCAGTAACAACAAATTGTCTATTTTGTTCTTGAAAGACACTAGATTCATCTTTTCATGGCCAATAAGGCATCATCCATTGTATGATTCTTCACTTAGTGTAAAAAACACCATTCTCTAAATAGCCTCTGCTTTGATTTTTTTACCATCAGGCGCTATTTGTATCTGTAAATTATGAAGGGAGGGATTTTATGACTGATGGTTATTTTTGATCCATCATCAGCTTCCATTTGCAGAGATAAAAGAGATCTTGTGCAATGTTCAGTTTCAGCGGCCATTTGGCCAAGCAGTTCTGCTAATGCATCTCGTCATATAATTATCTTATGCTAGTTCAAATGTCTGACCGTTTAATGAAACCATCAACCTCTGTTTGACTGAAGATAAAGAGCATCCGCTCTGATAGGATTCTGATTTTAGCTCAGTGGTCACATAGTAACTCACCACTGCCTTGATCCTCATGATGCAAGATTTTGGCTGTTGGTAAGCCATTGGATCAAAACGAGTTAGCGTTTCTATTCTGAATCATGGAAGAATTTGTTCGTTCACTCCATCTGCTTCCTCTAGTATACACACAGGCCTCCTCGCGGTGACCTTTCCTTTGATTTGGGTTCTGTTCAGGTCAACCACTGTTAAATAGAAGAAAAGAGAAAAAGATCAGACAGGAGCAGTGCTTTCATCCACAAAGGTTCAAAACGCGAGAGGAGATCATTGAGCCAATGCCCCATTGATGGTTCCTGTCCATCTCTGTCTTTTTCTCATCCCCTTAATCACCTCGTCCATTGCTTTTCTCTCTTTTTCCCTTCCAGATTATCAAGGACCAGAAGCTCTTTATCATCGTGGGAGGGATGTTGCTGATTGATTTGTGCATCCTCATATGCTGGCAGATCGTGGATCCCCTGAAGAGAACTGTGGAAGAGTACAGCTTGGAGGCGAGTCTGATTGCTTATTATTAATGTTGTATGTAACGATTCAGCAGAATCCCTCGACCGGGTCATAATGGTTAATCAATCCCAACTAAATCATAGTCACAGGGAGTTGGGATCATCTGGGAGCACGCAGTGGCCAAGGTTTTATTACCATCTGGGTTATTTTTGGGATCAGGAAATGAGATGTTCTGACCCGCCCCTATATCCATGGCGGTTGAAGACGTAGGCCAGCTGGAATGTGAGGCATTGGCACAATTGCTTGGAAAAAAAAGACATTTGGACGAGTCCATCCCGTGCTCACACAGGGGGGATGCATGCATGTGATTGAGCAGAGCTTCAAAATAGGCTGGACATTTTGAACGTCTGCTCGCTTTAGTCATGTGCGTTTAGTCATGTCCGTTCATGGATGCTGTCGCTAATGATTGGTGGTGTTTCGCTAGAAGCAAAGATAAAACGGATTTCATTGTGAGCTGGATAGCTACCTTAAATTGATCTCGATTTGTGTTTCTAAACATAAAGGATAGTTCACACAAAAATGATTATTCAATCATCAGATATGACAGAATAAATCATCTTCAAGTTGATCCAAACTCACTTTTATGATTCCTATCTCACAATTTATCAACATATGGATAATGTAGAAGATTTGAATATGTCATAAAAATCCGTCATAAAATCAAGCCTTGTGAATTTGCAACCCTGGCTCATTGTAAAACACATTTTGCTGAGGTTTTTAGGTGAAATGAACCCTAGGAGGGAGGAGAATACTAGTAGCTTTTGATTTTTTTGGGATAGCAGATTTACTGATGAATACGCATTTCCAGTTGGATTATAGAGCATGGCTTAATGTAGAGGCACATTTAACACACAACACCCACTGTAAAAAATGCTGAGATCTACACAATTCTTATATTTTGTCCCAACACAAATCGATTAAGTTAACTCAATCGTTTTTACAAATTAAAGTGGACTGAACATAAAACAATTAAGTTGTCCCAAACAAAACTGAAGAATTGTGTTGTTTCAAATAATTTTAAATAAGTAGTTTAAACAAGCAGCAAAAGTAATTTTAGAGTTCTATTATGGATATTTTATAAGAAAAGTGCAGCAAAACATACTAAGAGCAATGCATTTTAGGTTTTGCAGAAATGCAGCAAGAGTCATGTATTTCCAATGAGCCTGGTTGTGAATCCAAAACAGAAGATTCAAAATGGTTGATTATATAAATGAATTTGCCCAGCCCTGTCTTTCTAAACCCTAAAAACTATATTTGTAATGAAACTTGAGAGATTTCTGTTCCTCTATTGAAACTCAAGTAACCAAAAATGTGAATTATCATTTTTGGTAAACTGTCACTTTAAGGCATGTTTTCAGCATTCAGCTTTCGATTTTCGTCCGTCTGTCTATTCTTGAGGTGTATAATCCCTCTACTTAGTGTGTTAGAGAGAGAAAGGTCTGGCGACTAACTGGCGATGTGGTTGAGTGGACTTTGCCATCGCAGCGATGGAATCATGGCCGCCATCTCTCAGGAGAACTCTCGGCAGGAGATTAGCGCAGATTGATTGGTGCTAGGAAAAGGCCCATTAACTTTCCCATCACTCTAGGGTGTTTAGACAAGCTTTTTTTCTTCATCCTCTTTCCCGTCTTTTACTGTACATGTAGTTTATTTCAGACCATATAGGCATTACTAAGAGTGTTGAGAATGGACCATGTATGTTTTTCTTGAAGCAAGATACTTAAAGGGAAAATTTACCTAAAAATAAAATGAAAATTTGCTCTTAATTTACTCACACTTAATTTACTTTAAATAAAGGTGTAGGTGATTTGTTTTTAGTAGAATATTAAAGTCCATTTCTAGCTGAAATTGTGAGGATTCAACAGCATTTTGAGAGTCAAAAAAAGTAAAGCAACCTTTTTTTAGTAAAGCAAACTCTTGACAATATATTGAAACAAACTGAACAAAATCATTACAAGGATGTCCAGTTCTTTTCTTCAAATTGGTTCTCTTGGACAGTTTGTTTCAGTGAACTGATTCAAACAATTGATCCACGGCAGATTTTCATTCAAGGGAATTGCTAATTTTATAGAAAGTTTAATAAAGAGTTTAAAATTCATTCCTTTTCAGTAAGATTTGGTTGTCTGATGCCAGTACTTGATAGCGACCACTGGGGATGTGACAAAGTCGAGCAGCTTGAATGATTTTTCACCTCATATTGTTGACTTGAGTAAGCACAGCTATTAGTTACTAGCAGAGCAGCAATTTAGTGACCTCTAATCTGTGCCACTGTGAGCAAAACTTCAGGGCTGATGTGATTTTAAAGATTTGATGCATAACTTTTGGCTCTGGAATAAGCCACTGTTGACTGCTGTAGGACACAGAGTGTGTGTTTGTTTAAAATTAAGTGACAATTGCAGTGGACAGTCTGTCAGGAATGTGAAATAAAAGAATGTAAACAGATGTGAGCACAATGGACAGCGTTGATGTGAGCTGTAAACTTATTTCTGTTTTAGAGACTGCTCTGCTGAAAGCCAGCTCCTTTTCTGCATCGTCTGATCCAGATTAAAAACTCAGACTTTGCAGACATTTGTGCAAAGTAAAAAAAAAAAAAAAACTGGGCCATATGTGCTGCATAGAGCGCTTCCATTATGACAAAGAAGAACATGCAGAAGATTTTTAAAGTTTTATAGCTGTTATTTATTGAAATATGAGCTGTGCCTTGCAGTGTGACACACTTTACTTCCTACAGAGCTATTTTAAACTACAAGCATTTTGCTTGGGAAACACATTCCTAGTTGCTTAAATCAGCATGCACAATGCTAGCATATTGGTTTAACTAGCATAAAGCTTTAATTTAAGTACCAACCCTCACTATTTACTACTGTCTTGCCTATTATTAAGATATTGACTATAGTTAAAAAGTTCATCCTAATCCACAATCCTAATCCTAATACCTAAACTTCACTTCTACCTTAATAGCTATTAATAAGCAACAAATTAAGAGTTTATTGAGCTAAAACACATAGTTTAAGGGATAGCTAATACAAAAATGAAAACTCTGTCATCATTTACTCACCCCTTACTTGATCAAACCTATTTGAATTTATTTCTTCTGTTGAACACAAAAGGAGATATTTTGAAAAATGCTGGTTGCTGGGATTCATTGACTTACATAGTAATGTTTTTATCATCATTTTTTTATCATCATATTTTCTACATTTGTACTTATGAAGCTCATATTAATATGTTATTCTGCATGACTATATTTAGATGCTGTAACCCTGCACCATACTTCAGGACATCAACTACTTAATTATGATCAACTTAAATATCAATGTTCCCTATAAAGTGTCACTGTTTCATTCATTCATTCATTCATTCATTCATTCATTCATTCATTCATTTTCCTGTGTCACCACAGCGGAATGAACCGCCAACTATTCCGGCATATGTTTTACGCAGCAGCTGCCCTTCCAGCTGCAACCCAGTACTGGGAAACACCCATACACTCTCTCATTCACACACACACTCATACACTACGACCAATTTTAGTTTACTCAATTCACCTATAGCGCATGTCTTTGGACTGTGGGGGAAACCGAAGCAATAGGAAACCCATGCGAACACGGGGAGAACATGCAAACTCCACACAGAAATGCCAACTGGCCCAGCCGGGACTCGAACCAGTGACCTTCTTGCTGTGAGGCAACAGTGCTAACCACTGAGCCACCACTGTTTCAACTGTTACAAAAAATCAAGTTATTTTCTCTTATTTTGCATTTTCTGTGTATTAATGCTTTGGAATTGCATTAAGGGTTCTTGAGCTCTGCTCTAACAAGTTCTGATGTTGTTGTTGTTTTTTAAATTGTAATAATTTTAATAACAATATCTCTTTTATTGCTTTGTATTATGTTTATGTATTTTATTAGTGATCAAATAGATGCAGCCTTTGTGGGCATGAGTCACTTATTTCAGCTTCTAAAATCTATAGAACATGAATCTAAATCTATAAAACATCAATATATTACTGAAATGATTTGTTTTAAAAAGTTAAAGGAGCACATTAATTGTCAACTATTTAGAAAGATCATTTGAGCTTTGACCAGACCGTAAATGTCTTACCAAACAAACGGTTTCTCCTTGTGGATATTGGCAGGTGTTTTTGAATGGTGTGAGAGTGAGAGCATAATGTATATCCTGAGTGTTTCTCTGATGAAGGACAAACTGTGGAGGGGCTGATTAGCATTCAGCAGGTTCTTCTGCAACACTCACCGCTGCAGCAAGCGCAGGCTGCCTGCACACACTATTGCAGTGTGGCATCACCATGGCAACAGTCGAGGTTTCTGACACCCATAAACCAACGCTGTCACTGCTGATCCCCAAGACAAAAAAAAAAGAAAACACAGGAAAAATCTTTGGACAGCCGCTGTAATGACAGCTACCTGGAGAAACACACACATGATGACATGTAAGGTATGTAGAATTGGTGTACCATGACCTCCACTAATATTGGCACCCTTGATAAAAATGAGCAAAGAAGGCTGTGAAGAAAATATCTTTATTGTTTTACCCTTTCGATCTTTTGCTTAAAATATTAACAAATAAAAAGTATAGGGATCAAACAATTGCAAACATAGGGGTTTTAACTAAAAACCAATTTGTTTTTGTTAAATATGTGTGTGCCACAGTAATTGCACCGCTATGAATTTATATAAGCAACATATATTTTTAAATATATTCACATTGATATTTTACCAAACTTGTTCAGTCATACATCACAATAGGTAAGACCAAAGAACAAAGCTGTTAGTTGTGGGAATAGGTTGTTGAGCTTTACTAAACAGGAAGTGGCAATAAGGAAATAGCAACAACATTGTCCACTGTTGCCTGTATTCGCAAAATATCTTGACCGTAAAAGTAGTTCCTAACTGAGATTTAGGAGAAAATCTTAAACATAATCAGTCCTAAAGTTAGCACTCTTAAATGTTTGCTTTAAAAGTATTTTACAAAGTGTTTTAGCACTGAAACTAGCTCCTAAATCAGTGAAACGTTAGCAGACCAAACCACAGACCTAAATTGTCTGTTGCTAAAAATCCATAAAGAAAACCTTTTTAAAACATTTGAGCATGTTGAGCTTTTAATATTATCACATCTATCACAGAGGTATTCCCAAATCATAAGAAATATGTTTTCAAATTTATTTGTATTTTATTTATTTTAAAAATAAATAGACTTTATTATTATATATACTTTATACCATATACTTTACTATATATATAAATTTGGCCATTTTTATGTATTTTTCAAAATATATTAACATATTATTACTATATACCCTGCATCAGTTTCCATCAATAAATCTCTGACAGAGTCCCCTCACCTTCCCATCTGCCAATCAGTGTGCATAGTTAGTAATCATGCTGACATCATTCATATTAACAAATTCAACCCCACCGTCACTCTTAGCTTAAGACTTTTCTCTATTCCTTAGTAAACGTTTGTCTCCACAGCTTTGTGAATAGGTTTTAAGAGAAAACTCTTAACTGCAAACTTGTATTTTATTTAGAAGAACTCTTAATGGTAAGATAAAATGTTTTGTGAATGTGGGCCCAGAATGGAAAAGGACATTGTCTGTTACAGTATGTTAATGTTAAAATACAACTGTACTTTATTGGCTTATATATAACTCCATTAAATGAAATAGTTTTGACTTTAGATTTGAATTAGTTATTTGACATGAACCATGAGCATAAAATCACTTAAGATTAATATTTCCATTACAAGTAGTTTTTATCGTGAATTTTGTGAACAAATGTTACCAAATGGAGCCTTATAGCAAAGTTTGAACAGTAGAAGTTAAGAATATTTACAATCCAATTCTCAGGCACATTTTAGACCCATTACAATATGCATCATGCATGTTTATTATCATGATATATTTGATTTTTTTAAATACAGGCACATGTCTACGGTTGCATCATGAGCTAAAATAGTGCTGCTCTATGAATATTTAAATTAAGTCATTGTCATATTTTTTTCTGCACAAACATACCTGCTGTCTATGCAAATTAGGCTCATTATAGCACCTTATTCACAACGTCAGCTCTATTTACCTGTGGTAATTAATGGCGAGCTATTTCTGCTCACAGATGGTAAACTGAGCACTGTTTGAAAGAGACATTTGTGAACATTTTCTATCAATCATGGCAGGAGCAATCCATCAAAATGTGATGATGGATGAAATGATCGTTATAACTGGACGTGGATTCAGATTTTGTATTATGTTTTTTCCACATAATTCTCCTATAAAATAAGGCACTGGTGTGTTGCTGCTCACTCGCTGTTCAGTCTTCCTGAGAGAAAGCGAGCATCTGTCAGATTGTCTGAAGTGTTCAAATCCCAGTTTTTCTCACTCTCTGTGTCAGACAGAGGACAGGCAGACAGCCGTGAGTCACCAGGGCTTTTCATGTGCAAATGCTTATTTTAGGAGGGACCTTTAATATAGGAAATAATTGGTCTAAACGTGCGCTTTCATTGTGGATTGATTTAGACGTGAGTCTGCTGTGACTGTACAGCTGGAACGATCCACTTTGTTGGCAGGGCACCAGCATAATGAATAGACGCACACATTCTAGCTTTTTTGGGGACATTTGATAGACTTCTATTCATTTTATACTGAGATAATAAGCTTATGTCCAATTTCACAGGGGTCGGCTTTGATTTCGTGAACCGCATTTTATTTCAAGTATATCAGATACTGAAATTGTGCGAAAGTGAATATAAGTAGTAATTAAAATATATGTATGTATGTATGCGTGTATATATTTTACATGTATAATATATTTATTCACTTTTGTTTATTTATTTCCATGAAGCCATGTGCACGGCGGCTCAGTGGTTAGCACTGTCGCCTCACAGCAAGAAGGTCGCTGGTTCGAGTCCTGGCTAAACCAGTTGGCATTTCTGTGTGGAGTTTGCATGTTCTCCCCGTGTTCGCATGGGTTTCGCACAGTCCAAAGACATGCAGTGTAGGTGAACTGGATTAACTAAATTGGCCGTAGTGTATGAGTGCATGTGTGAATGCGAGAGTGTATGGGTGTTTCCTAGTACCGGGTTGCGGCTAGAAGGGCATCCGCTGTGTATGCCGGAATAGTTGATTCCACTGTGATGACCCCTGATAAATAAGGAACTAAGCCGAAGGAAAATGAATGAATGAAGCGATGTGATGTTATTATGGTTTCAACAGACCTTCCATTAACCATTTATTATGCACACCCTCCATGATTTTGCATTTCCGCGATTGCTGAATTTTTTTGAGGCAAAATCAAGCAAAAATCGCAACATTTTTTGGAGTTCAATTTTTTTTTAATTGCTGCGGATTTCCCTATTTGAATTACTGTAGTGAGTTTTATAACTCGCTAAACTTCTTCAAATTGTATATATGAAAAGTTCAGATGCAAAAACCTCTAAATGCCATTTAAATTTTTCTTCTAAAATGAGCATTTTTCTCAGGCTCTTGTGGGTAGGTTGAGTAAATTCACTTTTATGTCGATGAATAGGGTATTTTTATCATCTGTAAAGTGAAATAATTTAGCATAAACATAGTAAGGTTGAGAAAAATGCTAATTTTTGAAGAAAATTTTAGATGGCATTTAGTGGTTTTTGCATCTGAACTCTTCATATGCATCATGTTGTCATATGTGTAGCTCTCTCTCTCACATACTCACACACACACACACATACTGTAAGCACGCATGCTCTGTATCATGTCCACCAACATGTTCAAATAGCCATCAAACAACACGGATGCATTATTTTCAAACAGTTGGTTTCATTTTTAAATATGATACAGCAGCTTTAGAGGTAAAGTCTAGTTTCTCTCTGTTTCTGTCAGTGTTTCCTTCATATAGATTACAGAAATCAATGATTCTAAAGGTCAAAAAATGAATAAAGAATTAATATGTGTATATTTTCACAGCAAAACATAAAATTTGCTGCAAATTTAGCAAAAACTCGCCACATTATTAATCATTTTAGTCACAAAAAATCTGTTTTCTTTTTTTTTTATCCTAGAGGGACTGACTATGTTAGGCCAATCTGGATAATTTGTAAAGATTTCTCTTGAATTTCAGTGATTTTATTTTAACACACAAATTAGATTAAAGGGATAGTTTACCCCTAAAAAAATGAAATTACCTCACCATTTACTCCCTCTCATGTGAGTTTCTTTCTTCTGTTGAACACAAAAAAAAAGGGGGGGGGGGGGGGGGGTTACTATGGAAGTCAAGGGATACCATTCAATTCAATTCAATTCATCTTTATTTCTATAGCGCTTTTACAATGTAGATTGTGTCAAAGCAGCTTCACATAGAAGATTATAGTGAATTGGAATGGTGTCCGTTCAGTTTTTAGAGTTTAAGTTCAGTTCAGTGTGGTTTAATTTTCACTGCTGAGAGTCCAAACACTGAAGAGCAAATCCATCGATGCGCAGCTCTACAGGTCCCGAACCATGCAAGCCAGTGGCGACAGCGGCGAGGAACGAACTTCACCAATTTGCGAAAGTGAAGGAAAAAAAAAAAAAAAAAAACCTCGAGAGAAACCAGGCTCAGTAGGGCACGACCATTTCTCCTATGGCCAAGCGTCTTGTGCAGAGCTGCAGTCTAGGCGCCGGAGGCTGGTGAACGCTGGACGACAGAGAAGACTCGTCTTTCACTGGGGTCCCACTGGAATCAGTCCTTTTCTCTCCACTCCTCCATGACCATCACAGCAGCTCCTCAGGATACGGCCTGGTCTGGGATTATGGAAACCTTGGGGTCATCTCTTCACAGGTCTTGGATTGCATTAGTGGCACTGCATAGTCTCTGGGGGCCTCGGGATGAGTATCCCCAGGTGGAAATAGAGAATAAAGAGAATAATTAGCGTAGCTGCTGTTCATAGTGTATATAAACGAGATGCAAAAACCTGCGTGGAGCAGATTCATGCATCATACCGTTATGCAATGCATTGAGTGTATGCTTTACTAAAAAGATAGGTCTTTAATCTAGTTTTGAACTGAGAGAGTGTGTCTGAGCCTCGAACATTATCAGGAAGGCTATTCCCGAGTTTAGGAGCCATAAATGAAAAGGCTCGACCACCTTTACTCGACTTTGCTATTCTAGGTACTACCAGCAGCCCTGAGTTTTGAGATCTTAAAGAGCGGGTTGGATTGTAGCGAGACATCAACCAGCATTCTTCAAAATATCTTTTTTTGTGTTCAACAAAAGAAAGAAACTCAAACAGGTTTTGAAGTAAAAGATGAGCAAATGATGGCATTTCATTTTTGAAACTATCCCTTTAATACTATATAGTAAACATATGTGTTGCCATATCTAATAGACGGCCGGAGTTAAGAGCAAAAGAAAATAAAACCATTGTTTGTACTTTCATAGGCAGTTTTCTGTTTTTCTTTGCTCTTTCATAACAGGTTACCACATATGCTTTTTCAAAGCTATCGTCAGTGTGGGTGGGTCACTATATGTTATGCACCCTTGAATAACATCTTTTTATTCACTTTTGTTTAAGAATGTCTTAGTGGTGCTCGTAATGCAGGGATAAAAGCCGTCTGTCCATTTGTGTCCTCCTCAACCTGTTTTGTATATAATGTGTGCATGTGTGTGTTCAGTGTTCAGTAATCTGAAAGGCCTTCTAGGACTCTTTATTTTAAAAGGCTCCGGTTTGTGCAGGAATCAATGGCTCAACAAAACAAACTGGTTCATTTAGGACCCACCTTACTCTTCTATTGATCATGTATGAGGAGCAGGAGGAAAAATCTTGCTTTCAGGAGCAACAGGATTATGGTTTATGTATGATGTACTCATCTGTCATTACAACTTGAGTCTCAAAGATGCATACAGTAGATGATTAATGGTTGTTTATTGGGTGTTTTTTGTAACAGTTTTAAATGGGTCTTTTTTGTATGTGTAGTATGTAGCGGAGTTAATAGTTGTTTGGAACTAGAGGAATCACTCACCTGCTCAAAGACTGGCATCTGTTAAATCGATTCACAAATTTATTTATGATTGGGACAGATCTGATCCATGCATCAAATCTCCAGTTAATGACTCACTGATCCAAATGATCCAGTGAGTCTCCAGTTAATGACTTGCTGATTCAAATGATCCAGTCAGAGTGAATCTACACTTAATGACTCACTGAATCAAATGATCCGGTGAGTCTCCAGATAATGACTTGCAGATTCAATTTATCCAGTCAGAGTGTATCTACAGTTAACAACTTGCTGAATCAAATGATCCATTCAGAGCGAGTCTACAGTTAATGACTCGCTGATTCAATTTATCCATTGAGGGCAAGTCTACAGTTACCAACTCACTGACTCAAATTATAAGGTCAGAGTGAGTCTCCAGTTAACAACTCACTGATTCAAATGATCCAGTCAGAGGGAATCTGCACTTAATGACTTGCTAAATCAAATGATCCGGTGAGTCTCCAGATAATGACTCGCAGATTCAATTTATCCAGTCAGATTGTATCTACAGTTAACGACATGCTGAATCAAATGATCCATTCAGACCAAGTCACCAGTTAATGACTCGTTGATTCAATTGATCCATTCAGACTGAGTCTACTGTTAACAACTCACTGATTCAAATTATATGGTCAGTGTGAGTCTCCAGTTAGCGACTCACTGATTCAAATGATCCGGTGAATCTCCAGTTAATGACTTGCTGATTTAAATGATTCATTCAGAGCAAGTCTCCAGTTAACGACTCTCTGATTCAAAATCATCCATTCAGAGCAAGTCTCCAACAACTCTCTAATTCAAAATAATCCAGTCAATGCAAGTCTCCAGTTTATTACTCGCTGATTCAAATGATCCATTCAGAGCGAGTCTACAGTTAACGACTCACTGATTCAAAGGATCCAGTCAGAGTGAGACTACATGCACTAAAAAATTCAATTAATTTACAAATTGATTCAAAATGAGTCCAAAACAGGAGATCCTCTCAGCTTGAATAATCATAAATATAAGTTTTTTTAGGATTTATTATTATTATTATAAATTAAAATCATATTTAAGCCATGACTGTCAGTTGTTTGTGAAGTAAACATCATTTAAAAGGGTCAAGCTGTTTAAGTCATGAGGAACATGAAAGAAAATCTTACTTTCAGTAATAACAGAATCATAGTTTTTGCATGATATACTCATCAGTCATTTCGTCATGGGTGTCAAATATGCATACAGTAGATGATTGATGGTTGTTTATTAAGTGTTTTTGTAACATCACATGATCCTGAATGAGTCTTTGTTGAATGTGTAATTGAAACGGCTTCTATTGGTTGCGTGTGTTATCGTTAAGCTTTATGAAGTCCGGTTCGTTCCTCATGATCCAAAAAAGTGTCTCTTGCTCTCTGTCTCCCTTAAATGCTCCTGTCTTCCCATTGTCTCTTGCATTTATGTGGTCTGGATAAGCAGACAGTTTCTCGGTTCACTGTTGCTATGCGACTGCTGATTGAGCATGAGGGGGATGCAATTTACCAATTAGAGGCCTTCTAAATTAAAGACGGTGTCAAGGGTTCCTGTACTTAGAAGCGGGCGCTGTCCATCCGGGCCATCTGATATACAGATTGTTAAGGGGCAGAAGCTGAATATGACATTGTTTATGCAGATTCTTTAAGAGATTTGGATCTCTCTGATGCCCATTATTCATGCACTGTCATACTGACGGGGAGAATTCAGGTCCAGTGGACACTAAGTATTCTAATTTCACTTCTGTACTTAAGTACTGTGCATTTTTAAAGTATCTCTACTTTATTAGAGTTTTACTTTCACTGCATTCCAAAGTAAAATATTAAATAAGTTGTCACCCACTCAGAAAAGCAATAGTGGTATCCAATCTGTGAAAGAGCTGATTCTTTTCAGTTAAATTGGTTCGAACATCGCACTGAACAGTTGAATTTCAAATCGAACTGATCCAATTGCATCTGTTCTCAAATCAGCAACTCACTGATTTGATTCACTGATTCAAATGATCCAGTCAGAAGGAGTCTCCATTATTGACTCACTGATTCATATGATCCGGTCAGAGCGATTCAGCAGTTAACGGCTCACTGATGAAATGATCCAGTTAAAATAGCACAAATGCTCATTCATTTTCCCCTCTGCTGTAAGACATAATAGATAGATGTTAAACTAGTAAATACAAATGTTAAACTATTACACATATTAAGCATTGCACTCTTCTTAAAATGCTAACACATTTTGCCATAAGTTACAGTATGTATTTTTATATTGGGTCCCACTTTAAATTAAGTGGCTTTAACTAACATGACCCAGGACACGCTGGAGGGACTATGTCTCTCGGCTGGCCTGGGAACGCCTCGGGATCCCCCCGGAGGAGCTGGAGGAAGTGTCTGGGGAGAGGGAAGTCTGGGGTTCTCTCCTAAGACTGCTGCCCCCGCGACCCGGCCCCGGAAAAGCGGATGAAAATGAATGAATGAATAACTAACATGTACTCACACTGAAATTAATATTTTATTACAATGTACTTATTGTGTAAATACATGTTTTTACATTGTACTTATGATTGATTAAATACATCCATGTAATTACATCTTTAATTACACTGTTGACCATCCCTTACACCCTAACCAACCCTTAAACCTACCCATACCACCAAACATGTTTCTAACCTTACCCCAATCCCACCTCAAGAGCACCAGAAATGTTCTGCAATACATTATGAACACAATAAGTACATTGTATTTATTGTTTTGATGCAAGTGCATAGTAGTTAAGGGCACTTAATATTGTATGTTAGTATTTGTTAGCACACGATTACCCTCATTTTGTGCTTATTCGTTTTTGTTGTAAACTAGACTTTGTGGTAAATGTTGATATTTTCACTTGTTCTGTCATGATCACCAGCGATCTGGGACTCTAGAGATCGCTGGTGAA
>CAIGQV010016734.1:9837562-9852379 GCA_903798115.1 Danio jaintianensis
ATATCTCTGTGTTCTCCATGTGCCTTCACTACAGCTGTTTTAAGCAGTGTCATAGTGTGTGTGTGTGCGTGTGCGTGTCAGACTGAGTGAAAATTACTGACTTCTTAGTCTTTTCTTGGGCGATTCAATAAACATTTTGATGGTCTCAGTCAATTTATTAAGTTTCGATAGTAATTCAGTACTGTAATTGTTTTGATGGGATCTATTAGCTAAATCAAAACTAATAAGCTTGGCCTGTTAATCTTTTCAATAGTAATTCAGTAACCATTTTAGGCAGTTGATTCTGTTTAGGATCCGTTAGGCTGATTTAGAGATAACCATCATTCAGCAAATTATTTGTCCCCACTAGTTTTTTTTAAATTGGTAATTCACTAACCATTATAATGGATACAGCCAGTTCATTCAGTAAAGGACTTCAATAAGACTGATTGAAACAGTGAGTCTTTTTGAGTAATTCAAAAAAAAGAGCTGACTCATCTATTCATTAAAAATGATTAATTGCATATTGATTCTACAGCCAATGCATTAGAGAAGTTTGCCTTTATATCATCACATTCAGACTGCAAGCTCACTACTTTGGGGAAAATAATTTCAGCCCAATCTCACGAGGAGATGTAACTTTTTTATGTATTGTCATAAAAGTGGCTATTTTATACAAATTCATATGATTACATTTCGTACAAAAACATGCAGCTTTAAAAAGAAGGTGTGCCCCCAAACCCTGCTCTCATTGGGGGATGAGCAAATCGTACAAATGATATCATACAAACTCATATTAGTTGCTAAATCAAAAAGTTCCAATTGCCTTGAAATTGCATAGATTTATTTAGCTATGGTGCAGTATCAGTATTAGCCTCTCTGTCTGTTACTGTACATATACGTTTATTATGTTAATGTTTGTTTATAAAAAAATATAGGTAACCATTGTGCAGGGCAGATGGACAGGCGTCTGTTCTTCATTGGCTTTTGGCAGAGTGAGGGCAGCTGTGTTGGCTGCTTTCTGCTCACTCATGTTCACATTTTCTTGCTGCATCAGCAGTGCAGTGGCAGAGTGCATACAGATGCTGTACACACAGCATCGTCGAGTCCTTGATGCTTTTTTCTCCTTGCCCCATGGGGAAAAAGCGGCACTCCAGGGAGACCTCATCTGTTAACTTACCCAGTATTGATATACACTCTATTGAGCAAGATGGAATGGAGCACCGGTGTCATGGCTGGATAACGTCACGGCGGTGTGAAACAGTTCACCCTCCCCTGCTTCCCCGAAGGCATCCGGGACTCCGCAGCCTTGAGGCTCAACTAATTAAACCCTCTGCGGTGGCAGGGGAGCTGGCTGGGTGCCAACCCACCTGGGCATAATGACGCACACAGCTGGTGACACGAAGCAGCGCTCGTACGATCTGCCCTCTCTGAGTCACAGAGGCTCTCATAAAGAAGTGTTTGCTCACTCTCTCCTTAGTTTCCTAGCGGCCATGTCCCTTGAGGCCAATGCTGCAACGAGACACTTATGTATTCATCCATACATCATGCGATTGTAAATAACAGTGGTTGTGTTGGAGTGTGGGTGTTAGATTATTTGGCTACTATCAGGCTGATGAATGGGACGTCAGGTTGATTTGTGATCCTGTCTGCTGCATCGTCTGATTACATTTGCTTTGGATTTGGAAACAGTCCTCACTTCTTTGGTAGTGGAAGTCTGGGTAGGAGGATTTGTACAGTGGCTGGATGTGGACCTTGGGGTTTTACTGCTCTGATTTGTGGCTGTAATCTGAGCTTTATAATTGCTAGCCTTGAAATGATATGTGGTATTCCTTGAAATGCCATTATTAGTGGTACTTCCTGAACACTAACCTTAAGTATTCACCCACAGAACATTTGTCTAGTGGACATGGATGATACCTTGAATCGTGTGGCTTGTTGTGACTTCTTTTCAAAGCAGTGGACCAGTGGGGGTGAAATTAGACCGGTACAAGCAATTTCTAGCAAACAGAATAGTTCCATCCTGAAGGCCAACTGTACTGCAGAGTTCAGCTCCAGCCATGATCAATCACACTCACTTCCCATGCTAAAAATGCCAGTTTTAACCTCACTCAGAACAGTGCAAATAGAACCGCAGGATTATAATTATAACCACAGACACTTAGCAACCATCTAGACCACCAAGCAGCATAACTTTATAGCAATGCTATAAATATCAGTAATTTAGGAACACCCTAGAAACCATTGAGAGCAGCTAGAAATACCCTAGCAGCCATCCATAACATCAGTGTAACTTAGCAACTGCATAGCAGTTATACAGAATGCCCTAGTAACGTAACTATTCAAAACAACATTTTGATTTAACAATTGCAAAGAAATGGCCTAGCAACCTCCTGCAAAATAGCCCCTAGAATTATAGTGGTGAGTTTTGCACTGTTCACATTTTCTAGTGAAAATACTAATATGTAGTTTTAATTGTACAATCCACAGTCCAAGAAACACAAAATGAAAATTTGCTGCTCAAACACACTCGTAATCTTTCAGCAGCTGTGTGGGGAGCGTGTGTTTCTTTGTGCCCCACAGTTCATTACACGGCATTACATTTAAGAGGCCTTAAGACTCAGATGTGTGCAATGGCGGCTGGTGCTTATCCACACTGGAGAAGCACAGATGTCGCTTATCAGTTGCATTTAGTTGCTCCCAAAAGCCACTTCACAAACTGCTACTAAACAGTTCTTATTCAAAATGATTGACCAGACTCAGAACTGCAGTATTTACAAATGCCAGCAGGCAGGAGACAAGATTATGAATGCCAAGCTAAATGTTAAAACAGCTAACTGCATCCGTATCTCTGAGCAATAGTCATATCACTGAATACCAGCAGTGTTTCTATTTTTAAACAGCTTAAGTCAAGTACCTCATTGTTTCATTCGTGGTGCATGTAAAAAAAAATTTTTTAAAAAGCTTGTTTGTGGGTTTTTCACAGTGCAGCTTAATTAAACTGTTTAGCAAAGTTTCAGTGCTACCCTAATTATACAAATCTGAACCATCAGAATAATCTAGGTCTTTAGACTCACTAGAAACTTTTAGGCAAGTATTCTGACGTTGGTTAGAACAGAACACTGCGGGATATTGGCCCTCTGTGCGCAGGATTGGACACCTCTGTCTTCAAGCAATTGCCACTTGCACTCAACCTGTTTATTCTTTAAAAGCAATCTAGCAGCACTGCAGGAAACATAATGCACATCACAGATGGAAAAAGGTCCATCTATTGTAGACACCACAACCATGGTTAGAGATCAGGATATCAGAAAGCAAGGCTCTTCTTCTCCGGTCCTGCAAGGTGACTCTCCTGCAGAATTGAACTCTAACGCTTATAAAACTTATCTGCCTGTAACTTTTTAGTGTTCCTGAAGACCTTGATTTGCTTGATTAGACGTGCCTTGAAGTGTAGCAAAGCTCTGGTGTTGATTGGAGCTAATAATTCAGGAGTAGATTGGAGCTAAACTCAGCAGGACAGTTTCACACCAGTAATTGAAATCTATAAGCAAACCTCCTGAATGCCCTAGCAACTGCAAAGCAACAACCCATTAACCATTTAGTACATGGGTGCCTAGACTTGGTCTTAGAGGGCACTGTCCTGAAGTTTTTAGCTTCAACTTGCCTAAAAACACCTGCCTGCAAGCTACTACTATGACAAGTTAGAACTTGATTAGCTGGCTCAGGCATAGGATTGGACACCCCTGAACACCTAGCTTCAAAATTCCACAAATCCCAAAGTGCTCTTCAGGATTTCATGGTCCATGAAGATTGGACAATGCAAAATGCCTCATCAGAACACATTGTAACAATTGTTTTTGCACTACTTTGTTAGTTCACAGTCAACACTGAACAAGAACCAGGTCTTTGTAGGACTAACTACACCAGAAGCAGAACAAAAACAACCTTTTGTTACTCATAACTTTTCAAAAGAAATGGCGCAGACACTGGACAAGAGTAAATCTCTCTAGTGTTCAGTTACGTAATCAAATAAGATATACTTTCAAAGGCTGGGCATTCAATTTTGCACATATGCTAACATGCACATTTAAAAAAAAAAAAAGTAAACTTAGGGCTTAACAGTGCTCAGAAATACCTAAGAAGCTGCATAGTACTACCCTATCAAGTATTCAGAACACCCTATAGAGTTGTCCAAATACCAGCTGTGGTTTTATTTTTATTAACACTGTAAGTCAAGCACCTCACCGTTTTATTGTTGGTGCATGCTGAAATTTACAGTAGCACACATGTTTGTAGTATCTTGCTTAAATATTTTGAAATGAAACTGTGCTTCCTGTGCGGTCTTAAAGCAATCACGGCATGCAATCAGCCTGTTTACTCCATAAAAGCAATCTAGCAGCATTGCGGGGAACTCGATGCACATCACAGATGGATATCTCAGTGTGGTGGGAACGTGGTCTACTGTCTCTGCCCAGAGCGCCGCTGCTTCCTGCTCTTATCACCATCAGGCCGCCGCTGAGGCCTCCATCCTCTCTGTGGTCCGGAAACCGAGAGCTTTGAGTGCAGGATCGAGGAGTAGAAGGAGGGGGAAGGAAAGAGCCCTCAGGATCAATACGCACACAAGCACTGGAGGAAAGACATGGTGTGAGCGGAGATGTAAACCATATGGCACTATTAAACCCTACACCAGTCACTTAGTGCAGCGGGCCGTGGGAGTCCGTACACGAGTCTGCTCTCTCCCTCGCGTCCTCCACAACACACTCATGCACGGCTGCCTTCCTAATCACAGCTCCTCGCCCCGCCCTCTTGCCCTGTCCCGCACGGATCCTCCGTCCTTCAGGACATGTTTAGCCTGAGATTTCATGCTTGCGCGACCCACACCACAGGTGCCCGCCGAACATATTTAACCCCGCCATTGTCCCCAGTTACAGCGCTCGGCAGTAATAATGCTACTGTGATCACCCTGCAGAATCCCTTGTTAGGAAAGCTGTGAAATCAAATGTGCTTTCTGCTCACGGGAAGCAAGCACACACTCGTGGACCGAATGGAGGTACGCAGCAGGTGATCTCTTGCAAAGTTGTGCGTGGTGGGAATAAAGTAGATAAATGCAATGTTAAAAGGAGGGGAGAGATGTGAAGAATGAGAAAGTAGGGGAGATGGAGTGGAGGGAGGCGTCGCCGACTGCAGGCGCAGCCCCCCTCCTGACCGCCATCTGCACATTCATTAACCTGCATGCCACAACACACTGCTCTGATGGGATGGGCCAATCAAGAGCCTGTGTGTGTGTGTGAGAGAGAGAGGGAGAAATTGTTTGTCTCTGCTCATCTTCCAAATCTGTAATTAAGATTATATCTCTGTAAATATTTCAGAACAACAAAGCAAGATTGTGTTGTTATGGCTTTGCATGGTGTCAAAGGCGTTCAGCTGGTGTTTGTTTCTTTCATGATTCATTTTGTGTTGGTAGACATGTAGTGTTAAAGGCATAGTTCACCCAAAAGGACAATTACATAATTTCAATAGTAGGGGAAAAAAGTTCCAGTTGCAGCATTTTTCAAAATATCTTCTTTTTTGTTCAACAAAACAACGAAACCTCAAAATAGTAATGTTTGGGTGAACTATCCCTTTAAATCAAAGGGGAAGGCAAAGGAGACATCAGAGAGGTCTGTGGCCCATGGTGCCCTTCACATGCACAGCTTCATGAGGCCACAACAAGGCCACATCAAAGGGCTTCAAAGGGCCTCTGAAGCAAACACCTATTAATAGCATATTGTAACCCAGGCAACAGCTTTTTAATGAGACAATCGCTTACATTATTTTATGTTTCACATATGTAATCTGCTCTTTACAAATACACTAAAAAAGTGAAGTGACGGAAAACAGGATCAGATTGCTTTTTATTAATGTTTTTTAGTAATTGACAGCTGCATGTTTTAATTGTTAGGCTTTTGATTATCGCCCTCTGCTGGTGTGGATGAGTAGTGGCGTTGCATGTGTTACTGTAACTTAAGCAAAAAACAATTGGGACGTGAACATTTCAGGAAAGGAAGGACATTCTGTGTTAAAGAAGAGAAAAGGAACAACAAATTTTATTCTGAGATATGCTCAGTTTTGGTCATTTTTAAAATAGCAGCTGTGATTTGGAGCTGTATGGAAAAAAACGGAGCCCACACATACTATAATGATCACATCAGAGCTTGACAAGTATTGATTCTGACTGTAATTTGTTCTCAATATGGGCCCTTCCTTATCTAGAGAGTGGATGAATGGATGATTTAAATTCGGTTGCTTTGGCGAAGATGATTGAAATCATATAATACATAGACTAGAATGCCACAGGTTCACTGTTAAAGAGCGTCTTTTCTCTTTATCAGTCTGCACTCTTATGCAATCACACAGACCGTCTGCCCGTTCCTCCTCCCGCTCTCATCAGCTCTGAGATCTCGACAGACTTGGCCTGCAATCAGACCAGCTGTAATGAATTTATACTCCGCAATGAGTTTCGTTCCTGTAGGGATCCAGATCTGATAGTGCTGCTCGGTGCGCACAGTGCAAGTTTTCCGGTCCTATTGCGATTGTTGCTTGCCAGATTGTACAATATGGCCACAATGCCATCTTGGGTAAAAGCCAAGGCAACATGTGCAGAATAAGCAGCCCAAACTATTTTACGTATTGTCAGAAAAGTGGTTAATTTATATGAATTCATAAGTTTATATTCGTTGGAAAACATACCGTTTTTTTAAAGGAGGCATGCCCCTATCCCTACCCCTAATTGGGGATGAGAAATTCATACTAAAAATGTATGAATAAGATCGTAAAAATGTATATGAATTAGCCACTAGTTTTAAAATGTTAATAATTACCATGGGGCGGCACAGTGGTTAGCACTGTCGCCTCACAGGAAGAAGGTCGCTGGTTCGAGTCCTGGCTGGGCCAGTTTGCATTTCTGTGTGGAGTTTGCATGTTCTCCCAGTGTTGGCATGGGTTTCCTCCGGGAGCTCCAGTTTCCCCCACAGTACAAAGACATGCGCTATAGGTGAATTGAATAAACTAAATTGTTCGTAGGTAGTTGCCGGAATAGTTGGCGGTTCATTCCACTGTGGTGACCCCTGATAAATAAGGGACTAAGCAGAAGGAAAATGAATGAATGAATAATTACCTTGAGATAGTGTTGGCACAAAACAATAGACCAAGGGGCAGTTCACCCAGATATGAAAAGTATGGGTTAAACTTTATTATTCTTTAGATATTGTGCTGGCTATAAGGAATGTTTTGCTTGATTTCCTACTTATTTGAAATCTGCATAACATGACTTACAACCCAGGCTCATTCTGAAAACGTACCGCTATATACTATTTCTGGAGAGCGCCAAATACATCCCAGGAGCTACGTTTTTTTTTTTTTGGGCAGTTTTTGTGTACGCTTTTTCAGATCTCAAATTTCTCTTGCGAATGCCATTCACGTCTGTTGTTCTCGCGTGAAACCACCAGAAGCCGCTGTTGACTGACTGCATGACTGACTGACTGATCGATCGACTGACCCACCCTCCTCCTTCCCTAAACCCAACCAATAGTGTTTTCAAAAGCAACGATTGACCCGCCCACCCACTTCTCTAAACCCAACCGACAGTTTTCAAAGGTAATCCAGAAAAAGAAAAGCCCTCGCCTGATTTTTACCATGTTTTCAGATTTTACTATATTCTCACCCTGTTATTGTTTATTTAATTTTTTTGGCTTCTGTTTTTGTCTTACCCGCTTTCTGGAATCGTTTTTCGCCTGACTCAAACCCCGTCGTCGTGGTCAACTCCTCTCTGCGTCTTAAGTCCGCCGACATACATGGTGAGGTAACTGGACAAACTGGTAACAGCGGGAAAGCCGTCCATATGGAGGTAAGCGGTCAGCTGGTAAGCGCAAAAAAGGAGCGGCATCATACCGCCCCGTAGCGTTCGTTTTAAAGACGAAATGTAGCCATACGTACTTCTGGCTACATAATTCACGATCTCCAGAAATGTATATAGGGATATGTTTTCAGAATGAGCCTATGTTGATGACTTGTGTACTTTTAGGGTCTTGACAAAATCCACCAACCACTATTGGACTCAAGAAAAATTGAATTCATGTTTATACCATGTGGAAATGGGACTAAAATAACTTTATAACTGTATGCCAACTCAGTCTATCAACCCTATCTATAACTTAACAGTCCACTAATTCTCCGGTAAATGTTTTTAAAAAATACTTGTAGTCAAAAGAATGTTTAAAAGCGACCATCAAAATAAAGCGCAACTCAAGTCAAGTCGAGCTTTATTGTCATTCCACTGCATGTGTGGACATACAGAGGAACGAAATGTCGTGCCTCGCAGGACAACGGTGCTACATAGATTAATCATAAATATAAACTCAACACTAGACATAAGAGCTATTATAAAAAACCTATGCATAACTAACATATACTATAAAGAAATTTATCAAATAGAATAAAATAAAATACTTAAACTATACACATAAGACAGGCTATACAAGTACTTTTACATGAGACGAAACAATGTTGTGCAGGATACTGGTTTTCATTCACTCAATTTTTTTTACATTTTGTCTGTGTTTTACAGGGTATTGAAACCCTAAGTGATGAAAAACAGCTGATTTTGTGGAGCAAATAAATCTTTTTGCAATAAGAGTTTCCTTTTTTTGGTGACAGGTTGTATTATGGGTGAAGTTCTCCATATGCTAATGTCACTTTGTGTGTGACGCCTGTTCTCGTTAAGATTTCATGATGAATTAGCTTGGAGAACGCATGTATTTTTAATCATCTTGACTGGCGCCAGGCTCCCTGCATCGTTCAGATCCACTTGCAGGAACATCTTTTTTGATTAACCTATTTAACATCCTTGTTTTTCCAGCATCTTTTATTGGAACACATGCTATATTTACTGTATGTTTTGTTGGCCCTGAAAATGATCATACAGAGCAAATTCCTTACACAAAACCATCAGAAAGAGTATTAAACCCTGTAGCTCTTTCTCTCTCTCCCTTTCTCTAGCCCTAATATGAAGTCGTGTGTTGAAGCTCACACCCCCAAAATGGTTCTGTGTGTGAAAGAGAGGCTGATTTGAAGCGTGGGTCGATATTGCTGGCACCGCACAGGCCTCCCGAGCCAGATAACTCAGCCACAAACAGCTCTTCATTACTCTCATAAGACTCGAGTCTCTGTGCGAATGAAATGTGTCATTTGGCCGATATGAGAGGCAGGTGCTGCAGCCTGATCGGAGGGATTGGATCAATGTGACAGGCTGCAGGTGGTCCGTCATTACCGCACGACTCCAAATGAGCTGATTTTCCTTTTTTTTTTTTGATTCGTCTTTGAGGAAAATTGTCAGCTAATTTATGCAATGCTGTGAGAGTGAAATACAGGGACCACATACAAACCGTGAGATTTCATTTTATTAAGGTAATATATTTACACTGTAAAAACATATCTGTTAATTAACAGTTTCCGTATTTTAAGTGTTTATTTACAGTTTTGAATTGCATTATGGGATGCTGATCTCTGCTCTGTCGACTTTTGATGTTGAAAATTCAACTCTACAGTTTAACAAAGTGACTTTTATTGGCATTTTAGTAGTTTGAAATAATTTAATGGATAATAAATAATATATAGAGAAATAAGTCTGTTAAATAACAGAAAATGTACTGACAGTGTATTACAAGGTTTTTGCACCATAATAAACAACACCAACCCAGACAATATATCACTTTAAACTATAAAAAATGTCAATAAAAGTTACTTTTTCGAATTTTTCAAGGTTAGAAGTTGTTGAAAGAAATATCAAGGTCCCAGAATGCAATTCAAAAGCATGAATAAACGAGGCAAAAAAATAATAAAAAATGAATCAAACAATACATAAAATTGATATTTTTTACAATGTAGGTAGTTCACGAATAGATTGTAAAAATGTTTTGTTTTTTTGTAAAATGCCATTTTTAAAGAAATAAATAGATATAGTTTAAAATCTGATGTTTGAGAAAATATAAGCGATCACTAAATTTGTCAATTCTTTTTCTACATTTTTACTGAACTGTACTGTACCTTAAATACGTCCTATGGTGGACATGGCAAAAATTAAGAAAAACAACTCTTAATAATATACAAATAGCGATTTATCTTCATTGTTGGACATTTATTTTTAAATTTATTGAACTATGCTTGAGACAGTCACATCATAGCACAGTTTTGAGATTTCACTCAGAGAAAATGTAACACAGCATTCAAAACAAGAGGTCCGTGGAAGGCAAAGAAATGTTTAACCATTAACTGCATTTTAAATGATGGCGGTACTATTTATATTGATTTTTGTCATGTGCAACAATGAAATTGCAATGTTAATACATCAAAATTATTCACCCTCCTGTGAATTTCTTTCTATTTCAAATATTTCCCAAATTATGTTTAACAGAGCAAGGATTTTTTTACAGTATTTCCTATAATATATTTTTTTCTTCTGGGGAAAGTCTTGTTTGTTTTATTTCGGCTAGAATAAAAGCAGTTTTTAGTAAAAAGCAATCAATATTATTAGCTAGATTATTAATAATAATCTGATTATTTTTCTGATTGTCTACAGAACAAACCATTGTTATACAATGACTTGCCTAATTACCATAACTTGGATAATAAAACTAATTAAGCCTTTAAATTGCACTTTAAACTAAATACTAGTATCTTGAAAAATATCTAGTAAAATATTATGTACTGTCATCATGGCAAAGATAAAAGAAATCAGTTATTAGAAATAAGTTATTAAAACTATTATGTTTAGAAATGTGTTGAAAAAAAATCTTTCCGTTTTTGGGGAAAAAAATATACAGGAAAATAATTCAGAAGGGCTAATAATTCTGACTTCAACTGTGTATATATATATATATTGGGAAGAGATATGGAGCAAAATAAAGAAAATGTTTCTATCAAATAAGATATCAAATAGGATTCAGTGAGTTGTCTAGAGTTAACTTGCTACCAGAAGGGCCACACAGGAACAGACATTTTCTCAGTATGTGAATGCTCAACCTCTCTAGCGCCTCTATTGGCTGAGAACCCACCTGCGGCTCCAGCCTGTGGCACCGGCCTGCCGACTGACACTGTTTCCAGTCCGAGCAGCTGAGACCCGCTAACAAACCAGCTCTGACCATCTGACAGAAAGACAGCCCGCCTGGCAGCCGGATGGAACACAGCCCCCCCTCCACCGTTTTCAACTGCACCCCCTGACACCCTGCCAGCCCACAGCATGGAGAGCGTCCAGCGGAGAGTCAGACGGGCATCAGTGCCCCATGCACAACCCACACACACACTGCACACTTTCACACCTGCAAAAAAAAAAAAAAACTGACAGGTACATGCGCGCATACACATTCAGCACATACGCACAGATCTGAAATCACGTGGCGCCATGACTAACGTGAATGCAAATGGAGTATGAGTGAAAGGAAGGAAAAGACATCCCATCATATGCATAATTGCATGTGCGGAGCGTGACAGCGGGATTATTTCATTGGCTGCCAGTGCAGTTTGATGTATCATAAGAAGTGAAGTTTGGAGAGAACCCGTTATCACTGTTGAACAGAATAGTCCGACAGACTTGGAACTGAGCCTCTCGTTTGTATCCCTGGAAACACATTAATAGACTTCCATACTATTAATCATTAAGTCAATTGTCAGGCAGAGATCTCTCTTTGTCTGTGTGTTTCTTTCTTGCGCACACATGCTGAGTAGATGAATTTAAAACAGAGCATCAAAATGTCCTCGGAAATTTGCACCTTTTTTTTTTTTGATAGGCTGAAATGTTCACAATCCGTTGACTGCAAAAACAGTCTGTTCCTCTTCATGATGTTCTACGCCTGCTCCTACTCTGAGATTTAACCGTCAGAATGAGAAAGAAACGGTCTTTTCCAAAAGCCTTTCCCTTTCCCTGTTCCTCTCAGTTAAAAAGACAGATTGCTGGCCTCTCGGCTCGCATAAAGTGGGCCGATGGGAGGAGAGCATGGCTGCCGCTCAGAGAAATGCGAATGGGCTGCTCCTATTTGAACATGCTTCCAAATGCAGCAGGGCAGAAGCCAAGCGTGTGTCCTCTTTTATTCTTTATCTTCCAGTCACTCTGAACTCAGTGCAAAGTATTTGGCTCAAATGGCCACCTACAATCACCATAATCCAATCTGGCACTGAAGCAAACTAGGGAACACAAACCAAGCGCTTTCCGCATCCTGACAATGTGCAGTAGGCAGAAAAGAGCAGTTTGGTGTGGCAGTGCATCAGTAGAGCTCAAGCTAGTGAATTTCAGTGCAACATAATCCAGCCTCCTGGGCTACAAGAGAATAGCAGAAACAACCCTTGATGTCCATCAGTGTTCAGTCACCATCATTCAATGTGTTCTGTCTACCACATTATATACTATGCATTATTTATGCAAATAATATGCATTGATTTGATATACAGTATTTATTTAAAATAATAAAAAAAATGGCATTGCTATTGTTCAACAGCGTATGCGACCTACATGCGCTGATGGATTTTCCGATTATAGGTTGTTTTAATTCAGCCTTTCATCATTCTTAAAGCCCCAATATACACATACTCACTGAAAAGTTAAATGTCCCATGAAGTGCCAGAACATGCAGCATTTTACAATGTGTTGACATCATTTCTACTGATTAGTAGCTCTTCCTCTTTTAAAATGACAGCCATATTACCCTGCACCCCAAGACTGGTTGCTCACTGAAGCTTAGCAGGGCTGAGTCTGGTTATTACCTGGATGGGAGTTCACTTGGGGAAAACTAGGTTGCTGTTGGAAGTGGTGTTAGTGAGGCCAGCAGGGGGTACTCATCCCGCGGTCTGTGTGGGTGCTAATGCCCCAATATAGTGATGGGGACGTTCTACTGTCAGTAGCTATGTTTCCATCCACCTATTTTTATGCACATTTTGGTTATGTGCATAAATAAATGGTTGATGACAAGGTCAAGATGCGCATACATTTTGAAAATACGCATAAAAACCATGTGCGCTTAACTGAGTAGTGATCAACTTTTTATTCGATAAGAAAAAATGTGCATAAACTACAATGGAAACACTTTTACTGAACAAATTCTAGTATGCACATTAAAAAAAGTAATGTCATTTTGTTATAAGAGATAAAAATGTGTGTGAATAGACAAACCAGCAGGCTGACCACATTGTAAAAGATCTGAAATGTTGTTTTGGTCATTCTAAAACACCTTAACCATTTCAGTATTAGTGTTATTTTATTATTAATTACCTCCAGAATTGTCAAGGGCGTCTGTGCTCCGCATCTCATGCCTTCAAATGCCACCACATGTTCATTGCTTGTCAGCATTGTCTTCTGAGGCTTAAGTAATTTATTAAATAAAGAAAAGATTCACGCAGCTTCTCCTACCGCAGCAAATTTCGTTTTTACTTTTGATATTTGGCGCCAGTTAATCAGGAAGTGACGATTTTCTTCTCTTTGACTCATTTTTATGTGATATTCCAGTTTTGTGCATAAATTGAATTTGCCTCTTTGAATAGAAACAGCCTGTGTGGTTGTGACTCTCTGTGGTCATTAAAAATCCCATGGCACTTCTCATAAAGAGTAGGGGTGTAACCCTGGCCAAATTCCCTCCATCAGCCCTTACCCATCATGACCTTCCAATCATCCCCATCCAACAAATTGGATTTATCACTATCTCTCCACTCCACCTATAGCTGGTATGTGGTGAGTGGTCAATTGTGCTTTTATTATAGTAGAAGTGTAGTTTCCTTTATTTGTTGTTTGTTTGTTTTGGGGGTAATACAATCACAGTTTTGCTATAAATATATTTGTATAATCAGTTTTACTATACTCTGGTCAAAACCAAGGTTAATTTCTTGTTACAATGGTTTAATTACAAATACTACTGTTGGTTACACTTTATTTTAATATACCATTGTTAGCCGAAGGAAAATGAATGAATGGTTACACATTTTGTGTACTTACTAATTACAGTTAATTATGCATAACTGCATGCAGCTAACCCTTAAACTAACCCGTATTCTAACCCTAACCATATAACAAGTAATTAATTAATGTTACTTAGTAGTTAATAAAGAATAGTTACACTCTAACAAGGACACCTTAAAAATAAAGTGTTTTTTGGTAGAAAAATAATTTAAAATTTGTATAAGGGTAGCGTTTTGATTACTGTATATTACAGCTCAGCCAGAGCCATTGAGCTTGGTACATTTCAACAACAGCCACAGTCACTAATAAATTTCCCTTTTAATTCCCTTTTAATTTCTTACTAATGTGATTTTTAAACAGTGATTTTTAATCATGCTGAGGATGTGTAGTTTGAAAAGTGTGCAATTTATGTTGCTGCACTGCACCGGTGTTATCTCTTGTACTCCTCTGTACTACTTCTAATGCTGAGTCGAATCATTTATCCCCCTAATCTCCTCCATGTCAGAATATAGTATTCTGCGTAGAATTCAAATGGTTGTGATACATTTTGTGGTCTATTGTGGGCATTTATGCGCCATGCATACATGATCTAGTGATGCCATGTGTGTGTGCTGTAGCAGTTCACATGACACTGGCACAAAAACATTGACTTTAATGGAAAGCATAATTACACTGCCTGACTCCTTTATCCTGTATATATGCACTGTTCCATTCACCATAAAGAACATACGTAGTACTTGTGTGAATGAGTGAACAATTTCTATCAAAGACTGTGGGTGTATCTATAGTGTAGGTGAATATAGTATAATATAATATAGTATAGTATAGTATAGTATAGTATAGTATAGTATAGTATAGTA
>CAIGQV010016734.1:9852389-9868420 GCA_903798115.1 Danio jaintianensis
TATAGTATAGTATAGTATAGTATAGTATAGTATAGTATAGTATAGTATAGTATAGTATAGTATAGTTCCGTTTCTAGAAAGCATTTGAATGGATTGAAAATGTCATGAGAAGCTGAGAGTGATGTAATAAAAATGGTTGTATATATCTTCTAATTGTGAATTTTGGTAGTGTATTGAATGGAGTAATGTATGGCTGCATTCGAAATCGCATACTTCCATACTATATAGTATGCTAAAAACAGTATATGAGCCGAGTGGTATGTCCAAATTCATAGAATTCGAAAAACAGTATGCGTGAAGTACCCGGATGACTGACTACTTCCAGCAAGATTCTGAAGTGTGCATCTGATGGACGCTACGCTATCCCATGATGCACTGTGAGAGAATTCATGAATGGGAGTGAGGCGACACAACTGATGCGGGTAGGTCACGTGATCATGACAAAATGGCGGATGTAGTACGTCCGAGTTTCATTCATACTACTCACATTCATACTGTATAGAACATACTTTTCTAATGGTCGAGTAGTAAATTCAAATTCAAATGCAGTACCTACTGAGGAGTAGGCGATTTCAGATGCAGCCTATATGTTTTGGATCTAAATTGTCATTATGGGGGCCATAAAATGCAACATTAGGTTTTAGAGTGCAAGTTTTTGACCTTAGAGTAGTAGAATTTCCATAGCCGCATTTCCACTGTCATGTTGAACACTTCTAAGAATAGTATATTTATATTTATGTGTGTCTAGTATTACGCAGCTCTATTATAAATTGTTCTTGGCCTGGTTAGACAAGCATGCTAAACTGTTCTGGGCTGGTAGAGCTCTTGTGCGCATAAAGTCAGTTTCTCCATAGCTGGCTAAGAGGAAGTGTGCTAAATATTCTATAAAATATATAAATATATCTATAAATGTTCATAAATATCAGGAAAAAAGGAGTCCCAAAAACAAATATCTGATCATCATCCATATTGCTGTTTACATTACACTTGCGTTACCATGGCAATAACTGCAGCATTTGTATTACATCCAATGGAATGGGTAAGCAAAGAAAAGCATTCGGCCCAATACTGGAAAAGGGGCTGAGGTAAACACCACTGTATGTGTGCAGAGCCATAGTGTTACTTCACAAAGTGGCATCACCAACTGCTGTACTTACCTGGCATGCATAATACTAAGGTTTTTGTTGATGCTTATGAATGGGGAGTATTTTGACCATGTTGTCTATGTGTGAAAAACATATAAAAAGAGATATGAAGGAAAAATATTTCAGTTTTTAGTACATCATTGCCATGTATACACAGACCCAAATGTACTGAATAGTAAAAGCCTGAGAGCCACATCTGCCTATTAGATCATCACCACAGAACAATGTTAGATTGAAAGTGTTTACTAGCTAGAGTCAACAATGGCAAGCTGTTACAAACTCTAAACAGATGTTGTTTTGGCCTTCTTTTGTTCAAAATGTCATTGCAGCAATGTTTTGATTTTGCTTTAAAGGGATAGTTCACCCACCAAAAATGTTGGAATCGTTACCCATTGACTTACAATAGCGCCATAGTATTTTTCCTACTACAGTAAGTATCTCAATGGATGCAAGATATTCTTCAGAATAATATTATTTCGTGTTCAACATTTCAACAAAAAAAAATAACTCATCAAATATTGAAACCACTTTAGAGTGAGTAAATGGTGAATAAATTTTCATTGGTAACACTTTATAATAAGGTTGTATTAGTTAATGTTAGTTAACGTTAGTTAATGAAAATACAGTTGTACATTGTTAGTTCATGTTAACTCACGGTGCATTAACTAATGTTGACTAGCATGAATTTGGATGCTAATATAGCATCAGTAAATGTTGAACTCATTCATTCATTTTCCTTCGGCTTAGTCTCTATTTCAGAGGTTGCCACAGCGGAATGAACCACCAACTATTCCAGCATATGTTTTATGCAGCGGATGCCCTTCTAGCCACAACCCATACTGGAAAGGTCCATACACACTCATTCACACACACACTACGGACAATATTCAATTCACCTGTACCACATGTCTTTGGATTTGTGGGGGAAACTGGAGCACCCGAAGGAAACCCACGTGAACACGGGGAGAACATGCAAAGTCCACATAGAAATGACAACTGGCCCAGCCGGGACTCGAACTAGCACCCATCTTGCTGTGAGGCGACAACCACTAAGCCACTGTGCCACCCTAAATGTTGTACTATGATTAATAAATGCTGTTCAAGTGTTGTTCAATTTTAGTTAGCAAATACATTAACTAATGAAACCTTATTGTAAAGTGTGACCTTTTCATTTTTGGGTGAACTGTCCCTTTAAGCACATTAGGGCTATTTACAGCAGCCATCTATCCATAGCTCCAGCTTGACATGTTGCTGAGTTCCCTAGAAATTTAATTGCCAATCTGTATCGCAACATTCTTCACAGTTGTCATGCAGTTCACAACTTCAGCCTTGCCTAGGAAAACAGAAAAGTAGGAGAGAAACGGTCACGTGATCACACTTAGCGAGCGTTAACCTGCTCGAGGGGCCATGTCAGGTGACCCGGCCTCAAAGACTAGACAGTCTGCTTATGTTATGATGGGTGTTAACGTGGTAATTGTGAGGTGAGGACTGTGAGAAGAATTTGCACAGATATTCATTTATACAGCGGGTCCCATTTGCCCTGAAACGGTATTTGAGAAATGTTATTTATTGACCAGTGACCTTATCAGTGTTCCCCTTGAATGCAGCAGAGCAAAAGTCTCTCGCTGTTAAGCAGCCCATCTGTACTTTCTATAGTCTGCATAATAATACATCCCAGTCCACATCACAACACAGGCTCCTCATAGAAACTGAGCCTCCAAGGACTCAATTACTGCTCTCTCGGCTGGCGACGACAGGAATATGATGTGTGTGCGCGCATGTTTGAGTCTGTCAGAGATAGAAAAGCAGGGGAAAAAGGACAGTTTTGTCTCGTACAGCTTTTTTCAGCATTAAATTCAATTTCGGCAAGAGCAGTCTAACATCTTGTCAGTAGCCTGTGCACATAGTAATCTACGAATTTGTTATTACAAGCGGGAACATTCGGTATATTGTACGAAATTAACTTCATCAAAAGATATCACATTCACACAGAGCTTTATAATCATGTTTAATTAATGTTAACACAAGGGGTAATATCCTGGACAGGACGTGCACCTCAATGGAGTCAATGGAGCCGAGGTAAACCGAGAACAAGAGAAAACGAGGTGCGGATGATCCGGCGAATGATAAAATGAATGAGCCACAAGTGGGACTTTACTGTGAGGATTAGATCAGACGCTGTTTGAAGTGCGCTGGCAGTTTGTTTAATGTGAAGTGCACTGGGTCAGTTCAGTGGATTACTGCCACCCATTTTGAACTTACTGTTTCACCGATGGGTTCAAAGAGCTCTTCAATAAATTTCACAGCAAGGGCGGCCTGGATATTTTTTTTTTCTTAGCAAGTAAGTAGATATTTCTTTAGCTAGAGGCAGTTTTTTATTACTCTTTTGCTATATGATGGTCATGTTAAGACTGCATCTTTTCCTTTATTACTATTTTAAATGCATTTATCTGTACAGTTGAAGTCAGAATTATTGAATTATTAGCCCCGCTGTATATTTTTTCCCCCAATTTCTGTTTAACGGAAAGAAGAATTTTTCAACACATTTCTAAACATAATTGTTTGAATAACTAATTTCTAATAACTAATTTCTTTTATCTTTGTCATGATGACAGTACATAATATTTTACTAGGTTAATTAAGTTAGTTAATTAGGCAAGTTAGGGTAAGTAGGCAAGTCATTGTATAACAGTGGTTTGTTCTGTGGACAAAAAAAATATTGCTTAAAGTGACTAATAATATTGACCTTAAAATGGTTTTAAAGAAATTAAAGACTATTCTAGATTATTCTAGCCGGAAAAAATATATATATAAATAAATAAATAAATAAATAAATAAATAAATAAATAAAATAAGACTTTCTCCAGAAGAAAAAATATTATAGGAAATAATGTGAAAAATTCCCTGCTCTGTTAAACATCATTTGGGAAGTATTTGAAAAAGGTACATTTGACTTCAACTGTATATGTGTGCATACTGTATGTATATGGAGTACTTGTTTACCAAAAAAGACAAGTATGTTAGTAAAAATCTTGAGGCATGAAAGGTCATCAAACTGCAAAACCAAGCAGAATGCAATACTTTTTTGTATTTTTTTTCTATGCCATTTTCCATCTATTTTGTAAAATTGTGCAAAGAATAAATAGAAAATATTATCTTCAGTGTGTTTCTAGGATACAAATACAAGGCTTACTGTTGCAATGATCATAAAGCTATTTCAGTACTATCTAAAAATAATTCATATGTATTTTTACACAAATTTAGACTTTAGTCCTAATAAAATAAAAATAAAAATAAAGTTTACTTGTTTACCAAAAAAACAACAGCATCAGTAAACATCCTGAGATAAAATATAGGATTTGATGCATTAAGAAATCCATGCAGGATGTCTTTTTTATTGCATTGCATTTTTTTTTTACTTTTTGAAATGCAAACATTTTCTTCAGTGTATATTTATTGTATATAATTTCTAGATGTTACTGATGTCACAGTAGGCTATTATGAGGACAAAAGGTGTCAACCATTTAATTTTGATAGATCGAAAGATATTATTTCGCACTATATTAGGACAATCTGACAACACAGGACAAATCGAGAGAACACCGGATGTATTACATTCACCATGTTGTAATTTTCCGTAAAAATTACGGAACATCCTCCTTGCCTGTGTGAATAGTGCATTTTTAAATTTACCAAACTGTAAAAAATGTTGAGTTCAACACAATCGATTTGTGTTGGGACAACATGAAGGAATTAAGTTAGCTAACTAGTTTTTACAAATTTAAGTGGATTGAACATAAAACAATTAAGTTGTCACCCAAAAAAGGATTGTGTTGTTTCAGCTCGTTTTAAATAAGTAGTTTGAACAAACAGCAAATGTCTTTTTTTAATGAAGTAGTTTCTGTAATTTTACTGATATTTACTGGTATTACTGTGTAAAAGGGGCTATTATCACATGACTAGCATCAGTAGTAGCATGGGTCAAATAGGATTGTAAAGTGTCCATCATAATCACACTTCAACCTCATCCAGGTACTTTTTGCCTGCTGTTTTAGGTTAAGTCTACTACTCTTGCTATTTTTCATCTACTACATATGCAATTATTGTTTTAGTGCATCCTAATCCTGATGTCCACTGCACACAGAAAGGTGTGTTTGTGGCTTTAGTAATCACAGAGGCAATATGATGGAAACCAAGCATCCCCCATCACTCACATTTCGCCATGCCTGACCTCATGGAGGAAAAAATAACAGCAATCCTAATGAGTTATCAGGACTGATGGCTTATCGTGTGTGGGACCTCTCTGTGTCCTTGACTCAACAAGGATGTATAGCCGACCCGAGTCACAAATCTCCAAAAGAAAACAAGCTGTAAGCGTGCGTTTGTGTGTCTGTGATACTGAGAGCACATCTGTGTGAATATAATTCCAGTAGTCACCAGATTCAGATGTCTGCCCATGCGTGAGCTCTAATAACGTTTGACAGCAAGCACTCGAACTCCATTTATGAAGGTTGTTATTCGCAAATTAGCTGCATGTTCATAAGTGAGTGTGTTTGCGTAGGGCGAAGGGTAGGCCGTCACGTGACCGACTGCAACATAGCGAAAGTCATTTGCGTCGGAGACTCGCAGAGAGCGAGCAGATGGGCGTTGTGATTAAAAGCGAGATATTCCGGAGCATTCGATTAAAGAATGATGTCAATAAAAAGCGTTTTAGGCTGCGATAACAAAGGCAATCTGAAACACACGCTCTGATTTGCATATTTAAGTGCGTGTGATGTTCGGGGTTAGATTGGCGGTCTAATGATGCATTTAGCCTGTAATGAATCAGGGATGGCAGCTCCCGGGCTCAGCCGCAGGGACTGCAGCAGGGCCACTTTGAAGTCATCGCATTTGGAGTTTAAAGCTGCGGACTCCAAAAATAAGCACACACACACCATAGGGAGATGGATCTGCAAAGGCTCAGCGTCCAGATGCAGGTTCATCCTTAAACTGGAGCAGGTACATGCGACCCTGAAGGAGCAAAAAAATAAAAAATAAGATGCTCTTGCCCTCATCCAGCAGTCAGCAAGCAGGAAAGTGCTAAACATGCCTAAAAGTTGTACTTCAGCTGCAATCTGCAAATAAACCAAGAAAAACAGAGCGAATAAACAAAAATAAACAGAGTGATATTTCTTTTGTTATGTCAAATATTGACTTATCGAATATATGGCCAAAAAATGTTTTGTTGCTTAAGGAAATACTGCCCATGCAACTATACGTGAATTTTTGTGTGCAATAATTTACTGTCAACTGAGATTATGAAAACACTGTTATCATGAGCTGTTCATGAAAAAAGGAAACAGTATAATGTATTGAATTACATATTTGAATAACAATTAAATCTTTGTGATTTGTTATATGTGCTAAAACAGAACGCATTGGCATTAATTAATAAAAGTAGCTGGCCAACTGGAAGATAACCGGAAGCTGGAAGCTAATTTCTTGGATATATATACAGTAGCTGACTGAGTCTTGGGACATGGAGCAAAACAAATTAAATATTTTCAATTGTAAATGTTTGGAGGGATTAATATTAGGATGCATTTAAAACATCAATTTCCTTTAATTTAACTCTATCATCATTATATTTTCTGACTACATCTAAATCACTGAGTCCACAGTGAAGGCTCCAGTTACGTTTTATAGTTTTGGAATATTTTAAATAGGGATGGTGAAATATCATGCCACAGCCATGATATGTCAACACGTCATCCAATTTCTGAGGAGGTTGCATTAGCATCTAGCATAAAAAAAAGTACAAAATAATAATAATAGCTATACATAAAGTCCATATTTTTTGGAAAAAAAAGCCCAAAATCTCAATACCATCAAATTTTCGTAAATCTGAATCTTGAAAAAACCTAAATGTGAATCTTGGAAGTAAAAAAAAAAGGGTTCGAAACAATAACACACGTAGCATTAAAATCACATACATTCAGGTTTTCAATCAACTCGATCAGATCAGAACTCATCTCCATCAGATCAATTTTTGATTATAGTTCATTGTGCTTTTTATATTTATTGATTAATGTTTGGTCCCAAATGAAAATGTAATTTTGTTTGTCTCAGTAAAAGTTTATTTTATTAATTTATTTATCAAATTTTCACCCTGTTGTCCCACTTCTCAAGAATCAGTGAAATGTATCCGAGAATATCCAACTGCTTTTCAACTTTCTGTATATAAAAGAATCCCTAAAGAATGTTATGAATTGTGAATGATAATCTATGTATATCCCATATAATGAGATTATATGGCCTTAAACGTTTTGTTGCTTAAAAAATGTATGTAAATTTTGGTTTGTGGTTATTTACTGTCAACTGAGCTGCCCTGAGTAACTGAGAACACTGATATCATAACCTGTTCATGCAAAAGGTCATGTTTTAAACCAAAATGCAAATGTCAGGCAATGTTTGCATTAATAATAGTCCCTGGCCAACTGGCAGATAACACTGTTTAATGCATTTTCGATTCAGAATTTTCCTTAAATGGGGCACTTTTTATGGGACAATATTAATTAATAGGCCCTGCCAGCATATACTAAATAAATGTCTTGTATTTGAATCGTTCATCTGACATGCTGTATATCAATGGGGCCATCCTGTTAAGTTTCTGTTAAGAAATAGTATTATGTTGCATTTCTGGTCAACTGGCAAGTAACTCTGTGCCATTTACTGACAGAAGCACTTTGGGGAGTGTTGGTTTTGAAGCGTGCTGTTAAACCTTGTTCCTTGGAGTGTGTTATGCCTTTACTGTGGGATTAGGTCAGTGAAGTATCGCTCGAGTTGACCTTAAGATTAGATGGCTGAATAATTGACTTAACTTTGTGTTAAACAACTCACAGCTCCAGCGAACAATATCTGTCTCTCTGTTGTACATTTAAGCAGTGGCACGCAGCCGCCAAGAGATCATTGGATGTAACGTAAAAGGATTACACAGATAAGAGATGCCATGTCAGAGGGAAACAGATGTACATGAGGAGGGTGACTGACCCGTCCAAATGAGAATTATGACTATCGTTTCCTTTAAATGAGAGCTTAGTTCAAATTCAGAGGATTTTAGACAGAAGCTGGATAATAGAAATATCATTCACGCCATTCTAAACTGGCAGTGGAATAAAATATATGCTCATGAAGAAATGACTGAGGCAAACTACCCTGAAGTCTCGGACTCTCTCTGTCACTCGGTCTGTCATTTTAGGTTGATTCGCTCTCTTGTTAGAAAATAACAAGCATGGATTTAGCCCCAGACAGCCCTTGAATTGGAGTTTATCCTCCACTTTGACTGACAGATTGTAGACTCTCACTTTAACACTTTTTCATGCTCAGTTTGAGAAACAGGAGACATTTTTGTTGCTCACTCAGGACTCGACAGGTGAACTTTAATGCATTAAGCAGTTAAGCAATGATATCAGGTATGACATGAATTGTATCATATAAACTAATGGCTTTATCCAGCATGGACATATTATATTGACCAAAATGGGAGTAGAAACATTGCGAATTAAGGATTATTTCAATTTTATTTTGATTTTGAAAAAACAAATACCTGAAAAATTCTAGAAAGTTCGTAAAATCTCATAGGCTTTAATCTATCTAGCTTTCTAGTTATCACAAGCAGAGCCTGGCAACGAATTCTTGGTAGCAGTATGCTAATTCATTGAAAGGACATATGCTTAAAACATGCTAATTCATCTTAGTAATATAGCTATTGGCAACATGCTAAGTCATGCTACAGTAAAAGCATGATAACAATGGGATAAGTTATGGTAGACACAAACCAGGAATATGCTAACTGCCAATTCAAACAATAGGCTAATATGCTAGAAAAAAACCTAACAACATATTAAGCCATGCTATAGTAGCATTAATGTGGCTTTGTCAAGGCAGCTTCAGTTTGTCAACAAACTTTACTTTTTGTTGTTTGACTACAAATGCATTCTAATGATTATAAAATGGTAAAGATTAGTAGTATTATTGAAGCATTATGATTAACACTTTTACTTATACAATTATTAGTGCTACTAAACACCACTCTCATGTAAATGCATTAACATTTTACTTAAAAAAGAAAACTGCATCATCAGGCGTTAGAATAATTCATAAGATACCCCTTCTGTTCCTCACCCTGTGTGTAAACCTGCCACTATGCACTAATACACACCTAATGGCTGTCTGTTTGCAGTTCTCAGTGGCTGTATGGTTCATTCCAGTCTATAAAGTGTGATATAATTCTCTGTTGTCAGCTGACTGTGTCCCTCATGTCTCAGTCCCTCCACAGACTCTCTGTCAGTCACACATCCTTCTAGCTTCCACTGAACAATTACATTAGATGCCTAATGCTGTAAGAAATAACAGAGCGCCAGAACTCTTTTTAAGCCCAGCCCACCGGCTGTTGCTCGGCAACAACACAGCTCCTATGATGAACACTGTGCTTTTGCTATTGTGCAGTTGGGGAAAAAAAGCATTCTATTTAAGTTCTGTCTTTTCATTTCTAGCTTTTTGGTGTCTGGTGAAACTCTTAAATGTTTAACAGAAGTAAAAACATTATTGGGTTACTCTCTGGGGAAGGATGCTATTGTCAGTTAACTACTCAAATTGCTGTTGTACTAAATATATAGGTCAAAATTGAGAACTGCATCCCAAAATGGGTCTTTTGTCTGCATTTATATATAACTCATGTATATGCTACTGAAATAAATAATATTATCATATAGAACATTTATTTGCAGTTTAGAGCATAGGTGCAAAATTTAAATATATAAAAGGTGATACATTTATATCACACACTACTGTATGTGTGACCCTAAATTACAAATCCAGCCTTATGTTGCATGGGTATATTTTTGACAATAATACATATGTAACCCACCGATCCTTCTGCACCAAACCCAGTCTGAGCTGGGATCGAACCAGCGATTCTTTGTATGGGAGTCAGTTGCTAAAGGAGGCTAAAGACCAGTTAGAGCAACTGACTCTCATGCAAAGAATCATTGGTTCGATCCCAGCTCAGACCGGGTTGGGTGCAGTAGGACCGGTGGGTTACACGTGGGGGCTTGTCCAGGATGGGAGTGAGGTTTAGGGGGGTGAATGTAACAGAGGCCAGCAAGCAAAGTGCTATGCAGGTAAACCTCACTCCTCTGACCTCTAAAGGTGCTCTAGCGACAGATGCTAGAGGCCATGGTCTTTAGCCTCCTTGTTAGAGCAACCAACTCCCATGCAAAGAATCACGGGTTTGATCCCAACTCAGACCGGGTTGGGTGCAGTAGGACAGGTGGGTTACACATATTATGGGTCAAAATTATCTATGTTTTTGTAAAAAATCTTGTCAATAATCATTAGAATATTAGGTAAAGATCATGTTTCATGAAGGTATTTTGTAAACTTACTACTGTAAAAATATCATATCTCATTTTTTTAGTTAGTAATATGCACTAACCGCTTCATTTAGACAACTTTAAAGGCGATTTTCTCTGAATTTAGATTTTTTTGAACCCTCAGATTCCAGATATTCAGATATCTGTATCTTGACCAAATATTGTCCTATCGTAAACAATTATTAAAAACGTACCCTTATGACTGGTTTTGTGTTCTAAGGTCACATTTATACACTATTGTAGAAGCACTAAGATGCTTAAAAAAAAATCCATCTTGTCTTTAATCCACTTTTTTTTTCTTATAATTTTCAAAAGATTATTTTGTTGCGACTGTTGAAGTGCCTTTACATCATATACACATTATTTCCATAAACCTCTGTAGTAAACTGCGTCTGAGACTTCAATGGCTCTATCATCAGCATTTCCTCTTTGATCTGCTCTCTCGCTGAGTTTAAAAATTGTCCAGCAGTTTGACTTCTAGGATTCATCGCATCATGGAATATGGTTGTTTATAAATAAAGCTTCTTGCATTGGCTGGCCCAGTTTACTTGTACTTTGTGAAGATGTCATCTGAGTGGTGAACTCTTTAACGCCAAACTCAAATCACACAGACAGAGCCACACAAAAGGCAGATGAAAGAGTGTTTCACTCTGTGACTAAACGTGGAAAGAATCGGCAAGACTTGGGAATGTGTTTGGAGGTTGTATGTCTGTCTGTCTTTGTGTCCCGGTTGTTGCATGGCAAGCTTAAGGGTTTCCAAACTGGGGCAGCATAAAGTGGGTTAGAGCTTGGCTACTTTTAGAGCACGTTGAGGGAAACTCAGACAACGTCTTATCTCTTTCCCAAGCCTCCTTCAAGAGTCCAGTCCTGAGCTGTTTGCATATCAGGACTGTAAATATGTTGATCAATGTCAAGAAATCAATGTCTGGAACCCAAAAAGAATTATTGCTAATCATTACCACTCAAGCGGTATCCACTAGAGATGACTATATTATTGTTACTATCTCTTTGAAAGCCCATTAAGGTTGGTCTCCCATGGAAGAACAAATGATCCCAATATCCCATTATGCCTTTAGCTTCAGTATTGGTACTCATGCAATTTAGCAAATTTACTTCTAAATCTAAATGCAAATGTTGCTACTTAATAAGCTTTTAAAGTCAACCTAAATTAGCCTTTATAATAATGCATTTAAAGTCAAGGCAAATAAGCCAGGGCTCAGTATTTTGTTACTGTTGTTAGCGACAAAGGTGTTTTTTAAGCCAGGATTATTTCCACTCATTGGTTTCCTCGTTGTGTCTCCACAGGCAGATCCTCAGGGACGAGACATCGCAATCCGGCCTTTCCTGGAGCACTGCGAGAACACACACATGACCATTTGGCTGGGAATTGTCTATGCCTACAAAGGCCTCCTTATGGTGAGTGAGAACATTCTAGAGCATCAACATGATCGCCATCTGCTCCCACAGACAAAGACGTCTGAATACTCTGTCATTTCCATCTACATTTGCTAAATGATTATATATATATATAACACCTATTAAAAAAAAAAAGAGTTAGTAAAAATGATATTTGTTGGGCAATGTTGCCATTATCATTGTTGGGTAAAAGATGCAAATCAAAATGAAGAAAAAACATTGGTGTGTTTTCATCATGGATGTGTCGATTTTAGACATGAGAACACCCCATATTGTGGTTAAATCACTGTAACACAGCTCCATGAGTGGCTTATTGCTTAGGTATTTGTTTTTAAGTTGCCTTTGCGTTTACCAAATTTTACTATTAACAAGTGGTTCTCAATTAAGAGCCCGGGGCCTAAGGAGGCCTCAGAAAACTTATACGGGATAGTTGTAAAGGGATAGTTCATTCCCAAGAGTCCTCATTTAATCACATTGGCCTTCCCTTCTTTCTATTTCAGACCACTAAATGAGCTTGCACTGGTCAGAATATTTTTAAGTAATATTCTGGGCTTTTATACCTCATTTTGATACAGTAATGGACTAGAAACCATGGCCTGGGCTATGAATCTTTTAGGATTTAGGATTTGCAATGAAAACAAAGCAAAATTAATGTTAGATAATCAACATCAGGATTTTCATTTTTTTTTTTTAAATGGTTAGGCTTTTACCAAACCTAAACCTTATCAAACATTGAAAACTTGGATTATATGACATGTGCTGTATTTTACCATTTTTTATGGTTTTAAAAAGGTTATTATTTCTCCATTTGTGGTGTCAAAAAATGGTACAGTATATTTGAAAAACACCAGTGAATAAATAGTGATTGAAAATTCCTTATTGAGTCATTTTCTTATTAGACCATTTAAAAAAAAGACAAAACAGTTATGTGTAAACTGATGTCTTATTCCATTAATTGCTTTAAAGGGAGTCATTTCACAGAGGTGTTATTTTATGACTTGAAAAGTAATGTAAATGAATACAATTTTATAAGTCTTTTCATGACCACTTAAGGTGCTTTCACACTAGCACTTTTGGTTCGCACCCGGGTTCGTTTGACATCAGACTACGGTAGGTTTAGCTAGTCAAGTCAAGTCAAGTTTATTTATATAGCGCTTTTCACAATGTAGATTGTGTCAAAGCAGCTTAACATAGTTCTAGTAAAGTCCAGATTTCAGAGTTGAAGTTCAGTTTAGTTTACTTCAGTGTGTTCTAAATTTCAATGCTGAAAGTTCAAACACTGTAAAGCAAATCCACCGAAGCACAGTTCCACAAGTCCCGATCCGAGCAAGCCGGTGGCGACAGTGGCGAGGAAAAAAACTTCACCAATTGACGAAGTGAAGGGGAAAAAAACCTAGAGAGAAACTAGGCTCATCTGGCCAAACTTCCTGTTCAGAGCTGCAGTCTAGGCTCTGGAGGCTGAAGAAGCTGGACGTCCATCGTGGAGAAGCTGCAGGTGTGAGTACAGCACCGGCGGGCGGTCTGGTTGGCCCACAGGATCAATGTAGGGACTCGTTTATCACAATGGTCATTCAGGAATCAGTCTCATGCACTCCATTTCTCCATGACAACCACAGCATCAGCTCGGGATACGACCTGGTCCAGGATTATGGATACCTTGGGATCATCTCTTCACAGGTCTTGGATTGCATCAATGGCGCTGCATAGTCTCTAGGGACCTTGGAATGAGTATCCCCAGGTGAAAATAGAGAATAAAGAAAATAATTAGCGTAGCTGCTGTTCATAGTGTATTTAAACGAGTGTTTAAACTAGTGTGAACGCTTTCTTCTGAACTCGAGTGCGCACCCATGAACCGTACCCGAGTCCGCCTAAAAGAGGTGGTCTGGGGTACGGTGCGTGCGAACTCTGGTATGGTTCACTTCTGATATGAATGCAATCGTACCAAAGAATGGAAGTGAACCGCCAACTGTACAACAAACATTAGTTTTCATAGCATTCATTCGTGTGTGTATGTCTGTGTATCACCTACATTGGCGACAAGCGGGACTGACCCAGTTCAAACAGTGATAATGTCTGCTTGTACACAAAACAGCAGCTTGATGACACAAGCGTACCGGGGTTCAGAAGGAAAAAAGATGGTGTGAACACAAACCAGCCCAGAAGGTGGCAAGAGGGGACAATCGAACCGCCAACTTATCCAGCATATGTTTTACGCAGCGGATGCCCTTCCAGCTGCAACCCATCACTGGGAAACATCCATACACACTCATTCACACACATACACTACGGACAATTTAGCCTACCCAATTCACCTATACCACATGTCTTTGAACTCGTGGGAGAAACCGGAGCACCCAGAGGAAACCCACACCAACACAGGGAGAACATGCAAACTCCACACAGAAATGCCAACTGACCCAGCCGAGGCTCGAACCAGCAACCTTCTTGCTAACGTGCTACCCACTGCACCACCATACAGCCCAACTTGGGTTCTGTCCAGGCAATTGAACCAAGTGTGAAAGCACCCTTAAGTAACACTGGAATAAAAAATGTTGAGAACCACTTACATTAACACTGTTCATTTTCTGCCTTGTAAGCACTGGTATTGCATTGCAGAAATGCAAATCTAGCAAATTGTCTGACTGTATTTTGATACATTGTACCCTTAGGAGGAGATATAATATTAGTGAGATTGCTCTTTCCAATTAACCTCATTTTAGATTACTGGTAAGGTGCCCCAGGAACCAAAATTCCCCAGTTAGTTAATTGCCCATAGCACTGACCATTATCTCTGAGTCAATGGTGGCAACATCCTCCAATAAAAAGCTGCCCTTTGACTCACTTTGTGCTCTGTAGAAATGATTTGTGTGTTCTTGCTCCTGTTACAGTGGCAGGTGGTGCAGATGACTGGCAGGCCATTACCTCTGTTTTTACCCTGTCCTACTGTAGATGATCCATGTCAGAGTTCAGACCACAGAGAATCTCTTCTGTCTCTCTTCTGTCTGCTCGTTGGTGAAAACTGGGGGTGTAGATTTAGGGGAAGGCAATGTTGTGAAGGGAGTGATCAATGTTAAATAAAAGCTTGTACGAAACTAGTCATGAAATCATAATAGTGGCCAAGTTCAAATGCCATCACACTCACATTCTCAGTTTCTGATATATGACATTTCGAAAAAATCTTTTCCCTGTTTGAAAACCTGCTGCTAAATCAGCACACCCTCACTTACAGCTGACATGTTCCACTAGAATAAGAGGAAAAAGAGAGAATGAGAGGGTGAACAAGGAAAAGGAGCGAGCCTAGCTGTGATTGGATTAGGATTGAATAGATCTGAGGTGAGTGGGTGCAGAATCAAATCTCGGTGTGTGCGTCATTGAGTTAGCTGAGTCATATTTCTCAGTTCACTCTAGTCTCACACAAAGGTGCTTTGATTACTGCTCTGACTTCCTAAGAAACTTGGACAGGTGTTGTTAGCTTCCTTTAGGGGCATTAGGGTGCTAAATAGGTCAGCCACAGTTCATTTTCACTGGCTTTATGATTCATCACTGTATGTCATATGTCATATGAACAATCTTTGTTTTAGGTCTGGTATCAAAGTTATGAAACTGCACAGAATAAAGGTAAAGATGAAAATATGACCATAGAGTTTTGGAGAACCCAGGACCACCTAAGAAACCACCTTGCAACCACATGGAAATGACACTTGCATAATAAAATGAAAAGCAAATGCATTATAATACACTCGAAAACAATTCAGAACACTCCGGACTCTTATAACCACATAGAAACACATAAAAAAAACTCAGAACCCCTTAGGAACAACATAACAACACACCAAAAAAAAAACTTACAACACTTTAGCAACCACTTAAAAACATGATTAAAATAAACTCCGAACACCTTAGCAACCATTTTAAATGGTGATAAAACCCTCAGAACACCATAGCAACCACTTAGAAACATAGTAAAACATCGGAACACCTTAGAAACATGATTTTAAAAAGACAGAACACCTTAGCAACCAATTAGAAGCATAGTAAAAACATCAGAACACCTTAG
>CAIGQV010016734.1:9868430-9881566 GCA_903798115.1 Danio jaintianensis
CCTTAGCAACCAATTAGAAGCATAGTAAAAACATCAGAACACCTTAGCAGCCACTTAAAAACATTATTTAAAAACTCAGAACACCTTAGCAACCATTTTAAAAGGTGATAAAACCATCAGAACACCATAGCAACCACTTAGAAACATAGTAAAACATCAGAACATCTTAGAAACCACTTAGAAACATGATTTTAAAATCCCAGAACACCTTAGCAACCATTTTAAAATGTGATAAAACCCTCAAGACACCATAGCAACCACTTACAAAACATAATACCCAGAACACCTTAGCAACCACACAGAATAGAAATTCTGTGAATTTCTGTAACACAAGATAGAAACTACTTAGAATACCTTAGCAACAACATACCGACATCTATTTCAGGTTGTGTCACCAACTTTTTTCAGATAATATAAACATCTGCTTGCAAATCTGCCCCTGCCTGTATGCCTTTAATGATGAATATTTCTTGCCCTCTTCTCTTTGTCTAGTTGTTCGGATGTTTCTTGGCCTGGGAGACGAGAAATGTGAGCATCCCAGCACTGAACGATAGCAAGTACATCGGTATGAGTGTGTACAATGTGGGCATCATGTGCATCATCGGGGCAGCGGTGTCCTTCCTGACCCGGGATCAGCCTAATGTTCAGTTCTGCATTGTGGCCCTGGTCATCATCTTCTGCAGCACCATCACTCTGTGTCTGGTATTTGTGCCAAAAGTAAGTACTGCAATGCACTGCCTGATCCTGCCCTATGGGAAAAGAATTGTAGAGGTCAGCGAAAGGCGCTTTCTGGCATTTGATTTGTGCAAATCCCTAGCAAGTTCACCTGAATATAATTGAGAACCGTGCTTACTTTGCATCCCCTGGAGCTCTCTGGAAATAAACACAACGGAATTTGAAAGAGTAGAAAGATTAGAAAGACTCTCTCTCACTCTAAACAAATACATCCTATATCGAGTTAGCCTCACAATCTCAACTGTGTCTTTGTCTTCTCTCTCTTTTGTTAGTTTGTTTCTATGCGAACAAACCCAGATGCTGCCACACAAAACCGGAGGTTGAAGTTCACCCAGAACCAGAAGAAGGAAGATTCCAAGACATCCACTTCAGTGACCAGTGTTAACCAAGCCAACACTTCACGACTGGATGGACTACAGTCAGACAATCACCGCCTTCGAATGAAAATTACAGAGGTGATAAACTTGCTCAATCGTAAAAGACAACTGTAATTCTGCAGAAATTAAAGGTTTATATATTTTTTTTTCATTGGGGTTACAGCTGGATAAAGAACTGGAAGAGGTTACCATGCAACTTCAGGACACTCCAGAAAAGACTCCATACATTAAACAAAACCACTACCAAGATGCCAACAACATCCTGAGCATACGCAACTTCACTGACAGCAAAGGTAAAAGAAGTGGAAATCAAACCTTGTGTTCCGCACCTGTCGATCACACACAGCTGTCAGACAGTGAGTCATTTTAGTATGTCACACTCTTTCCCTCTGTTACTGTCACCCAGCGAAAAAGAACAATTTATTGCAGTGTTATACATTATTCACCCCCAAACATGTCAGCCTGAAAGTGTCATATAAGGTGCAAGTTCTGACTCAGTTCTTGAGCTCAAACCGCAATTGACATCCTGGTGGAATGGCAGGATTTTGAACATCATGCCTTTGTTTTCAGATGGAGAGAAGTCTCTGAAGAACCACCTAGAGCAGAAACCCCAGGCTCAGTGGGGATCCGTGGATCCTTCTAGGATAAGTAGAGGTCCACTAGAAGACATCAACTCACCAGAACAGTGAGTTCAAAGAAGTTTTGTATGAATGCATTTGATAACAATTTATCCAAAGTCTAAACAAAAATTTAGTAACTAAATTAAACATACAAAAAAACTGCTGATGAATAATTTTACATTGCACAGATTTTTGTTCAATCCAATGTCTAATGAAAAAACATTAAATCCCTATCCGCAAAACCACCTGAACTGGCTAGCAGGTAGCAAATCATGTTTATGGCTGTGATGTAATTAAGGCCTATGGCCTATTATAAGCAGCAGAAATGCATCATCACAAAAACAAGTTCTTTCATGGTTTTTTTGAGAGTCTGAATTGTTGAAATAGTTTTGGGTAAGACACTATAGGTCACAGGTAAAGGCATTATCACTGATCTCCTAACAAGGCCACATATATTGGTCTGGGTAGAATAGACGCTAAGCATCAGTTCCTGTAATCAGCACGATGGATGCTGGAGAAATTGACCAAAATAAAGATTTGAGTTACTTTGATAAAGGCCAGATTGTTGTATCAAGATTGCACTGTCAGAGTATCTATAAAATGGCAAGTCCTTGTGGTAAAAATTTACCAGTAGTGATCTGAGGAGGTATAAACCACAAACTGGTGACAGAGCAATCAAGGCTTATTAACACACAAGGGCAATGAAAGGTTCAGATCTGAGCCAGCAGGAAGACTACTCACAAAAAAACTGTAATGATGCTAGCACACATAACATTGCACTCTGTGTATGGGACTGCATTGCCAGAGCACAATCAGAGAGCCAACAATGACCCATGTCCACAATCGAAAAGTGCCTAAAATGGATATGTGAGTATCAGAACTGTACCAGATGGTTTCCCCAACGAGTCCCGTTTTACAGAATATGGACGGCTGTGTATATTTGAGCCATTTAATTGGAGAATTAAAGGCAACATATTGCACTGTGGGATGGCAACAAGCCATTGGAGGGAGTGTGATGCTCTGTTCTGCTGGGAAACCCAGGGGGTCCGGCTATTCATATGAATGAAAATTTCACACATGCTACCTTGAAGACCAAGTACACCCTTTCATGACAGAGGCATTCCCTATTGTGTGGCCTCTTCATCAGGATTATCTATCCTCTCACATTGGACATATTCTTTAAAAAAATTTTGAAAAACACGATGAAGGGTTCAAGGTGTTATCCTAGACTTCCAAATTCCCCAGACCTCATTGAAACTAAACATCTGTGGGATGTATTGGACAAGCTCAATCTCACAACCTGCAGGACCTTTGGCTCATTTGTGTGCATTCTGTTGTATAAACTCAATCAAATGGTAGTGAGAAATAGCAGAGATCAGAAAGAAAACATACATGAAACAAGAGGCAATCGGAGAGAGAGAAAAAAAGTGGGTGTCTGTGGTTACATAACATTTGATTTGTACTGAGAGTAGAAGGCACTGGACCCTGAAAATAGACAGGAGAGTAGAATTAGAGGACTACAGGCCATCCCAGCACATGAATGTTTGATCGCACTGCGAGATTCTGCACTGTGCCACTGTTCATCAAACACACACACTTAAACACACTCACACTTACCCCAGTAGCTGATGGTCCCTTGACCTTGCAAAATAACACCACCTCTGCCATGGGAATATGTAGTGAGTAATTTATTGCGCCTGTTTCTCTTGTCTGTAGTGAAGGATAAACAAATACATTTTTAGTTCAATGACATTAATATTAAGTGTATTTTTAATTTTATTGTTTTGTAAGTGGACCTCCAACATATAACTTATCGATGTTAATTATTTCTAAACACAGAAGATATTTTCCTTAATTGATGTACGAAATTAATATTTAATTGAAATTAATAACTCAATGAGACTCCAATCATAAAACCAATCATGAGAGGTGTGGTGTGTGCACTTTATATAACTGACATTTAGCTTCTGTAATTGATTTAAAGGCTTTGGCCACTTGGGGTGCAGCATGAAGACACAGGCATGAAGCAGACTAGGTACATACTGAATTATAGTTTAGGTCCTGGCTGACGGCACTAGAAGAACAAAATCAGGGCCAAATCCTTTACTAGTAACTATTGTAAAATGACCTCAAACTTTTAAATGATAGTGTAGGTCCAGATGGTGTAGTTAGAGCAACTACCACCAGTCATAGTAACCAGATAACCTTGAACCCTATATTAAGAAGAGAATGCAATGTGCATGGCAAAGTCACTGCTGCTTTAAATGTGCTATGTAAACTTCTGTTCTAAAAATCATCACAGGAAATGGAGAATTTTATGTATTTTATGCAAATAACAGTCATTTTCTTCCCTGTCATTTGTGTTCGCAGCATACAGCGTCGGCTATCCTTGCAGCTGCCAATCCTGCATCATGCCTATCTACCTTCCATAGGAGGTGTGGACGCAAGTTGCAGCAGTCCCACAAGCAGCCCGTCCTCCAGCCCCCGCCACAGACACATGCCTCCCTCCTACAGGGTCATGGTGTCCGGCCTGTGAGCCCTAGCCCTGACCTGCACTGCACTCCGAGGAAGCGATCAGCTTTTTTATTTTAAGACAGACTGAACAATATCAGCGGTTAACAGAAGCGTGTGAGCAACCCGGGGGGTGGGGGGTGGGGGGGGTCCAAGTCCTCATGCATCCATGACCCCCTTCCACCATCCATGGCCACATCAGAGCAGAACTGATCTTTCAGGCTCGGAGGGAGGTGACTGGAGGTCCTCACACAGCGACTCAACCCAGACTCCAATCCTCTCATTCCTGTCACCTCCCAATCCTATCTCAATTAACTCAACACTCCCCCAAAACAGCAGCACGGACCAATGGAGGACAGGAGCTGCAGCCTTACCAGCTAATAAAGAGACACTTCTGTTGTTAGCCTTTCTGTGCACATCAGTTCTGCTGGAACTTGTGGGAAAGGGGCAACGGATGTGACCGAGAACTCCTCCTCATTATACACCACTTCAACAGCCATGTAAATACCATATTCGAACATCAAAATGAGCTTTGAATATGCTGTGAAATGAATTATTCTGACGAGGCCTGGTGCTCCAGAGAACATTACAAACAGGCACCAGGAACAAACACATACAGCGTTGCAAACCGGTATGAATTTGTTGTATTGCTTCAGTGTCCCAATGGTGTGAACAAGTGGTTAATGGTTAATAAGACTATTAGCGTCTTGATTTTTTTGATAAAGCAACAAGGGAGTGTTTCAGGGTAATGTAGGCCAACTGATCTCACCTGGATAGATGTGTACCACACATTGTTTTTCTTCAAAAACAGCTAGCATCATGTAGGCCTGTCCTTGTAACAGAGTATCGAACGTACCACTGATTTATTGCAAGTAAGAGGATGTCCAATCGCAACCTCAAAGAGCCCCAGGTCCAGCCAGGAGGTACCTAAGCGACAAAACCGGCGATTTTAGAGGGTCAGTCTTCCATTACAGCCGAGCGAGTTGATCTTGCATTCTGGGACTGAAAACACGCAGATGCAGCCCAATGCTTCGGATGTACAATAGCCGTCATGTGACCGGCTGTTACAGAACAAGAAGACTCACAAATTGCGATAATAACAGGGAAGTGGTACTCCTTGCAGGGCAAAACCAAAATATCCTCACAGAAAGCTGCGAGGTTACACAAAAGAAGTGGTCCACACAGCAAGACAGAAAAACGATATTGTATTAAACAGCGGGACTGAAAAATTAGCACAAGTGTAATTAACTTAATAAGAGCAAGTCACGTATGAACAAAGGCTCGTTTTGACTTTCCGGTGCAGTCTCTTAGTTTACCCCTCCCTCTGTTTATTTCTTGTTTTGTTTTCTTTTGGTTGTGTGAATCCTTTACGGTCGTAGCTTGGGCTAAAAGGGCTTGGGTGAAGGGCGCACGTTTGCCCGTGTCGTTCCAGGGGAGAAATGGCAGAGAGGTTCACCCCATCTCAGAGTGACATTGTGAAACACATCACCTAGCTCTTAGCAACAGTGAAATTACCTCATAGTTGCTATAGAAATGTTACTGTGTGCAGTGAACTTTGCACAATGTCTTGCAGAGATAGGGAGCATCAGCTAGAGCTGGTGTTATACTACTTTTGTAAATCTGGTAATGTAATCAAAATATGAATTTTTGGAAAATAAGCTATGTATCATCCGTATCAAAAGGCAAGAGTTCATTTTGGTTGGTATCTCACCATTGGTGTCTTGGTTTTAGTTACTGTCAGATTTGTTTCCGTACGTGTGCCTGTCGTGGACCGAATCGGATGACAAAAGCAGTGATATCACATATGATCCTAAGTCAGTCCATTGAGAATTTCTTTAACTTGTGACTTCCTTATGTTATCTAACAAAAAAAAACACACACAACATTCATGGGTACTTATTGTCTCACCTTTTTTGAAGCAAGAGGAGACTGAAACACAACTAGAGGTGCTCGCTAATGAGTCACAATGACGTAGACCTTTAAATACAACAACACAAACAGATACGCAAAAATCCCACAACGCCACGGGAGCTTGTCTTAGTATGACGGCCACTACCTAGACTGATGCTTCTAATACATGAGTTTTTCAGTGGAGGCGATTGTCTACATTTTAACTTGACTTTGGCAGCATATGACTATGACTGAAATTTCATAAGACTGCATTCAGCTTTTATTTCCACGTTCATTTCAACATTGTTATTTATTATATGTCTTATGATATGTTGTTTGGCACATTCAGAAGTCAGAATCCCACAACCTTCGCACATATGAACACCACATTTAATGCTATATAATAATAAAGAATAAATGTAAACAGAAAAATGGACATTACACAGTGGACATTATATTTATATATAGGTTTTATTCTTTGTTTCTAATTGCCCTTTTAACCTTTAATCTCCTGTAAAAATATGTATAGATTTCTTGAAAATGGCTATAATATACAGTTTGATGATTAAGATCAGTGAATGAATAAATTTATATATAAATTGAATAGAATATAATATATGTATGGGATGGAGGGTAATAAGTAACAATGAAAATGAAGTGTTAATTCAGCTCAGTGTATCAGTGGAAGGGCTAAAAGGGCTAGCTCACATTTACATATTGTATTTCATAAAAAAAAATATATATATATATATATATTTACAGTATATGGCATATCTAACATGTATAATTACTGTCAGTACTGACATTACAACCTTTTAATAAAAAATATTTCATAATAAGATCATATATAATTGTACGGAAATACACTTGTCCTTCAAGCTGCTGATTACTGAGCTTTTAAATGGTTTTAAACTTCCAGTCACAAACAAATTACAGTATTTAATAAAAGGAAAATCTTATAAAAGAGCAACTAAAATATCTATTTTAAATAAATATCTTTTAGACAGAGTTTGATTGAACAAGATGTTTACAAGTGAACCAGCCAAACATTTGTTTGAAGAGAAATCACAACGATGACCATAATATTAATTAGTTGAGGCCAACGAATCCAGATGAAATATAATTGTTAACCAGAGATTATCAAGAAAAACCTATTCAGAGTAATCAAGTATGTACACACAAAGAATGTATGAGATTTATCAAAAAATTCATTTATTTTTTAATCCTTCATGCATGGTGTTCTATGCATACATTATAGATTTAATTTTGCTAATAGTTTTACTCGATCGTTTCTGACAAATGCACAATATAATAATTATGAAAGTGGCAATAATTAGCTCATTCTAACTGTATAAATGCGTATATTTACAGTATGTTCTTGGTGGTACAGTACATTAAGCTGGAAGGCAGAATCATATCCAAAATATGTTTTACACTACCTGTATATTTGTCGTGTAATTATGATGCTAATGTTAACATTGCACAGGATTACTGTCATGGGGATCATGCTTCTCAGAACAATTCTACCTTCGAACATGAAGACGCTCATAGTATACCATGCACCACAAACTGTTCTTTTTAAATACAGAACGGTAAACACTGGTCAGTCTGTGCAATCATGTCATTACCGTTATGGGAAAAGTGAATTTGTGACCGTCTTGTTTTAAAGGAAATCACTGGAAAAAAAACACACAAAAAAAACTGAATAAATACCAAGGTAGTGCTTTATATAATTTTTTTGCGGACATGTTCTATACTGTGGATTCAGATCACTGTGTGTGTGCATGTGTTTGTGAATCAAGCAAAAGGCAAGGTTAACCTGCTAAAACATGTTGCTTCTGAAAATGCATCATGTTCTGTGAAATGCACATCTGATTGTATAGAACCGTCTTGGCAATAACCTTGGAAATGAAGTTAGGAGCTGATTTGTGGTCACTTAAATCTGTGATGTTACCTACAAAAAAAAAAAAAAAAAGATCTAAATGTTGTGTTCTTCTAAAGCAAGAAAACACTCATTTGTGCAAAGAGATTCATGAATTCAGTCTACAAGATTTGCGAAAACTGTTGGGCTGGACTCCATGCGTATTCTGGTGTGAACTGTTCTATCTTCGCATTCATGTAACAAAAATAGCAAGGCCTTGTCATCACCCCAGGAGAATGAACAACCACTTCTAATGTATATAATGTAAACAACTTATATTTTTTTCTGTAGAGGTATAATACAATGATAGTGGGGGATGTTACAAATGACGTTAAAAAGACAGAATGTTAGCAGTGAGCGTGTATGTCTGTTTGCCACTGTGTGAAAACGTGCTGTCTACAAGTTTACACATCGCTATACAAACTATTTATTCTGTGCTGGAAGACTTACCGCTCTCTTTTTTGTTTTTTTTGGGTCCTTTTGCTTTATTTATTTTTATTTATATATATTTTTGGCATCTCTTTTGAGTTCACAAAACTCATCACTGCCCATCAAGAACAAAAAAAGAGGAACTTTTTTTTCTGTTTTTTTTTCTATACAGTGCTTTTTGGAAGTGTACACTTGTGTGCTCCACTGCTGTATCGTCCCGTGTGTTTGCACTGGCACACACACAGACACACAGGAGCTTTAGAACAAATCAAAGTGGATGTGTTCATTTCATATTTCTTGTACCCTTAAACTGCATGAAAAATCATAACATTTTTAATAAATTATTGCAAAAAAAATGTTTTATTAATAAAATGATCAAAATTATTCTACTTGGCATTATTTACACAAAACCCCATTTGGAAATTTACCAAATCGCATAACGCATTCGAGTTTGTTTTGACTAAGGAAGAAGTACATTAATAAACAAAACCTTTAATCACAGATTTTTTTTTTTTTTTCATTTCTACAGTTACATTTAAGAAATATAACAATCAAAACACTGAACACTTTATGTTGAAAGGTGAAAGTACACCATAAAAAAATATTTGTTAAATAAATTAATAATATGAATAATGTTCTTATAAATTCTTATACATTTTTTCAAAATGATTTGTGTGGTTTATGTGTAATAAACTATTTAAAATAATTTCTAACTATTAAAAAGAATACAACACTAATAATATAGTAAGTTTCACATCTTATAACTTAAAGAAATAAGAAGTTATTTATTAAGTTATATATAAGTTAAGACTTATATAATATCAATTATTAGGCTACAGATTTGCCTGTAATTCCAAAATATAGATTTTGAATTGTTATGAGGGTTAATAATTACTTAAAGTGATAGTTGACAACAAATAAATATGTCTGTGATTTACTCAACTTTACGCTGATTCGGACCTGTACCAGTTTTTCTTCAATTTAATTCATTAGGAACTGTGGAAATGGAGAAGTAACGTTATATCCATTCTTTAAAATGTGCCATTTTAATGTAGCTACGTTAAAAAAAAAATCAATATAATGTACATTTTTAACAGGAACTGCATACCTTTCATTATGGAGTTCTGGTACAAAACGTGTTTTTGGACAGGTGTTTCATTAGCTGAACAGTTAGCATTTTGAGCAAAAAGCAGTAGCCTACAATCCATTAAAAACAGTTGTAGCCCTCACAACCTCGTTTTTATTCAAGTGAATATAGAAAATATAACACTGCAGCGCTCACCAAATTGATTTGTGGACAAGAACTGTAATTAAGCTTCTGCTATGAAATGGTTTATTATAATATACATAACAGCCTGTCAGCAACAAGTCTAACACTGCAGTATAATACGAAACAGTGCGTGCCCGAGGTGTGATATTAGCTGTCGTTTAAACTGACTGATGGGATCGCCTGATACCGCGACTGACCCATCAGAATCAAGTATCACCGCAAAAAATAACCTGGTTCACAACAACATGAGGGTGAGTAAACCCAAATAAAGGCGACACTTCCCTTTTGAGGGAACCTTTATTTTAATTCCTACTTTGCCTTACCGAAAAACTCTACACTACACAATGTTTTGCTCTTCCTCACACTTTTACACAATCATGAAACAGAAAGGCAAGACAGATGAATCTGTAATGGGTGCTTCTGTACATCAAGTGTGATGAATTATTGAGTGTGCAGGGACTTCATGCCAAACTGGATGCTGGAGGATGTAAGCCTTCATGTCACAGTCAGCTTTCCCATTCCATCAACCGCTCAAATATTTAACATGTCAGTACTAGACCGAATACAGAAGACCTTTTCACGTTTCAAAACAGCAAAACATAGACGGGTCAGTGGCAGTCCTCAAATAGCACACAGTGAACCATGTTACTGCAGTACAACAGATAAAGTTTAGGAATGTTAAACTTTACCAAAGAAAATCATTTTGACTCTCGGAAAGGTCTTCACGTAGATGTTGAACATAGCTTGACAGTGGGAAGTCGGGCCTGGATTTAAGACAGCCCTTATTCTGAGGCCCTCATGTCTGAGATTCTGTTGACATTTGACAGGTTTGGTTCATCTTGAAACAAGGTGCGATTGTTTTGTTAGTGCATTTTCAGTAAGGACGAACACTGCCGTCTAAACTTTGGTGCACACCAGACAAGTGGACTGCTGAAATTATGGGTCTTGGTTCGTTTACAAACAAATATGAACACAATAATGACCAAAAGCAATTTAATTAACTACAAATGGTAGATAATGTCACAAGTTATGACCATAAAAAGGACAGAATGAGTAAAATACCCAATTTAATTTTTTCACCATATTCCTGACATCGCACATTAAAGTTCAAAACAAGCTACAGAAATGCCTGCAAATTGCAGCAGATCTTTGTTTGCATCACAAAATACATCAATAATTCTTTAAAAAAAAAATTATAGCGAGTGCTAAGTGAACCAGGACTAAGTTAATGGTCTGGACTTAACGAACTAAGAGAAGTGAACACAGCCTGAATTATGACTGAATTGTGCAACATGTTCATGTATACAATAGGAAATGTACAGGGTTTATCACAATGACAAACTGACAAATTTCATATACAACCTTGCAACAATCAAGTTAACAAGATTCTGGTAAATCATATGTTAACAAGGTTTAAATCTTGCTGTCACACTTCCAAAACAGTGTCAATTTAAGTATAGCATTCCTAGGAAATACACAGTTAGTCTTTCAAGAGCACTTTAATAGGAAATTTACAGGGTTTACCATCATGACAAGTTGAAAAATTGCATATAACCTTACAAAAGTGATTCGGTTACACCATGTTAAAGTCTTAAAGCCATGCTTTCAAAACCAGCATTTTTAGGCGTTTTAGCACTTGCTGTGGTGTCTTGAGTAAATTATTTTCTATGGTAATCTAAAGCATGTCACAGATGTCGTCGAGCTGAACTGAAGCCAGAAAACATTCCTTTAATGTCTCAAGGATGAATGTCATTGGTTTCAATAAAGGAAGCGCTCAATAAAAAGGAGCACTTTTCCCTAAATGAAACACTATTTCTCCTGTGAATGATTCACGCCTGGTGAGTCTATGGCCCTCACGGCTCATTGTACATCTTATCCGAATGCTCATCTGTCCTTCAGGCACTGGAAACAGAGGATGTGAGACGGATTTTCAATTCTCTTACCGTCACTTATGCCTGTAGGTTATTACAAGAGGATTTGGCATTCGTGGGATGTGTGGTGCTTTAAAAAAAAAAAAAAGAAGCCAATAAAAGAATTATAGTTAGCTTGAGATAAATCACTCCTGTGACATTTCATTACTAGAAAAAAGCCATTTATTGTAATACAAAGCAATATGTTTACATTATACAGTACTTCATAAATAGGACATTATTTTGTGTTTACAGGCCATAAGTAATAGAGTTAAAATAAAAAAAAAACAGAAGCTGATTTAAGGAATGAGAAAAAGGCTCATATCATCCATTGTCACTGCTGAATATCAGCAGGTCATAGTGCTGATATGTTGATGTCAAAGATTTTGACGACATGATCAGCACCAGCGCTTGCTAGCTGGACCCAAGCTTGCTCTTCATTGCCATCCTGTCCACCATGGCCACCTCGTCCCAGTCTCGGCCTCCAGCGCAGCCTCTTTACCACCATAGTGTGACCCTGACTGTGATAGTTGGTTAAGGAAAGTATGCACTTTTGGCACCGAATTACCTTTTTTAAATTAATTTTTTCCCCATTTCCTATTCAGTTGAGCAATTTATGGAGAATTTACCAACAACTAAAGTTTTAAGAACCCTATATAATATTTTACATTTTTACATCTCTAATTAAACTCTTACTGTGTGTTCACACCGAAGGCGGGGAGAGCATCAAAGTAGCCGGAAGTCATTCATTTTCAATGGGAGCTGGCGGCGATAAGCAGCAAGGAGAGTTGAAATCAAGTCAACTCTATGGTAATGAGCTATGATGCGCTACGGTGGCAAGCAATCAGAATGTAGAAGTCCACCGTTTCAGAGGATTCCAGAGAACACAGTCCTGTGAACTTTTTTTATATTTTATATTGCGGTCGCCGCAATATAAAATTTCCAATTATTTACAATGTTTTCAGGGACATAAATAAAAAAATTTTGTAAAAAGTTTCTGGCAAATTACTGATGTGCATTAATGTTATATATATATATTTTTTTTTTTTACGGGAATCTTATGTTAACTATAATGTCAGTACAAAAACAGTATTGCTGCTTCAGAATATTTCTGACATATGGACATATTGGATCAGTTGAGCAATGCCACACCCCACGCAACAACTTGATCTTCCATTGTTAAATGAATTTGATAAAAAGTTCACGATAGAAAGCATGTTTTATGCAGGAATGTAAGTGATTTGCTGATATGCTGCATTGGCCCCTTTAAATAAGAGATCAATGTATCGAATTTTGACGCTCTCGCTGGCGAAGCAGTGAAGGCTGACAGCGTTGCCGCCAGGGCAGCCATAACAAAGTTTGACGCTCTCGCCGCCTTCGGTGTTTTAGTCTTGATTCTAGTCGAATTATCTAAAAATTCTTAAACCAAGAAGCATTACAACAGTAAAAAAAAAAATATATAAATATTATAAT
>CAIGQV010016734.1:9881966-9932697 GCA_903798115.1 Danio jaintianensis
GTGTGTGTGTGTGTGTGTGTGTGTGTGTGTGTGTGTGTGGGCAGGCTAGTTTTAAAGAAAAACTGACTCAATTTTTTACAGTCTAGAAAATGTTTCTTGATTTAAGAATTTAGATATTTTGACTAGAAATAAGAAAAAAAAAATTTGCAGCGCTCAAGATGCTGTAATTTTCCATGTGTGACCTGAGATGATGACACCTGAAAATGCTAACAAGCTGGCGAAATGACTCTTACATCAGCTCTAGAAATAAAGTCCATGTATATAGGTCCTCAATTTGTAAGACGGAAAAGACCCAGAAAGTGCAGATCTCAGATTTAAATACTATCTTTTGGTTTGATATTCACAGACAACAGTCCTTATCATGATCTGATTATGTGTACAGTACTACTTTTGACTTACTCATACAAAATTTCATCAAAAACTCAGATTTTATGACTGGATTTCACGATTCTGTGTTTTCCAGATTGCAGAAATCATAGAGCTCAAAGGAAAGCCACAAGCATGGATGGACATTGATTCAAGTCAACACGAATCTCCCCTCGCACACTGTCTGGATGTTTCACATCAGCTCTGCCTGTCCGAATACTTCCAGCGATGAATATACACCAAATTCAAAAAATAATAAAAAGCAGAAAAAAAAACACATGAATCAATCTTACTTTCCAAAACTCACCGCTATGCATCTCCAAATTACACTTCTTGTGGCTCCAAGGTGAGTGACTTCTACGTGAAAGTGCCTACACAGACAGTTTATCAATTACACCTACAGAAAGAAAGAGTTTAGCCAGTCGGGACTCAATCCACTGTGGGGGAGATAGATACAGCTAGCGAGAGGCTCTGTGCAAACAGAATGCACAACACGGCCTGGCCTCTCTCTGACACCTCATTCTCTCTCTTCACAGATCAATGCGGAAGCGGCCCACGGGAGCCCCCGTATCAACCTGAAGCTTCTCCTGAGCAGCGTGGGCCAGCTCAGATACATGCGGCCCTTTTGTTGTCAATTATACCACCAGCGCCGGTCTCGGGGAGGAGGTATGACTGTCTTGTTTAACTTGAGATCGTGTCACTTTTAGGGAGAGTGAGGAATCGTGAGATTATTTATAGGGACACATGGGGCATTTTAACAGGGTAGTGTGTGTAACTATTTCAAATGTAAAAGTATCTACACAATTTTGGGATTTCATATCAAGAAATTGTTTTTTTTTTAAAGATATAAAATGTATTATGATCATTATAACTAAAAATTAAGAAATATTAATATTCTAAAATTTTGCTGTAAAATAAAACCTTCAGGTCACATTTTTAAACCATAGTTTTAATAACCATTTTCTAATAACCAATCTTTGCCATGATGACAGATCATAATATTTTACTAGGTATTTTTCAAGATACTAGTATTCAGTCTAAGTGAAGTTTATTAATAAACTAATTTTTAGAGGATCACGTGCTTTTGATTGAACACAGCTGGTCCTGCATTAGCCAATTCATGATACACCAATCAGACAATTCCTAAGTCACCATAAATTACTATACCACAGCCATCTTCGTTTTGAAGAATCCCCCCTTCCACCCCTACTCCTCCTCCTTTTCTAGATGGGTGGCACAGTGGCCCAGTGGTTAGCACTGGTTCTAGTCCTTACCAAGCCAGTCAACGTTTCTGTGCGGAGTTTACATGTTCTCCCCATGCTTGCGTGGGTTTCACCCAGGTTCCCCGGTTTCCTTCCACTGTCCAAAAACATGCAACTTAAGTTAATTGACTAATCCAAATCGGCACCATAGACGTGCTCCTAGTAAGTAGTTATCGCTTCATAGCAATCGCTATCAGTTCATTAGCTACTACAGCAGGGGAGTTTCGAGATCTACCTGAGCTCAAACTCCCCTCTCGCCCTGCAACGGGAGGGAGCCCTGGGCTCGAGGATCTTATGAGCTCAGGGCTCTCTCCCGGGACAGCATGCCAAACACGCTTTATAATCAATCATCAGCTAAGTGTGAACTCTTGAAAGTGCAATTTAAAGGCATAACTAGGTTAATTAGCCAAGTCATTGTATAATGATGGTTTGTTCTGTAGACAATCGAAAATAAATATTGTTTAAGGGGGCTAATAATATTGACCTTACAATGGTTTTTAAAAAACTTAAAAACTGTATATAAAAAATATATAATGTCGGCTCCAATAGCCTAGTGGTTAAGTGCGCCGACATATAGCACCACTGTGTTCCCGAGTTCAATTCCCAGCTCGAAGTCCTTTGCAGATTCTTCCCCTCTCTCTGCTCCCCATGATTTCCTGTCAATTCTCTACACTGTTCTATCCATTAAAGGTTTAAAAAAAAAAAACTAAAAAATAATTATAAAAACAAGAAAAATATATAATAGGAAATACTGTGAAAATGTTCTTAATCCATTAAATATCACTCGAGAAATATTTGAAAGAAAATAATAAATAAATATTGCACAGGAGGGCTAATAATTTTGCCCTAAACTGTGTGTGTGTGTGTATATATATATATATAAAGAACATAAAATAGCCCCATACATTAAACTAAATTTGCAGCTAAATACTGTATATATGGATGGATATGGAAATTCATTTTTGATATCTCCCACTTTAAGTAGAAAAGCAAAACTTAATGAAGGATTAAAAAATAAATAAATAAATAAATAAACAAAGGAATTTCTTTTTTTTTTCATCATTTGTACATTCATATTGTCAAATGCGTTCAATCAGAGACTAAAGACCATTTATTTTTAACTCCTGACCCAATTCCTAAACATAATAGGTTGTTGAAATACGCTAGCCAAATGGGATTTAAACTTTTCTTTCCTGAAATCATAAGTTTGTTTTGCATCTTAACACAATGTGTAAATAAGTCCCAGGAGTACTGGGAGTTTCCAAACTCAATCAACTTCAAGAGTATAAAAAAAGTGCAAATAAAGGATACCAAGGATTGGTTTCTTTACATCTGCTCCAGTCTGATCCAGAAGACAGATCCTCTGATGGCTTCCATTTATACAGCAAAATCTGTCCATTCTCTAGACCTACAGCCAGCAAATAACTACACATGCAAGTAAGTATTAGTAAAAATTTGTCCCAGAGAGATGACACTAATTTTAATGATGGCCTCACATTGTGGGTAATGTTACCTCTGGTCTGAACATAGAAATGGGCAGATAGACACGGCAGTAGCTGAATCTCCAACATCCAAAACAGAAGAACAGGAAGTCACACGTACATCCTCACCCTCCCCGACAGCCACTCCAGAGCCAGCATGACCCCAGATGATCACCTACAAACACACACAATAAGGTCAAACTGCTGAGCGCATATCACAAGAGAGAGGAATGCAAGAATACTTTCAAGTTGCATGCAGTCAATTATTTATATTTCCCCTCATTACATTTTTTGTCACATAAAGAATTTAATAGTACTTAATAGTGAAAACAAGTTTAAAAACTTGACCCTCACAAGTAGTGGGTCACTTAAATTGAATGTTCACCCAAAAAAATAAAACTCTACAGTCATTTACTCACTCTTGACTTGTTCCAAACCGATTTGAAACACAATATAAAAGATATAAGGAAGAATGTTGGAAACCTGTACCAGCTGACATCTACAGTAGGAAAAACAAATACTATGAAAGTCAATGGTTACAGGTTTCCAGCATTATCAAAATATCTTCTTTTGTGTTTAACAGAGCCAAAAAACTGATTGAAACAAGTCAATGGCGTGTAAATGATCTTTTTAATGCAAACATGTTGAGATTCCCTGATAAGCTAAATCGAGAAAATTAGTGGCCAACCAATTTTTTTTTTCCTAATGTATTTTTAACTACATTTTCTCAGCACTAATAAAATGATTATATTACAATAAGTTGAAATAATGCAAACGGATTCCTTCATCAAAGCCATATACCATTAAAATGACAAATTAACATCCTCGTTTAACAAAATTATTTTGATAATAATAACTCTTAAAATCCATACGTAACAAAACAGCTGCCATGCCATCAGGAACGGGACCTACCTTTTTGTCTCGACTTGATGTCACAAAGTACTTGTTGTCAGCGCTCCAGTCACATGACCAAATGATGCGTGTGTGAACTGATGTGTCCTTACTCGTGTTTGCATAGAGAGAAAAGTTTGCCTCTGGGGGGGATAAATAAATAAATTGTAAAAAGTAAATAAGAGTTAGATTAAATACATCTGTATAGGCTTTTGCCAGTAGTAATTTCTTGTTGCGATATATGCCTATATGGTATTAATCGCAATATTAACCTAAAAAAAGGTACATTAACAGGTATAATTACCTTACTTAGTGTATTGCTTTATGATATATACATGCTCGGAGTAATTATTAAAAAATTTTTTTTTATAAAATTGTAAAAGGATGATAAAGTACAATAGGTAACACTTCACAATAAAGTGTCATTAGTAAACCAAAATAAAGGTCAAAATAAAAATATATTTTGTTAGTTATTAACTACATTTAATAGAACGATTATGAGTTTCTTAATGCGTTATTAGGCATTAACATCACCTGATTTTGTAGTTGTCATTCCATGTACTTTAGTTTCATTAAAGGGGTGGTCCACTACGATATCATATTTCAAACTTTAGTTGATGTGTAATGTAGCTGTGTGAACATAAACAACATCTCTGAATGTAAGACGCTTAAAGTTCAATGCAAAGGGAAACATTAGCTTTTACACAGTTAGCTTAGCAAAGCCTACAGCGAACGAATTTGGGGACTACAAAAAAATACATCCAGGCTAGTGAGATCACAAGGGCTTCCGGTTACGTGCATTCACCTCGCGCACACACCCTGCTCAGCGAAGGCGCATGGCTAGAGGTGCTGTAATGTTAAAGCAGTGAAAGCTAAAATGCCATCCAAACTCTGCTATTTCCACAGAGCTTGTTCTGTTTCTGTATTTGGGCTTCCAAAGGACACGACACAAAGAGAGAAGTGCTTACAGTTTAATTTTAATTATGTTCCAGAGAATTATATAAAAAAAGATAGCGCTAGCATTTGACAAAGGAGAACTTCCAGAATTCAGTTGGCTGGATTCTTTTTAACTGAGGCTGGATTCAGTTAAAACTCCTCCAACCGACGAAGCTGTGTGCTCTTCATTTCTGTCTGATTCAGGCAGCTAACACTGCTAACAGCTGCTCTGAACCTCTGACTGGACTGTTTACACAGCGCAGAGCGCTTGTAGGAGAAAGTGACGTGGAGCCAATCCGCAAATCACAGCACACTATGTTAGCAGACCAATCAGAGCCTCTTGAGGGCGGGCCTTTCAGAGGAATTAGCATGTCGTTTGCATGTTAGCTGAGTAGCTGTATATAATCAAAGTAAGATATATGAAAAAAGAATGTGATTTTCTACAAGTGAAGCATGAGCACACATTGCTTTGCATCTTATAAACACAACCATGCCTTAAAAATACACTGTGGACCACCCCTTTAAAGGTTAACAAATGGAAGCTAAATGTACAGAGTTAATGAACAAAAGTTTTCAAGCATTGGCACTGTGATGAACAATCACTGCCAACACAATGTGAATATTCTAAAAAAAAAAACACTTTAAAAGTTTAAATAATAAATGATTGTTTAAAGTATTTTGAAGTGCCCACGATATCAATACTGTGCATGTTCATTATCACCATATAATGAATTACTGAAAATCAGCACATCAGTATTTATCTTAATTCAATGCTAAATTAGCCTTTACAAAATATAGAAATGGGTGGCGTGGTGGCACAGTGGGTAGCGCTGTAGCTTCACAGCAAGAAGGTCACTGGTTCAAGCTGGGTCAGTTGGCATTTCTGTGTGGAGTTTGCATGTTCTCCCCGTGTTCGCGTGGGTTTCCTCCGGGTGCTCCAGTTTCCCCCACATACCAAAGACATGCACTATAGGTGAATTGGGTAAGCTAAAATTGTCCGTAGTGTATGTGTGTGAATGAGTGTATGGCAGTTCAACTCATGTAAGTTGGCAGTTCATTCCGCTGTGGCGATTAATAAAGGGACGAAGCCGAAAAGAAAATGAATGAATGCAAATGCAGTTAGTATTCTTTGTTCTTTCTCTACACTCCAAAAAGTATTTTTGCTAATTGTTCAAACTACCTATTTAAAATGAGCTGAAACAACAAAATTCTTGAGTTTTTTGGGGGGGACAACTTAATTGTTTTATTTTCAATCCACTTAAATTTGTTAAAACAATTATGTTAACTTAATCAATTTGTGTTGAGACGACATGAAGCAATTGTGCGGAACCCAGCATTTTTTACAGTGTAGACTAATTTGGTGATGGCCTACAGTCCAGTTATCGAGGTCATCACACCCTGGCGATGCCACCTTGGCCAGTAACCCTCTCCATGCGTGTGCTTCGAAACACACCAATACACACGCCTGCCTCTGCTAATTAAAGCTCAGGCAGCCGCATCTGGCCAGTCTCACACTGACGAGTCTCAACTCATTAGCCAGAAAACAAAAGAAAGGCGGTCTGACAAATGGAGAGGAGGCAGCAGGGGAGGCAACTCGTCTCCGCGATAGAGATTTCTCCACACATGACATTAGCTATGTTTCCACCCAAAAATGCGAATTAACTTTATGCGCAAAACTGGAATATCGCATAAAAGATGTGCGAATAAAGCAGCATTTCCATCCAACGAGTCAAAGAGATCAAAATCGTCACTTCCTGATTAAATGGCGCCAAATATCAACAGTAAAAATGGAATTTGCTGAGGTAGGAGAAGCTGTGTGAATCTTTTCTTCATTTAATAAATGACTTGCGCCTCAGAAGGCAATGCTAACATGCAGTGAACGCGTGGTGGCGTTTGAAGGCGCGAGACGCGGAGCACAGACGCTCTTAACAATTCTGGAGGTCATTAATAATATAATAACACTAATACTGAAATAGTTAAGGCATTTTAGAATGACCAAAACAACATTTCAGATGTTTTACAATGTGGTCAGCCTGCTGGTTTGTCCAGTTACAAACATTTTTATCATCACATGATCTCTTATAACCAAATCACATTTTGACCTTTTTTTAATGCGCATACTGGAATTTGTTTGGTAAAAGTGTTTCCATCGTAGTTTATGCACATCTTTTCTTATCGAATAAAAAGTTTATCCTACTCAGTTATGCGCATAAATTTTTTATGCGCATTTACAACATTTATGCGCTTCTTAGCGTTTCCATCAACCGATCTTTTATGCACATATCCAAAATGCGCATAAAAATAGGTGGATGGAAACGTAGCTAGTGTTCGACTGTTCTCTGATCAGCTGTGACACTGAATAACCTCTCCACGTCTGCAGCACACAGGCTGTGAGTAATACCCGCCTCAACGAGAACGGACTGCGCCAGGCCTCGTACACGTCACAAAATGGAGGAAGAAAAACAGACGCTCCTCTAGTTATCTTGTGTCAACAGTGATTTAGCCACGTTTTCGAGGAATACTCTTGAAGGGCGGTCACTGGGAGGTGCTAGACGACTGTCGTTAAATGCCAGGAGAATCTCATGGCGGTCAAACATCTGCAAACTCTCAGTGTTGACAAAGAGAAATGGAGGAGGCTAAAAGCTGTCTATGAGTAAGGAGCTCGATAAACCCTGGAGGAAGCTGTTAGAGTTCCCATTCATCTTGCTGGATCTTATTTCTTAAGGGGTTTTAGGTATAGGGCTGCACGATTAATCAAAATAAACATAAAAGTGTGATTTGTGCAGTTACCAAACAGCAAAGGCTGTTATTTAATTATTAAATACGTCTGTTTCGGAGTGAAGCAGGGCAGCGTGTTCTTTTACATTCATTTAACTCATGATTCACAGTTTTCAGTGTCTCAGACAGGTTTGATTAAAGCCCAGTTCATATTACATAATTTTTCCTCTTTTTTTGGCATTATTTGCTTGATGTAGGGTGTCATGGAGATTCATAAACCACAAATGGGCCTCTGGACGCAAGATTAAATCATTTCTTCTCATGTACCGTGTCCCAGATGCCATGTCTGCGATGCTTTATGAGGTCTTCGCAGAATGTTTTCATTTTTTTTCCACAAACGTCCACGATGGGTTGTCACATGGGTGACACTGACCAATAGGAGAGCATAATCTCTTCCATAATCAGCTTTTATGGCAAAATGAAAGAGAGAGGAATGTTTTCATGAAATGGAAGAAAGCTTTGTGAAGTTATGTCAACAGTAGGCTTGTATGACGTGTCATCACGGAACTACAATGACAGAATAAAAAGATAAATATTGGCATGTCGTATACGTCATGCAATGATTGATCGCAAAACATGTAGTCTGGTATATTGGGTACCCACGACACATCAAGATTTTATCTAGACAAAAATCACATAATCTGATATGGTGACTGTCACAACCAACAAAAAAATATATATTTAAATGATTTTAAATGGGTCTCAACTTAAACTCATGTCTGTGTCTGCTTTTAATGTTTTAAATAAAGAAATTGAGGTTGTTTTAAATGACAATGTACTACAAATGGAAAGATTTTTACAATTTTTAAAAATTTTAATTAATTAAAATCTTTGCCATGATGACAGTACATAATATTTTACTAGATATTTTTAAAAATACTAGTATTTAGCTTAAAGTGCAATTTCAAAGCTAGATTAAGTTAACTAAGCAAGTTAAGGAAATTAGGCAAATAATTGTATAATGATGTTTGTTCTGTAGACAATTGAAAACAATTGCTTTAGAGGGCTAATAATAATGACCTTAAAATGTTTTTTTTGTTTTGTTTTGTATTATTATAAACTGCTTTTATTGTAGCCGAAATAAAACAAATAAGACTTTCTTCAGAAGAAAAAATATTATAGGAAATACTGTGAAAAATCCCTTGCTCTGTTAAACATCATTTAGGAAATATTTGAAAAAACAAAAACTGTAGACTGACTAACTGTAGATCTATGAAATTCTACATCAAACAGGACAGAACACCATCTATACTTCAATAAAATATTGCTGTCCACAATACATTCCTAAACCTGGCCTCACTCATCTAAAAGGAATGAGAGGAAATGATCCTCACCTGTATCCGAGTCAGCGTTTCCTCTTCTCCATAATGACCATGTGCGGTCTCGAGAAACAGCGAGCAGAAGCTGTCCATTTGGGGAAAAGGCCATCTGAGTGATGGTCAGGCTGTGGCAGAACAGTGACTGAAGCTGTTTCCATGAAGCCGTGCTCCACAGGAGAATAGATGCATGCTCTGCTTTAGAGGCCTGTGACAGAAGACATTTTTTTAACAACTTCCAAAAGCTCACATTCTCAGCTTGTCCTCTTTCTCTAAACCTCAACCGTAGGGCTCTGGTCCTACATTCAGCTCAGCCAGCAGTGCTAGAGGATAAACCTCATGTCCACAGCAAAGTCATCTGAGCCTGCAGGACCCCAGCAGCAGCCCGACATCAGCCCTACTGAATAAACCTCACAATCTCTGCTCGAGCGTGAACAATGGCAGGTGACACGCAGAATGTGCTTTCACTCGGAAGAGCTTTGTGCACGATCAGCGCGGGTTTGGCGGAACCACGAGGGCCAATCCAGGACACAAACCAATGATCTCCTTTCAGCTGTCTCTGAATGTGTGTCACGGCGGCCGGAGGGCACGTTGGGCCAGTTACCAACCCTGGTCAGAAGAGTTCAATGCATTTTTAAGATGACAGCTGGCTCATTACACAAAGAGAAGGAAAATTAACTGACACATGGATGTAGGGTCAAAATTGGTTTGAGCTTGTTAGTATAAAAAAAAAATAGTATATGGGTGATTTTAGAATCGGGGGTATATTTTGCATCTCCAGGATAAATCTTCTTTTTTTATGAAATTTTATAAAAAGTTGTAAATAATAACATGCGTTATATACAATTATCTAAAAAAAAACTAAAAACATTTGTATGTTTATTTAGGTGGCGGTGGCGCAGTGGGTAGCGTTGTCGCCTCACAGCAAGAAGGTCGCTGGTTCGAGCCTTGGCTGGGTCAGTTGCCATTTCTGTGTGGAGTTTGTATATTCTCCCCGGTTTGGTGTGGGTTTCCTCCGGGTGCTCCGGTTTCCCCCACAAGTCCAAAGACATGTGATATAGATGAAGTGGGTAAGCTAAATTGTCCGTAGTGTGTATATGTGTGAATGGGAGTGTGTGGGTGTTCCCAGTGATGGGTTGCGGCTGGAAGGGCATCCGCTGCGTAAAACATATGCTGGATAAGTTGGCAGTTCATTCCGCTGTGGCGACCACTGATGAATAAAGGGACTAAGCCGAAAAGAAAATGAATGAATGAATGTTTATTTAGGGACATTCATTCATTTTCTTTCGGCTTAGTCCCTTAAATAGGATAATAAAAGTAATAGGATACCAATAGTAGATTAATTATTTCTCAAGTCTGCTATTGTGATGTTTCAGAGAACTTCACTTTTTAAAAAATAAGATGAAATTGCATAAAATTGTGTTTCAGACAAGCCATGTGATATCTGGTTTGAGGTTAGCAACTTGAGCTAAAGCACAAAAGGATGGAAAATATCAACTCTGTTATCGATTAAAAAGTTTAACAATAAGTTAAACAACAATTAGTAACAAAATCAAATGTTCCCCATCACATTTAAGAATTTTTCAGTCAGTTCTGTTTTACTATAAATTAAAAACATTTTGTATATCACTCCAGTTAAAGGAAAACAAACAAATGTATCCATCTATGCATGTATGTATGTACAATATGCATGCATGTATGCATACTGTATATATGTAGGGAGGATCATATATACGGTATATATGTAGTGAGGATACGTATATATGTAGGCAGGATCACAGAAGCAAGGGTGCAATATTGTCACAATATTGACATAATATTGAAAAATTTTCTGTTTCACTCTTCGGAAGTAGAAGGTCATCCAAGTACAAAATATGATCAGATTTAGTTTGTCATTGAAAATATAAATAATCAAAAATAATCATAATAAAATAAAAAAAATACAAATACATGTACATGTACATCTGGATCCCAATGCCGGGATCAAAAACTGTATCCATTACAGTTTTGAGAAGTATTCCTTTTCCAAATTGCCTGAAAAACCACCTCCTGAAGACATAATTTTTTTTAACGATAATTAGGAGTGTGTGCGTTTTTCAATTTGCACAATTTGAAGGCTAATGTGGCTATGTCTCCACCTACTGGCAGTTTTAGTGTGACATTTATTTATTTATTCATGACCTAAATTAGCCAAGGTACCAGCACAAAAATACAATCATCAAAATGCTTAATTGTCGTTCTTTTTGTTTTTTTCTTTTGCCAAAAATGCACACCCCTTGCCCACTGCTACATTTGTGTGACACTAATGACCATCTGGCCACCCGTGTGATTGTACCTTACACGCCGAGGCCACCACCGTCCTCGCACAATCCGACGCCAGACAAAACATCTCAAAGCCATGCCCGTACCTGCAGAGAGAGGCTATGTTAATGAGGGCTCTGTCAGTACCTGCTCCCGAATAAAGCTTGAGAAGCGTGACAGCTTGAGAAAGACAGTCGGGGCGGTGATTCAAACGCGGCGGCTGCTTTGTGTGTGTCAGCGCTCTCTCCTGTGCTTATGGGAGTGGAAGAAAGCCGTGTGCTCTGGCAGCCATTAGCAGATCTGCTTAGTAATTTCCAGCGCTGGATGAATAGCTCACGAAAGCCGGGCTGTCAAAAGCCTTCAGCGCCTTACAGCTGTGTATGTAAATTACTAGAGTTTATCCAGTGCCACCCGTCTGCGTATCGGGGAAACCGACTTTGAATTCTTATTAATCCAAGTCTGTACATTACAATTGATTGTAAATGCAAATATTTTATTATGAAAAATACCCTGTTAATCTGTAATAATAATTTTGGAAAACATCATTTAAATTATAAACCGCATTATTCGACTAAAGCAAAATGCCACTAGGCACCCGATTTTGTAATATATTGCGTGCAGTTTCAGCAAATGTCAGAGTCGTATGTCATTTTCTGTGTTAACGAAAGGTTACGAAATACTACGCGCAAGAAGGCAAACGCAGACACAAATGCTCGCTTGATGCAAATGCTGCCATTGCATTGACATTGCAGCAACAATCCTCTGTAAGCAAAGGGGTTGATAAGAGGCTTCAAATGTCTGCTATTAATGTAGATGCTATTCAGGTAGCCAGGTATAGACATTTAAAGCAAATCTGCAGCAAAACTGCAGTGTTTTGTTTTTGTTTATGCTACAAGACATATTTTTCTCAATACTGTAATTCTTCTTTACTTGAAGTTGACAACATTCTATTATCCTATAGATAATAAAATAGAATAATAATACAATAATATACATACTATATATAGTATGTAAATAATAATAAACACTCTGAATGCAACCCTAACCCTAGCATAACCCTAACCCAAATGTAGACCTAAAAAAATCATATATATGGAAATCTGATGAAAATGCACTCTTGGGTCATTGAATGTTTGTCCAAAGAGTCTTTAAGAACTTTATATTATTAACATGATTATCAAGAACTTTATATTTTGGTTGATTCTTGTTGTCTAATGATTATGGTTCAAAAATGCATACATGAAGATTTTTTTAAAGAATTTGTAATTTTTAACCATGTTTAGGTTATAGATTGTGCACTTTTTAACAATAACCTCTGCATGACAAATATCATCCACAAATAATAAATATTAATACTGAATGATAATTAAAATTATACATTGTCACATAAACGGCATTAGCTCTTACCAACACACAAAAAATAAAAAATAAAATAAAATAAAAAATTGTGCAAATAATACACTCTTAATATTTTGAAGTATTTTATATTAAAAATTAAAATTTTATTGGAAAATGAAATATTTGCACAATTAGTGTTTATTTGCACAATATTTGCACAGTTTGTGTTTTTTGTGTTGGGTAAGGGCTAAAAAAAAATGCTTCTTAATAGGCTTTTCATATCATCTTCTGTCACAGAGCAACAGAAAATAATAATATTATAATTTTATTATTATTATTATTATTAGTAGTAGTAGTAGTAGTAGTAGTAGTAGTAGTAATAGTAGTACATCAAGAGGTGTTAAAAATACGTTCAACTGTGTATCAACACAAAATATTGAACCTACTAGAAGCATCTGAGTCACATATGTTCATTCAATACATGAAAATGTATAAAGTTAGAAAAAGACATTTTTGTAATAAACAATTTTGTCTTTTTCTTGTTTTCTTTCACCGGACACAGGATGAATGGTTCCTCTTGTGAGCTCTAAATACCTATTAGGCTGCATTATTAATGTCACACAAGCTGGTTAAGCAATAATGCAGTCAGCATTAGTGCCTGTTGCTGCAGCAACAGCCAATGAGGACTGACGGGAAACTCACAGCTTCTGTACCTCTGGCCACAGCGTGTTCTGCAAGAGGTCGTCCTCTGTCGGAGGCTCTGGAAGTAAGCCAGAAAAAAAAGATGTGCGCAGTTATTATGAGAAATATGCAGAAGCCTATAGACCATATTTTTTTCAATAGGCTCATCTTTTAATTTAGCAACAGATTCACAGCCAAGCAATTTACTCAATGCTGTTTGGAACAACGGCAGCTTTATCTACAATTTTCAATGGCCGTTAGCTTTACGACATGCTGTAAATCAAATTGAGCTCTCTTTGTGCGAGCCTGAAATAATATCGTCTCATTTAGATACACAGACACTTATGCAACACATGCCCCAATTGAAACGGAATGGAGACCGGGCTTCTTCTTTCTTTTTTTTCTTTTTCTTTTTTTTTTATTCATCCCTGGTTTGCAGTTTCACTTTAATTATTTCCCTCTTTTTTAGCCCCTCCAAAAGAAGTGAGATGGAGGGAGTGGTATTATTCCATTAACAACTCTGTGTCCGCCTCATTGCGCTTCCTATAGCCCAGAGTCATCAATATTTTAACTTTGCAATTATATAAGCCTTCTTTCTAATTATGATTCCAGATTAAGGAGCTTTTTCAATCACATTGACAACGTTTGCCACTGTTTGCCTGGAGCAAGAGAGGCATAAACCCCCTGCTTCAGCACTACCCCCATCCCCCTCCTCGTGCTGTAATAACATTTGTTTCCAGTATCTCTGATTCATGCCCCAGATACATTAATAAACCAGCCAAAACAGTCGTAATAACTGCCTGTCACAAATGAAGCATATCTTTGTGTTTTCTTGAAGAAACTCAACAAACAGAAGCCTGATGCATAGTAAATATAGCAGTATATGGGTCAAAGATGAGATGTCCTATTTTAGTATATGCATTCAACTACATTTGCAAGTTATTTCATGTACAAAAAAATTCAAGCATATTAAATATAGTCTTTAATGCTTCAAGTAACTTTCGAAAATAAACACGTCATCAGTGAAACAAAAAACTGACCTGTTGCTAAAAAAATGAATTAAATAATAATTTAAACAAATTTAAATTCTATTTTTTTATAAATTACTTTAAAACTTTGAAAATAAATACTGATATACTGTATAGTGTAGGTTAGGTTAGGTTAGGTTACTTTATTTATACCCGAAAGTAGATTTGGTTTGCATTCAAGAGTCTCATATCATAACAGTTGTAATATCTTTTTTAGCTGCCTGGTGTACACAGCCTCCATATTGTCTAGTGACAGCCCAGTAAGCTTACGGGACCACTTAACTATCTAATTTAGTGTGTTTTTATTCTTAACAGAAAGGTTTACAAACCATGACACCAAAGTAAAAGATAAAACAGATTCAAGAAAAGCATAACAAAAAAAAATCATCATGTGTTATCAACATGGAAACGGTTTAACTTCCTCAAACAGAACAGTTGCTGGTGGCCCTTTTTACACACTGCTTCACAATTCTCTTCAAAGGAAAGTTTAGAGTCAATAATTGTGCCAAGGGTAGCAATCAAATTGGTGCTAAAAACATGTAAAAATTTGATAATTATTATTAACTATTAAATAATAAGTGATGAATTGAAATTTTATTATTTTATAAAGGAGTTTAAAATTTAAAAATGTACACTGATATATACTGTAGTGATTAAAATGGAGTTTAAAAAAATCGTAAAAATGTGATAAACTATTATTAACTACGGGAGTGACCATTAAGCGAGGTAAGCAGCTGCTTATGGCCCCGGGGAATTAGGGGGCCCCGACCAATGCCAAGAAGCCTATATTAATCATATAGCTCTTTTATTAATTTTCTATCATATGTTGTAAAATCTGTTTAGATCCATTAAGATTTTAATGCTATTACTTATTTTCAAAACCGGGGGCCATTATGAATAGTGGAACGTTCCTTCCGTATTGCACATGCAAATATTAAAATCTAACCACAGATATGGCTAATTAACTGTACATAGATAGTTTGTGAACTTGTTTTTTATTTGTGAGTTTATTGTATTTAATTTTACATTAAGAAGGTAAAGGTTCTACTTAAAATATATTTTTAACAAGCAGTTTATTTGCAAAAAACAAAGAAAAAAAAAAAGTCTGCAGAGAAAAAATATCTATAGAGAAAGAGACTGCTTTGAGTTTCAATGCTTGGACCCCATCTGAAATTGCTTAGGTCCCTCAAATCACTAAGTCCACCCCTGATTAACTATTATATATTTATTTAATAATTTATTAAGATAACGCATTAAGATAACTATTAAATTTCTCACTGAATCATTCCTACAATAGAATCATGTCTTAACTGATTTTGTGCCTGTGTTGTTAGTTGGTTCTAATATAAAAATGACTGTTTGGCTGCACTAGATGCATTATATACACTTAATTACACAGGATCAAAAATACTAATTAAAACAAGTGAGATCTTTACGAGTTGTTCATTGAATCAATTATTAAAAATAAATGGATTTAATAAATTATGCAAATTAATGTTATTGTCAGAACCTCTGGTAAATTAAAAAAATTAATAAATGTTTGTCTGGAGTGCTATTCGTGTTGGCTAAGAACTTATGACATCATGTATTATTCATAGGTCTGATAATTGTTCAGTATTAATAATTTACATATTTTTGAAGCTGCTATTACAATTTGTTTACCCATCAGCTAAAACAACACTGGCATAAGAACTTGTTACGAGTACCTTTGAGTTTGAGAGGTTGAAAGTAGGACTCTTTATATTGGTCAGACAGGCTATTGAAATCTCCACCATCCTGTTGAGGGCTCGGAGACGTGAGGTCACCTGTAAAAACAACAGACGCCATAGTAAAAGGTTAGCAACTGCCTTTACTCTCAGGATCAGCACAATGTAAATTCTCCAGTGGCCGACCATTTCAAAGGGTTCATACCTTGAAACACCGCCTTGTTGGACAGGCCAAGGGCAGGAGTGCTGGCTCCTTCTGGGAGATCTGCTATATCCTGCATACCCAGGAGACAGAGAGACACTGTAAAACCTCTATATTAAAACCCTTCTATACACTAGTGTTTCATTATATATTATTAACTGCTCAAATTCTGTCTGAAATGTCTGTCTGTCTCAAATTCCGTTTTGTAATGTTTGATCTGATCACAATTTGATCAGATATGGATTCTCATGAGATTTGATACTTGTCAATACTTAAAAAAAATACTATATGATACTGATACTATTTCAATTTGATTACGTTCAATGGTATATCAAGTTATGTAAAGAGATTGGGTGCCTATTTTTCACAAACCAGTTTTTATTAACTAACAAATGCAATCAAAATACTTAACATGAACATGTAATTGAAATCTGCACAATGGAACATCCACAAAAAGAAAAAAAAAAAGAAAAAGAAACAACAAAAGAACAAAAAAAAACACAATTATAGAAAAAAAAACAATAAAAAATATATAAGCAAATACTCATTAGAAAACAAACAAAAATAATATTAAGTACACTGGTTTGAGTAAAAAAAAAAAAAAATACATATTTCAACAAAATATACATTTAAAAATACAAAAACAAAGCAGAAAATGGATTAAAACTGAAGTACAAAGTACAATTCCACATTTCTTTCTTTAAATGCACTGACAATTTTGCCATGTTTCAGATGGTACTGGCAACCTTTCCAAATTATATATTGTTATTTTTCTCAAATATGAATTTTCCAATCCCATGATTTGCATCCCACATCATTTGGTGTTAAAAAAAACAGGATTTAGCAAAGGTGTGCAGTGAATTTTCATTAGCAAGTCATAAACACAGCTTAATTAATTTTTTATACTGAAAAAAAAAAAAATAATAATAAATAAAAATAAATAAGCAAATCACACTTTGTGATTTACTAAAGTTTGCGGACGTTATTTCACTGCTTTTTATACACCATTATTTAGGGCCAAAATTTGACTTTTTTTGACATTGTAGTATAATTACATCTTAATTTGTTATTTAATTGATCAATATCATATCTATATTAATGTATCAATGCGTTAAAATGTTTTAGCTAGATGCTTAGCAACCAACAGACAATCATGTGCCTCATATTCACATGCACAATTACAGAAACAGAGCACAATGTATACAAACACTCATTAATAGGTTTGGAATGACCCAGGGTTAACTAGTTCAACTGTGAAAATCCCTCATGTGAACTCTTTTAAAAATAAAAGTTGATGATATTCCATGATATTCACTTAATTACACAAGATCCACCTGAAATGAGAGTGCCATTTATGTAGCTTCATTTACCATGACCTGAAGTTACAGAAAATGAAACTCATTTAGCTATATATCTGCATAAACATTAGGATTAAGATAATGGAGAAAATGTGAGACTCATCTTAAAATCTCTCGCTGATCCAAGACGGCGCAAAGAGTAATTAAAATCCCGGTTTTATTTGATGTAACTAATTAAAGTTTGAAGATGAGATGATTCTCAGTACTTACATTACAGCCCAGCAGTTTCTCCAGAGAGGTGCCTGATATGTGGGCGAAGTTCTCCACAAAATTCCGCGGAGCCTTGAACACCCGCAGGACCTTCTCGTCAGCACCGGACACAAACTGAAAGCGGCCAACCATAGTCAGACACTGCATGTCATAGCCGTGGATCTGCGGTCTTGAGATCTCATGCCAGGTAATCTGTAAGACACATCACTTTACATCAAATGACAGTGTATAATCAATTAATACAAAATAAACAAAGGGTTAAAGTTCTAGTATTTGTCAAAACCTGTGAGCTTCCTTTTCTCATCCAGGGTGTAAAGAGTCTGGTGGTTTGGTCTGAACCAACAGTGATGATAAACTCTCCCTCGGGGTCCCAGCTCAAGTCCTGCACTGCGTTAAAGTGACCTGAAATGACCACACTAGGCCTCCATTCCCCCTGTGCAACACACAAACTGTCATATTTATTTATCACATTTAGTATAAATCATCACAGACTTTAATTCTGAATGTTCTTATTAGTAAGTATTAATGTCTGCATAAAAAAAATCTTAGGGCTACTGAAGTATGACCTGGTTGCTGTCATGGTGCCAAAGGTGTAGTGCTCCATGAAAGGCATGGGCCAGAATCATAGAGCCATCTGGACTCATCTGACATCCATAGAAACCCAGGGTGTTTCCTCCAACTTCACCAACACGAACCTTAATGAGGGGTCAACAACAATATAATAGGGAAATGATAAATATAGGGCCTACAAACCAAGAGGATAGTAATTTAGCAGAAATTTGTCCAAATTAACATAGGGTTAAATGGTCTGTTCAAAAACAAAATGGTGTATTGGTCACCCTAGGAGGAATCAGACCTTTAATATTTTAGTTACCCAGAATACCCACCATGGGGTGCATTTCATGTACAACAGAATGATGCAATAATTTCATCAAAACTTCACATTCTAAGAGCCTACCATGTGTGGCCAATAACTGTAAGATGGATAGAACAAGCCAAACCCACAGGTCAACCATAAACAAAATCTATCAAGTAAACTTCTTCACCCTCAAAAAAATAAATAAATAAATAAATCCTGATCATGCAAATTCCAATTCCAATTACTGGAGTTCATATGTGGAATTTCACAGAGCTTATCTACAATAGTTCAGTGCATTGTTGAAGAAATTTACTGGCTAGTCCCAACTGTTCCTGAAACATCATTCTCACAAATCCACATTGGCTCAACATATAGTTTTGACAAAAAAAAAAGGGGTGGAGTCATAACTTGTGCTAATGAATCAATTCAAGATTAACTTAACATGAGATTTTTATTGTAAATAATAAACATTGCATACAAGTAGGGCTGCATGGGTGGTATCATAAACATCTCATATCACAATACAAGTCATCTCATATCCTGATAACATGTACAATCGTGGCCAAAAGTTTTGAGAATGACGCAAATATTAGTTTTCACAAAGTTTGCTGCTAAACTGCTTTTAAATCTTTGTTTCAGTTGTTTCTGTGATGTACTGAAATATAATTACAAGCACTTCATATGTTTCAAAGGCTTTTATTGACAATTACATGACATTTATGCAAAGAGTCAGTATTTGCAGTGTTGGCCCTTCTTTTTCAGGACCTCTGCAATTCGACTGGGCATGCTCTCAGTCAACTTCTGGGCCAAATCCTGACTGATAGCAACCCATTCTTTCTTAATCACTTCTTGGACTTTGTCAGAATTAGTGGGTTTTTGTTTGTCCACCCGCCTCTTGAGGATTGACCACAAGTTCTCAATGGGATTAAGTTCTGGGGAGTTTCCAGGCCATGGACCCAAAATTTCAACATTTTGGTCCCCGATATCACTATTGCCTTATGGCACGGTGCTCCATCGTGCTGGAAAATGCATTGTTCTTCACCAAACTGTTGTTGGATTGTTGGAAGAAGTTGCTGTTGGAGGGTGTTTTGGTACCATTCTTTATTCATGGCTGTGTTTTTGGGCAAAACTGTGAGTGAGCCCACTCCCGTGGATGAGAAGCAACCCCACACATGAATGGTCTCAGGATGCTTTACTGTTGGCATGACACAGGACTGATGGTAGTGCTCACCTTTTCTTCTGCGGACAAGCTTTTTTCCAGATGCCCCAAACAATCAGAAAGGGGCTTCATCGAAGAATATGACTTTGCCATACTTTTTGCAGAAGATCAATCTGTCCCTGATTGTTTTTTTTGGAGAGAAGTGACTTCTTTGCTGCCCTTCTTGACACCAGGCCATCTTCCAAAAGTCTTAGCCTCACTGTGCGTGCAGATGCGCTCACACCTGCCTGCTGCCATTCCTGAGCAAGCTCTGCACTGGTGGCACTCCGATCCCGCAGCTGAATCCTCTTTAGGAGACGATCCTGGCGCTTGCTGGACTTTCTTGGACGCCCTGAAGCCTTCTTAACAAGAATTGAACCTCATTCCTTGAAGTTCTTGATGATCCTATAAATTGTTGATTTAGGTGCAACCTTAGTAGCCACAATATCCTTGCCTGTGAAGCCACTTTTATGCAACGCAATGATGGCTGCACGCATTTCTTTGCAGGTCACCATGGTTAACAATGGAAGAACAATATTTTCAAGCATCACCCTCCTTTTAACATGTCAAGTCTGCCATTCTAACCCAATCAACCTGACATAATGATCTCCAGCCTTGTGCTCGTCAACATTCTCACCTGAGTTAACAAGACGTTTACTGAAATGATCTCAGCGGGTCCTTTAATGACAGCAATGAAATGCAGTGGACAGGATTTTCAGGATTAAGTTAATTTTCATGGCAAAGAAGGACTATGCAATTCATCTGATCACTCTTCATAACTTTCTGGAGTATATGCAAATTGCTATTATAAAAACTTAAGCAGCAACTTTTTCAATTTCCAATATTTATGTCATTCTCAAAACTTTTGGCCACGACTGTATATCACCATTTAGAACCATTTCTGTTAATTCAATCAATTAATAATGGCACGTAATATAGGCTCATATAAATTAAAAAATTATTACCACAAATAATGTATTTTGTGACACCCCAAATTAAGCAAAAGAGCATAATATAAAACAGTAGACTTTATTTTGTCCATATGATATATGTCATATTGCACAGCTCTACATCTAAGGACTACTTCTCAAATCTTTTCTTTTTTCAGATGTTTAATTAAATTGCAGGTTTTTCAATATATCATAAGCCCAAAGTATATTTATGTGTAGGTATGCGGACACTACAGTTTCCCTGAAAAATACCCAAAAAAAACTATGCTTGGCTTTTGGTGATGTTCACAAATGTTTGCTCAAACTATTATTTTTTTGAGAGAAACAGCATCATTAGACTGCTGGTAACAGAATTTTACTTTTTTAAGTAGCAACGCTTGTTGTTAACAAGGCCACAGCACTTATTATAGTGATACAGTATACGATCATCCATTCTGAAATCCTCTTTGTAGAGTTTTGTGTTTATTTGGTTATAGAGATAGAATGACATTATGTTGACATTATGCTGGGGCTGTCATGAGTTAAGTGCCTGGTGTGGCTACAAATTCCATGCCAAAGAGCAGCTTTGTGTGTAAACAAAAACCTGGGAAGTGCATTCTCCCATCATTTCTTGATGGTGGATGTTTGATAAGAAAGGCCTGTGCTGGTGTCACTGCCCCTGGTAAAGCATCTGGTCAAGCGGGCCGCTAATTAGTGGTCATGAATCCTGCACAATCTAAGTCGAGAGTCTACAGCTGTGCTCCATCTCCGTTAAGTAACAGTCTAAGAACACCAATTAATCAGGCCGACGAGCGAAAAGCACGACGTATGCAAAGAGGAGACTATTAAATGAGGAATAAATTGTGTTTGCTCCCTTTGAACGCATTAATGTGAAGTTGAACGTAATCACGCACACATTAAATCAAATATGAGCCTGGGAGACAAAACGGTCACATGAAGAATGAATCAGTGTAAACTCCCCTGACTGGGCTGATGTTTGAATACCAAAGCACAGTAATTGTTTTTCAGCAAACTGTAGCATGGTTTGCCCTCTGTCTGGCCCGTGTCTAACATGCTTAATGCTGCTCGAGTGTCTCACGGTAATGGGGGAAGCGAGTCGTGCTGCGAAGCATGCGGTAACATTGTATAAAACAAGATAATTAGTCATGATTATGCCATCAGCGATAACCTGCCTCTACTTTTATTTATGGCTGTGTGCAAAGCAAAGACTGATGCTCCACACTCAGAGGGTGAGGAAGAATCTCGGCTTTGCGAATCTTGTCCAGTCACACTTTCAGTTGTGAAAAGGAGGTATGAAAATTTCAGCCCTCACAATGGTGTATCCTGTTGACCTTGAACAGGACAAGACATTTCCAGCAGCAGCGGTGTAAAAAGCAATGATTCCTCGCGTTCAGAGGTGTCACCGCTCAATGATTTACAGTCTCTTGTCATGCCCAGCAGAGCATGTCTCAAAGATATTGCCAGATCAGGTGGCTAGCTTAAGCTCTTCATCAAAACGACAACACTAGATGGACAAATCAGCCATCTAACGCTGGGATTTTAACACTGTCACAAGACATGTGGGACAGTTTGGACAGAGTGACGTTGAAGGGAATACACGGATTCGAAACCAAATCCACAAAGCTTCAAGCGGTTACTGCTATCGACATTTTCACGCTCCTGTCTATGCCAATAGAGAGACATTTCAGATGCCCTTCACAGGCGTATCCTACGGAGTGAATATGGCGGAACTAATGACTGCTATAAAGAGAGCCCTTCACTTTGAATGGCACAGATCTCTGCAAGCCATTCTGGAAAGAGTGATGCAACATTAACCAGATTGATTTTGAATTCCATCCACATGACTACTTGTATATCACGGCCAAATCTCATGGGTGAAATGTGCAATCGCTCTTGTTTAGGGAAGTAACGCCAATATGGATCTGTGGCACCAATATAGATCTGTGTTTGTAACATAAACCACAGAGTTTGGGATGGTATTGGAATGACAAGAAAGCAGGAGATTTAAGATTTTGGAAATTAATAGAAAGTCATAACTGATCATGAATGATGTGGCATGGAAGTTAAAGATTTGGACCAAAAGACTGCAGGCTTTAGCTCAACTATGCATAGTGATGACTAAACAGAAGTGTTCAATCCTGCTGCTGAAGGGCCAGTGTCTTGCTACTACAACCAGCTCCAACACACTACTTGGTAGTTTGTACTACAGAATCAGATTTTTTTGCCCACATGTGACTCAGGTAATGACAATGTGAACAGCCCAAACGCATGAAATCTGATCTTTTCACTTCAGATTTGTGCCACTTTCATATGTAGTATTAAATTAGACACAGATCTGATGTTCTGCGATGTGACCGCAGTGTGAACGGTTATGTCAGATTTCATGTGAAAAGGGAACTTTGTCTCAGAGAGAAAAAAGGGCAGGTACTCAAGCACCCAAACCCCCCTTCTGCACGTGTCTGTTGTTTATAACGAAGTAAAATTAAGTAACTCTGCAAACAGAGATAAACCAACTCCGCCTTCACAGTTCAGTCTGCGGCTGCTCATTAACCCTTGATAAGTTCACTCCACCGGTGGTCAGAAAGACACGCACCGCGGTTGTCATAAATCACAAATGATCAGTGTTTTCAATCACAAGTGACTTATTTTAGATTTCAAATGCCGAAATACACATTAGTAGTAGCAGAACAACCCTTTACGTTCATGACATACACCACGGTTGTCTGTGGGCAAAAATCATATAAGCATGATCTGACAACGTGCTTACTTCATACATTGTGTGCATAATTAGACATTTTGTGGTGTCCGTAATTGTACTTTTGAGCATTCGGGTCAGTTTAGGACCATGATCTGTTCACACTGCAAATCTTATATTGGCCACATTTATAACTGCAGTGTAAACAGCCATGCAAAAAAATCTGATCTGAGAAAAAATCAGATTTGAGCACTAAGCCTCGCAGTGTGAACGTAGCCCTAGTCTTCTAGTGAGCTTCCTTGCACTGCAGAAAAGTATGACCATTGTCAACATTGATAGCCTTGTGGCTAGTGCCGACATATAGGCCCACTGCGCTTTAGGCATCCCAAGTTCGAGTTTCAGCTCACGGACCTTTCCCAATCCCATCCCCCCTCTTTCTTTACAACTTACAACTTTACAACTTCCCTTATTGTATACTGTCCTATTATAAAAAATATAAATAAATATGGCCACTGTCATCTTGTGCTGATGACATAATTTGGAGCCCGAGTCTGTGTTTCAGTAACTTTGAGCTTGGGTATTAAAGTGACACCAAACAAATTGTTTTCTGTTAGAGTTGCGCAGTCAGTTACTGTTTGTAAAGACTATAGGAATAAATGAAAGTGCCTTGCATTGTATCCTAAATGTCAAAAACATTTCTTCTGGTAACATTTTAGTTTTAGTACAAGTTCTCTATTTTATATTCCTACCATATTTTTAGAGGTTAAATTTAACACTAAAGATTCCAGATTAAGATTCACTTAATTTTTTTTTACAGTGAAGTTAAATAAGTCATAATTGTTACAAGCCTATTGCTGTCATGTTTTTATCATCTTTTTCATTTATCTTTTATGTTGGAATTATCTGTCTATCTGATTGGTAACTACAGGTTTTTCAGGATTATCACAGGTCGTCGCTCACTGTTACTAGCTCCTCATTGGCTTAGAGAACTTTAATCTTTTAAAAGTTTCACGTTTAAGTCTTCGAATATGCCTTCATCTTGTGCACCTTCCCTAAACGATGCGTAACAACGTGTTGTGTAGTCAAAACCCATTGCAAAGCATCACTAAGGAGCTTTTTTCACTATTAACTAGTGACTTATTACTTGCCTATTAGTAAGATATTAAAAAAGCTAGTGTTTTATTAGGGGAAATATTTCAAATGTGTGGAGTTAAGGGTACTTCAGGACCTGGACTGGAAAGCGCTGGTTAACAGAAAGGCAGAGATATATATTTGGCTTCACTTTTCACAATGTGTGTCACACTTTGGAAATAACAATGCAAAAGTCAGAGGTATGATTCGCAGAAAATAAAGATACCGATAAACATTTTAAAAAATGAATGCATGAAAATGCACTTTGAACAGAACCAATATGTTTACAAGTGTACCGCACCAAAGCCCAACCAAACCGTGCTCTGGCACACCTCTTCCAACCGGGCCAGGGCCGGCCAACTGAACCGTGCCTGGGCCTGATTCAGAGCACTCACACTTGTCAAACGAACTGGGAAATGCGCCCGGGCACGGTTCGGATAGCCTAGTGTGAGTGCACAGTAATGCCTTTGAATGTTACTTATTATCGCCAGTTGTTCCTGCGTAATCCAATGAGTATATTGTAAGTCAAGTGGATAAAAGCATTCGTTAAACGACTACTTGTATAATCTTGCACTTTATCATACAAGATAAAGTGTATCGCTACCAGACAAACTAATGCTTTTCTAATGGTTTCATTTCTGTTGAGATGACATTCATCAGCCTAAAAGCGAGCAATGCAACAATAATGCTGGATACTGAGCGGAGTTCAATAGTTCACCAGTTCTAGGCAATATGGGTGTGGGTCATGAGGTCTAGAGGTTAAAGATCTATCACCATAACTGTTCCGTTCTACCCTCTGGTCTATCAGAGGAAATAAGCCATTAGCGCAACACTAATAGCTCAGAGTCCCCTCACACTGTTCACTGGCAACATGCTTTACTAGGAGGGTGTATTTTACTCAGCGGTTTGCCTGGCCACTCCACTGCAAACCAGTTCTCCACTGTATCTGACCAATTAGGCTAATAATAATAATGGAGGAGACTCATCTTTGTAGAAGTGTTAATTAGATAAGCAATGTTGGTCATTTTCTGCTTAGTCGGGCAATTGCAGTCACTCCATAACTCTTTGAAACAACAGAAAAATAACCCCACCCCCCAAAAAAGCCAATGGTGACACTGTCCCACAGCAGCTGTATCTTGGCTAAAACGTTTTTACATTTGTGAACATCCTGCAATTACTACAGCCAATGGCCAATTAGCATGTGATCTGTACACGCATTAAAGGAAATAACTGTCTATGTCTATGAGTATCAATATCTGTCCTTTAGAAAGAGAAATGTAAACTAGAATGACACACATACAAAGTATAAGACATGTATACAAAGTATAAACAAAGCAAAGTCTTTGAAAATGAATAATGTTGATGACTCTCTTCATTCCAGACAGCTCATGTTGGTATGAATATATTTGGGTATTTAAATGCTCAGGTAGACGATAATAAAAGAGAATTCTGTCTGTGCCACTTTGAAGTGTTTGCTCTCTTTTATTTTAACTTTGCTTTTATTCCGATGCATTGACTTGTTTGCTAAACTAACAGCCAATTAGAGTTCTCTCTCACACCCAGAGCTGAGGAATTGAGCCTCCTTTGGGGACAGCAAGCCATGTTTTGTTTACCATTAACTATTAAGACGTGATGAGCAGGTGAATATGAATTATTCGATATAACCACAAAGAATAGTTTATTTCACTGTGTATTTTAATTTATTTTGAGAGATAAAGACTGTGTTGAGGAAAAACAGAGAGAACTGCTGCAGAAATATTCCTTATATAATAATGTATTATACAAAGTATAAAATAAATACTATATAACCATATATAATTATACAACCATACAGTTGAATAAAGTATATAAACACAAAAAAAATTATTTGGCTAAATTATATAAAATAAGTTTGATTATAATTAATTATTCTTAATATTAATAATTTAATAACTTAATATTATTTTTTTTTCGTTTAATTAATTAAATTAATTATTATTATTATTATTATTATTAATAATAATAATAATAATATTATAAATACAATTTCCTATAAATAAATGTAATATTATTACTATTATTACTATTATTATTATTATTAATAATAATAATAATAATAGATGATAAAATTAAAAATATAATTAAGCTTATATAATTGGCCAAAATTTCAGTCTCTGTTGAATGAAAAAAAAGCCATGTTTACTAACAGTGAATTGTATTTGGTCTATTGAAAATAAAGTTTTAATAAATATTTACAATAATGCAAAAATGCTCTTGTGCATTTTTTTTTTGCAGAAAGTTTAAAATGATAATAACGATTTATGACAGCACATATTACGTCCGTTACTTATCAATTTAACCTGAGCTAAAGCTGAAGTGAAAGAAGAGGATCAGAGGGTGGAAATCAAATAGGATGTATGATAACCCACATTTATTTCCTTTGAATCAGTGCATGTGTCAGTTCAAAGGCTCTCATCCACATCTGATAACCCAGTTCACACCTACCTCATATCGTATGCCCTTTATGGCTCAATACAAAAGACACACGCGGTGCAGAAATAACGGATATGGAATAACCCCACTCTATCCAGGTATAACACAAGACCCAAAAATCAACCCCTTTCTTCTTACAATTACAGCTTACAGCCTTTCGGTTTAATTGGACATGCCTTAGTTCGACAAAAGTGTGTGATTGTAGTACAACGCACCAAGTGTCAGAATCAGGAGTCACTGATCTGAGCCCAGAGTCTTATGTCTGCATGCCAGGATCAAAGCGAAAACCTCTTATTAATCAACCACGAAGCCATGCGTGTTATCTGCAGCAGGAATGCCAATCAAAATGTCTCGTTGTGATTCAAGAAAAAAAAAAAAGTGTCATGTTTTAAGGGTTCTTTGAGGTATCACCATCCTGTTTTTTTCTGAGAGGAACTCACCAATCATTCCCAGTCCCTCACGCAGATGAAGGAGAACAAGCTTATCTGTGCAATTCTCAGCGTGTGGGTTTAATTTGACGCAGTTAGCAGAGAATAGGCAGATGTTCCCTGAATGACCCAAAGAGCGTAACATAGCCTGTGCAGCACTTCCTGTCCCTGCTGCCGATCCTAAAAGTTCATGACTGGAAAGCACAGACCATATGAAAAATGGGAAGCTCAGGATTGGGTTATTTCTTTCTGTGAGCTTAATCTATATACACAGCTTTAAAAAAAAATATCTGGGAATTTATCTGGGAAGCTGTTTTTTTTGTCTTTATACAGGTTTGGTTTTGCAATGATTATAGGACTTCTCACAGGCTCATTAAGATTGATAAATGTATTAATGAGCCTCAACTTATGCTGTGACATTTGGATAACAGGAAATTTGGCATAAAAAAAAATGTCATAAAAACTAACATGTATCCATCCTGCCTTGAATTAACAGTTCAAGCTTCTGAAGCTGGTAATGTTATGGTGTGAGAGATTTTTCTGGCACACTTTGTGCCTTTTAGTACTAACTAAACACTGTACAAATGCCATGGTACGGCTGGGCAATATGACAAAAATTTCATATCACAATATAAGTCATCTCATATCCTGGTAACAATATATATCACGATATAGTACCATTTCCGTAAATTCAATTAATACTTTATATACAATATATCGACCTTATGCATGTAAATGACATTTTTTACATTTTAAAGTATAAACACTCATCATTCATATGTGATCATTTTTTAATTTGTTCAGAACTTCAGGGCAGATGTTTAATTAAAAATGTAGAAATATAAAATAATTATTAATAAAATATAAAACACTTCAAAAACTAATGATTACAACATACATAAAACAACATAAAAATGTAATACATCACTAAATAAAATGCTAAATGTAAACATTGTACTTTCAAGATTGCAACTCTCAAGATGTTTTTCACGATTCTATCTGCATCCCCGTAATGGCCTGAAATATTGCGTTCATATAAATTATGAAAAAGTATTACCGTAAAACAATGTATTTTGTGACACCACAAAATAAACGATAGAACATAATGTGAAGCTAACTTTTTATTTTGCCTATAATATATATCCTCATTTTGAACAGACCAGCCTACCAAAGTACTGTTTCCGACCATGTCCATTACTTTATGACAACAGTGTGCCCATATTGTGATGGCTACTTCCAGCATGTCACAAAGCTTGGAACAAAAAAACTCAACTGGCTTCTTGGAATATGCCAATGCGTTCATTATTCTTAATTGGTCTCTAGAGGCACCTGATCTGATGGTTCAAATAGTTTAAGATTTAAAAAGGTACTTAATACACATTCTAATTTTGGCAATATTTTAAAAAAGTAGTAAACAAGGCGACTTTACCATTTCCATCCACATGCCTGATTCCTCCTCTGGCCCCCATAAGATCATGGTCTTGTCCATTGAGGCAGAGAGCAGCTTTGGGGACTGTTCCACTGAGTCACCTGCAGAGGGAGACAACAAGTAAAAAGAGAGGCTGGCTAAATAAAAATATTTTTTAAATTTGATATGACATATTAAGTCAATTTCACAGCAAATGACAGAGATATATATATAAAAAAAAACTCAGCTCTTTCTCAATAAATAATATCACAAAATAAAAACCCAAAGAAATACCTTTAACAGATAGAGGTTGCCAGTGAATTCCATAAACCCAGTTTTCATGGCCAGCCAACACCGTTTCAAGAGTCACAGCAAATTCTAGAGAAGAAATATGGCAACAGAGTATTGACAATAATTCATTGTATGTCTCTGTTTATCATCAAGAGGCATGTCATTACCCATAGACATTCTTTTTTACTTAAGAATCTAGTCTAGACAAAGTCAATTTGAACTTTCTGGCAAGTTCATTTTCAGACTCTGATTACAATGCGATGCATATGCGGCCCTTGATTTTCAGTTTCTATACACATGGCTTCACAACTAATAAACTCAACAATAGCCAATTTCTAAGTCATCACACAACTAAATTACAATCAGTGCAAAAACTCCAGTCTCACCCTCTCCAGACACTTGAAAGATGTTCTCCTTCATTTTGATAACACTGTCAGTCTGATGGTCTGGTTCAGTGACCGTCTTGGCAAACAGTCTCCACACTCTGATCAGACAGTCCTGTGAACAGCTGGCGAGCCACAGCTCTCCATCTACACATTCAGCAGTTCAAAAAGAAAGTAGCATGTGAGGCTTTCCACTTGTTTACTTCAGCTACAGTGCCCAGGCGGCAGTCAGCATTATAAAAGAACAAGAGAGCAAAAACAACAATAGTGGCTTTTCGGGATGGTGTTTATTTATCCGTGGACTATTTTCACTGTAGCTACTGCAAGATACACATTAAAAGATTTATATTCAGCTATTTTTTCAAGTCATGTAATATAAGCCTCAGGTGTCCCCAGAATGTGTCTTGTGAATTCTCAGCTCAAAATGTGTCAGAGATCATTTATCACATCATTCAGCATTATAACTAAAACATTTTTAAAGTATCTCTTTAAAGGGCAGCTATTTTACCCTTTTTACAATATGTAAGATAAGGCTTTGGTGTCTCCAGAATGTGTCTGTAAAGTTTCAGCTCAAATTACCCATCAGATTATTTATTATATAATGTAGAATCTGCCCATTTTGGTGTCTGATGACAATGTAGCTGTTTTTGTAACCTGTGGCTTTAAATCCAAATGAGCTGCTTCTCCCCGCCCACAGCTCCGATGTGCATGTCTGCTTCTCATGCTTTATGTCAGATAGACAGCCGTCAGTGACAGAGACAGACACGGATGAAGCTTAAATGAAACCACTGGCTTGCATGGTTCGGGACTTGTGGAGCTGCGCATCGATGGATTTGCTCTTCAGTGTTTGGACTTTCAGCAGTGTAAATTAAACCACACTGAACTGAACTAAACTCTAAAACTGGACTGACACTGTTTCAATTTACTATAATCTTCTATGTGAAGCTGCTTTGACACAATCTACACTGTAAAAGCACTATAGAAATAAAGATGAATTGAATTTAATTGAAATAAGGTCACAAGTCAAAAATACCAAGTAAGTTTATTTGATGTATTTGTGGTGGAGTCTATTCAAGCCTTTCTACAGAACAAATGCCGTTTGCAGTACACACACACACACATATATGCGTGTTTACTGACACCATGCAGCCGTAGTGACTAGCGGTTAAGAATTACACAGCGATTTTACTCTCTTTATTACAATGCACTGTTTTAAAAACATTTTAAACTTATAAAATTAATTATTGAGGTGCAGCTGATCATAGAGACTTGTAACATATGTTTTAATCCCAGTTTCTTTGCAAAAAATGTTCTGTGGACATATGTATACATGTTATTATGGAGACATGGTGCCTGTCAATCAATTCGGTGGGCGGGGAAAACCGCACACCTACATCAGGTTGCGGTGGGCTTCAAAAATCGCTGGTATTTAGGTCTATTTTAACATCAGAATTAAAAAAAAAAAAAAGAGAGAAAAACATACGATTTCCGCTTTTCGCATCCGAAAAAGCACTTTGAGAGGTGTTTTGACAGTTTAGAGCAACCGTACAAGCGAAAACCTAAATACAGAATGCAGTCACAGATAACTTTATGACAAACACAGTGCATAAAATAAAGACAGAATGTGGCGGACAGCTATATGCTGGATTCAGTGACTGGCGCACTTCGCTGCTCCTGCTGCTGCTTGGTGTGTGTGTGCGTGCGTGTCCATACGTTTGACATACTGCCCATAGACATTATAATAGAAAGCATGGTCCGCTTTCGGTCCGTTGCTTCGACACGTCAACGCGGCCGCCATCTATTATAATCTCTATAGGTACTGCCAGTCTCAGTTCAAGATTTGTTTACGTACGTGAATGTGTGAAGTATCACAAGCAATGTATCAAAATTCCACTGATTTCCTGAAATAAACTTTGCATTTCGGGATAATCGTAGTAGCGCAGCTCTTTGATAAGTAGGAGAACTCTCTCCTTCCTCTCTATGTAGGCTAGTATTAAATGAACATAATATATAGCATATTCCTCTTTATTTTTTTTCTCTTTATTCTCTTTGGAGAAGAGAGAGGAGAACAAAGTATCACTGCTTGAACTGACTCCGAAATGTTTTGCATTTTTTCATGATGGATTCATTAATACGCATCGGACTCAGTGTGCAAGGTTTGTTTATGTGACGAATTTTTCGCATATGAATACAAAAAAAATGCATATGAAAATTACGGACATCAAGTGTGCAAAGACTTTAAGGGGCCATTTACCCAACAATATTTTAAGCCAAAAACTGAAAACCTTTTATGCATTTGCCCAATTACAGGTTAGTTACTGAAATCGCATAAATCTTTAAATGTGGGAAGTTTTTGAAAATGTCGCTGTTGCCATGTCCATGAAAACACCCAAAAATGTTCAGTCTTTGAAAAAGATGACATCATTCAATTCATCTTTATTTCTATAGCGCTTTTACAGTGCCAGCCCGTCCTACAGGCTATATAGGCGGTCACCTAGGGCGTCTTGGAGGGCTCTTGAATATTTACTGAGAACGTAAACGCGAGGATGAGCGCGTTCGTTCAAATCATAATCAACGAGCATTGCGCAATCGACAAACCCTATTAATACAATTTACAGCGACGGTGAGAAAAAAAAAAATAACCTCCACATTTGATTAAAAGAATAGCTCTGTATAATTCATACATGACAAATAGCTGAAAGCGATAATAAATACACAACATCAGTATGAATAAAAGCAGAAAATATTAGAAACATACCCAGCAGCACCACACTCTATTTCGCATAACATTGCCCGCGATCGGCTATTGGGTGGACTAGAATGACATAACGTCCTACACAGATTCCACATATCTCTCCAAATTGCTCACGCTCTATATAAAGCCGAAAACGTGTTTTAAAGTCTTCAGTAATATAACCTCACGAGTGTTATTGCTATTTTTAATCGATATTATTCGAATTTTTATTTGAAATGGAAACGGCATCTTTCCGGAGCCGAAAAAATGAAGAAAAGTAAAGCAGAGAAAGAAAAGCAAGCTCAAAATAAAGGTATGTTCTGCAATGCATAATACATTATTAGTGTAGTATCAGGACTTGTTTTAATAAATTCAATGATGCCCATGATCACAGAAATACTTGTGTGATATGTGAGGAAAAAAACAGGCCACATTCAGCATGTTTCATTAAATTATCAATTAATTATCTATCCCACTAATTCACCCTGCTGAAAACACAGGTTTCATTTTGTCAAAATCGAATTTTACCCACTGTCCAACATCTAATGTTTATCTAAAATAAAGTTTTGTTTGTGTAAATCTCTGTGTGAAACAAGCTAAAATGTCTCCTGCATTTCTAGTTATTTATGCATATAGTTGCATGTTATTCATTTACAAAAAAAGCATTTGATTCCAGTTTTATTTGTATATGTCAAACTTATATACTTTTTTTTTTTGAATGAGTGTTTTCTGGCTTGCAAACATATTTGTTTAAATCGAAGTAAATATTTTTACATATGTATTATAGGTTAAATATGTTACAGTTAATAAAAAATGTATACACTTAAATATTAAATTAATAATATTAAAAATGTAATAATATTAATGTAATAAAATTAATAATATTAAAATAGTAATTTTTTTTGGCTTTCTTCTCACTGTTTTTACACAAGTGGGCCCAATTTTTTTATCTCGCCTAGGGCCCCTCAACCCTACGGGCCGGCACTGCGCTTTTACAATGTATATCGTGTCGAAGCAGCTTAACATAAATGTATTTGTATAGTACTTGTATAGTATAACACACAATGATGAATACGCAGGCCAACCTGACCGCCTGCCGGTGCCCTACTCACACCTGCAGCTTCTCCATGGACGTCCAGCTTCTTCAGCCTCCAGCGCCTAGACTGCAGCTCTGAACAGGAAGTTTGGCCAGATGAAACATGGTCGTGCCTAACAGAGCCTAGTTTCTCTCAAGGTTTTTTTCCCTTCACTTCGTCAGTTGGTGAAGTTTTTTTTCATTGCCACTGTCGCCGCTGGCTTGCTCGGATCGGGACTTGTGGAGCTGTGCTTCGGTGGATTTGCTCTACAGTGTTTGAACTTTCAGCAGTGAAATTTAAACCACACTGAACTAAACTAAACTGAACTTCAACTCTGAAATCTGGACTTTACTAGAACTATGTTAAGCTGCTTTGACACAATCTACATGGTGAAAAGCGCTATATAAATAAACTTGACGTGCTCAAGTGTTTGCTAACGCTTCATCAGCAAAGTGTGTATTTACTTCATTTTTCAACAAACTGCTAAGACACATCTTGTACATGGCAAATTCTACATTTTCTTTCTCTATTGTTCATAGTAAAACATGTTACAGTAAAACAGTACACTGTGAAATACCATTACAATTTAAAATAACTTCTCTTTCAATATGTTTTCTAGTTTGTTATACTTTTCAGTTTAATTCATTCCCTTACTCCAGATTTCAGTGTCAAACAAGTGTCAAAAAAATCATGATTTAGCCCTGAAACTATAATACAAATCTTCTTAGTATTTTATGATGAATATATAGCTCAAAAGAACTCATTAAAAATTAAAAATACAGAAGAATTAAAAATATTTTGTAACACTAAATGTCATTGATTATGATCAATTTAATCCAAAACACTAAACATAAAGGTCTACAAAGATATAGTTGTCTTATTTCATAGTCCTAAAATAATACTTAAATTGTTTTTACTGTAAATACAACTTTCCAAAACACATTTATCCAATTTAAAGGTCTTACTGTACCTTTATTGGCCCACTCCACACATCGGACCCAATCCTCATGTCCGGTCAGAGTCAGAGCCCTCTGAAACTAAGCACACCCACATGAGATGACACAATATGATAGATTTCACAGAATACAGTCTAACTAAAAGTTGCTCAGACACCATATATCATTTTTTATTTTATTTTACTAGTGGGTGCAGGATGGCAAAATAAAGTAAACTGTAACACCCTAGGAAATCTTCATTAAGTGGACTTAAAAACCCTAGCGAATCTGGAAAATGTTGAAGTTCAGGTTGACAGCAGCATCTACAGGCTGTCACGGAGGCTCAGGGTGAACCAACAGTTGTGTAAATAGTGTCATTCTAACAACTGACTGAATTATTTGGGTTGATTGTAATGCATTACATACTGCGCAACTTAACTGCAAAAAAACTTTACATTCTTATTACTCCATATTCTGAGTTCTCATCATAATTTATTATAAGGTGATAATAAGGTGAGAAATCATATGTTATTGTAATCCATTACATACTGTGCAATTCTATCAAAGTTATTTATCATTTTCAAGATAAATATGTTCTGACATTTTAACTGCGAAAAACTATGAGCAATTCCAGAGTTATGGATGTGACATTTGCAGTAAGAAACTAAAACATAAACTCACAGAGAAAATATGTTAACATTGTATTGAAAAAAAACCTACTAATCACAGAGTTATGGGATCAGTCTGTAAACGTATTTAATATTAAAAATGAGGAAAATAAACATGCACTATGGATGTGACCAAAAAAGCATGCGAGTTTGCAGTATACAACATACTTTGTAGAAATTCTGTGAATTAAACTGCACAACACCCCATAAAAAATGCGAATCAAAATCATAGATATTTACATTAGATGTCGCCTACGCTATTGTTGTCTATTGGAAGGAATGCGTCAATAGAGCCGCCATTTTAGTACAGGGTAGCGCTCCTTTGAAAAGAATGTGAGACCAAGGTGCAGTGTAGGACTGGCCATCCAGAGCCAGAGATATATACACATATATCTATGATCGGGAGTTTTCCCGGTGGTCCCGGTTTTTTTAAATTACGAAAATTATAATTTTACATCATTTTCTATTTCTACATCGATGGATGAGTTATCGCACGGGCACTGCCGACAAAGAGCATGTGTTTGTGTGCATGGAAATGTGTTATCCTCCCTCCCTGATAAATTTGGTCTGATATGTGTCCTGAAACACACCCCCTCTCCTGCTTTCACTTCTCATTCTAACGGAGGGAGTGATTCGTTTATGAATGAATCCCCGTTATGAACGACTCGTTCTCTTAGCCGACAATAATACAAGTTTCTGGCAGCACAGCATCTTGTTGTCATATTTCATTTACATTGTTTGCTGATTTTATTCAACAAAACTAGCATAAGCCTAGTATTTAGTGCAAGTTGGTGCTACTTTGCCTTATGGTCGGTGCAGTAAGTGACTGTATTATCATCAATACTTGTTTAGCACAAAAGTTCGTAACATACAAAATCGTAAAAAACGAAATCTTACCTATGAAATGTTCTGCCTTTATGCATTGTTTTCTTTGTTTGCTCGTTACTACACCCGTACACACCGTTAAAAGTTTAGCATCTTCAGATTGACTTTAGTCTTGGCTAGTGCGGTTGAATGACATTTGTGCTGGGAGCACTGTACAAATGTGGCGGTGCTATTGGCGCATGCTCAGGGTCCGTATGCGATATCTAGTGTATATATCTATGAATCAAAATGATAAGCATTGGCTCACTACAGAACAAAAATGATTAATTTAATTTTATGAGGGAAAAGCTTTGTTATGGATGTGACAGGGCGACGCGGTGGCGCAGTGGGTAGCACGTTCGCCTCACAGCAAGAAGGTTGCTGGTTCGAGCCTCGGCTGGGTCAGTTGGCATTTCTGCATTCTCCCCGTGTTCGCGTGGGTTTCCTCCGGGTGCTCCGGTTTCCCCCACAAGTCCAAAGACATGCGATATAGGTGAATTGGGTAAGCTAAAATTGTCCGTAGTGTATGTGTGTGAATGAGTGTGTGTGAATGTTTCCCAGTGATGGGTTGCAGCTGGAAGGGCATCCGCTGCGTAAAACATATGCTGGATAAGTTGGCGGTTCATCCCGCTGTGGCGACCCCAGATTAATAAAGAGACTAAGCCGAAAAAGAAAATGAATGAATGGATGTGACACTTCTCTGTTATGGATGTGACATGTGAAATTACCACTTGTTTGACTTTGATAAATCAAATATAATTGTTTGAAAACATGGACAGATACATTTTTGTACTGTAAAATACAAAGCTACAAAGGTGAGAAATGTTGCAGGTCTTTGAATAATTTATTTTCGACTGTAAATATAAAGCAAAGCCACATAAGAGTCTCTCACCTGTCCACTGAGCTGCACATAAAGATGTACTCTGCTATCATCTCCCCCACAGGCCAATACGGGAACTGTAAGAGACGGAAATATCCTCCTCACTCAAACGGAAAAAAGTAACTAAGTCTATTCCCGGCTCCCAGACGCAAAATACAGCTACAGTCCAGACGTGAATAATGTAATAGGCAGGCTACCGTTGCCCCAGGACATATTTAAAGCACAGAATGAGATTTGAACATGTGAGAGATGGACAATACAGCAAATCAGCATGAACCAAAGGGTGCCTCAGCTTACCTCTGCTGCCTGGCAACAGCGCCAAGGAGACATCCATCATGAACCCGCTCCCGAAAGCTACGGTCTGGAGGCATTCGGCTAATGAAGAGCACAGAAAACACCACGCATTAGAACCAACTTGTCCAACTCATGACGCATTCTTATTGAGAAATAACAAAAAAAAAATTTTTTATTATTTTAAAGTAGGCTATTGTTGATATGTGACTATTGAAATATTAGACCAATTATTAAAACCGGGAAACCTAGAATCGTCATTTGGTAAAAATAAAAAATAAAATGTGTTAAAAAGCAGGTGAGTTCTGCATGAGGGGAGACAGCTCATTAGATAACTGTCATTTGAATGTTGGAGGAATGATGCAATCCGTCATCTTTTCGTGACTCAAATATGTCAAAACAAAAAAGAAATGTTGCATTTTACCCAACGTTTTCAAACAACACATACAGTACACTCTGCAAAGAATTCAACCTGCACGTCTTGTCTTTTTTGAGCCCGAAAAGATCCATAAAACCTTATTCATAAAACTATTTAGTAAGGGAATAAACTTTGTCTATGCTTAAAAAAAAATTTGAGCAATTTATTGAGGCATATATATATAAATCTTCTGAGTTATATAAATTTCAAAACCTTTAAAGTCATTTTAGCCTTTTTGCCAGAGTCTAGCACACTTCTGGGAATTAATTTATTTAATAAAATGTATACATACACCTATTGACAAACTAATCCTACATGAAACACTGATGACTTTTTTCTTCTGAATGTAAAAGCTTATGCAACTCAAATGAATTTAGTTTGAAAACTTTGAAATATTTTAGGTTCATTTTGAGGAAAAAAATGAATTAAACATGTTTAATTAATGAAGTTGCTAATCAGATACAAAATGGTTTTATTTGAATAATATTAAGTTACACATGGTCCAAATGGAATTAATTAATTTTGCATTATGAAGGTTAAAGGTTCATTGAAATATCAATCTGGTTCTAAACAATAAGCAAAGACAGCAGAAAGAAAGCAGCAGGATCAATTAAACAATGCTTGTGCTTTCTTAATTCTTCTTTAAGGATGTATTTCAAATTATATTTAAAGTTGAGACATTATAAACCTATTCATATTCTTCTCTTTACAAATAAATGTGACTTGTTTAAAAATAGTCAATGACGTGACATATAATAATAATATATAATAAAAATAAATAATAATCATGATAAATAAATTTCAAAAGTTCAGAGTTGGCAGTTTTGTTGTTTTTGTTGAAGTTCGGCTGACAAAGGCTATGTTTATTATTTGTGTAAAATAATCCTTTAACATGCAATTTATTGTTATCCAAAGATGAGCGTTTCTTCAGAAATCATTCTAATATTCTGAAAGAAACATTTCTTATATCATCCTCAATGTTGAAAACATTGCTTAATATTTTGTGGAAACCAAAGAACAGCATTTGTCTGAAAAAAAATCGTCCTTAAAATTAAAAATATTTTTATTGCTTTCTCAATCAAAGTTTTAATTTCTTATTTCTCCCGAATGTTTGCACTAGAGAACATCATATTTTCTATTGTATCTGAAATCCAGGACAACATATGAAGTGACTTGGAACTACACAATCTGAACTAAAACTTCAAGAGCAATCATTTACAACAACCAACCAGCAGATGTCAGGCTTAGCAAGTCTACAGTCTTTAAACACTTGTTATTAAATGCTTTAAATCTACATTCTGAACCAAGTGAGTTTTCAGTAACTTACCTGCATCAGAGGTGTATGTCCAGAGTTTAACAGTGGAGTCGGATGATGCTGAGGCCACCAGTAATTGAGAGGAGGAAAGAGACACTGCATCCACTGCACACACTGGCCCCGAGTGTCCTGAACACACTGCACACGCTCTGAACTACAGAAGAAAAATAAACTTATTATAATCTCAGATACAATTAAGACTTTTTTTCCTAATTTGACATTTTTCCCTGCACCCTGCAAAAAAATGCTATAAAAAGAAAACAATTAGTTACATCTGTAGTGATAATAATATCATCACTACGGGTTTTCTTAAGGTTATATGTTGCAACTGGTTATTATAAATGGTTATAGATGGAAAGTGATGCTGAAAACTTGGTACATGTTTTACAAAAGAAAATGGCAACTCAAATGAAAGCATTTATGTAGAATCCACATTTATGTTCATGTTAATGTAAAATCCATTGGTAAAAGAGGATTTAATATAGCATTTGTTATATAAAAATATACATAATGAAAAAATAAAAACGTTTTGCATCACTCCACTTACACTTGTAAACACTTACCTTCCCATCATGCTTCTCCCAAACAATAACATTATTATCTGACCCACCAGATATCAGCTGGGTCTCTGGACCTACAGATACACATGATTTATGCTTATTAATAACACAATAACAACAAACTCACTATAGTTTTGCTACAGTAAACAGTTTAAACATGGTATTAGTACAACTACAGTAAAAAAAAAAAAAAAAGGGTAATCAGTGTGACAAAACAATACCACACTTCTTTCAGTGAGGTAAAGTTGTTTTTTTATTCGTACATTCAGACTTTCTGCTTAAAAATATAATTTAGCAAATTCTAAACAGGGAAATCATATTCTCAGCTAATGACTATCAAAATACTAAATTGTTTAGTCAATTAAATAGTGCTAATGCTGTTTTAAAGTTATATACAGTACATTCCAAGTAGCGTGGTAAACAATATAGGGAGGTTCAAAGGTATATAAAAGTGATTTCCAAGTCTAAAAATAGAAAAGCAATTAAAACAGTTAATATATGCTCCTCCTTAAACTTTTTTGCATAAAAATGTTTGTATATATGCATTTCGTGTAGTAAAAGTGCATTTAATAACTCTTGTTAATAACTAAAATTGGAAAAAATGTGCGTAACATATTTGTCATTTGATAATAATGTTTTTGTTTTGTTTTTTCTTAATTTCTCATTTAAACCTTCTTGTTAAGGAATGTGAAGTGATTTTGTTGTATAATGAAACTGTACATGCTGGTTCTGGTAAATAAAAAGATTTTAAAAAACAATATAGGGAGGGAGGGAGCATGTCACAAGTTGTCAGTGAACTAATGTGCGAATATAAAACCAACTTTACCTCAATACTTTATTCTTTTCCTCACAACTCTTAAACTGTAACATAAATAGCTTTTTTGACAATTATTAAAGGACGTTTAAAAACTTACTGCAGTCTAATTCATGAACCCACTGGACGGCGTTCACTCTTCCGGTATGTTTATTCAGCAGATCGACAACTCTTATTTCCTGATGACAAGTCATTAATAATATTAGCTCCAGACAAACCTGTCATACTATCACAGTCACCTGTCACAAATCTTACTTGACAGTTGACCATACATAAAACGTATTAACTATAAAGCTACCTAATCAAAAACTGCACTCAAAAACATTGGTTTGAGTTTTAGGCTTGCACATAATTGCATTAATGAATCGGAAAGGGCAAATGTGAGAGCATATTTTTAGTGTAAGTTAACTTATATGCAAACAGTATTAGCAACGAAATAAAGCGAGTTAAATAATCACACAGTCAGTACCTCTGGATTATAAATGGCAACTGAATTACATGTCCCAAACGCGATGAGCCCTCCTCTTCCCCAGGACACAACACTAGGAGTACGGTTTGCACAACAGGAGACATAACATGTGTCCATTACTGGCGCTGCCATCTTCAACGCTGCTGTGTGTTACACTTAAAACGAACTGGAAGACTATGCCATGATAGTAGTTCCGGAAAAAAAACTTGCGTCTGAAAATACGGTTTGATTTAGGTTGAATAACCCTTGATATACATTTATTATGGGAAAAAGGAAATGTGGTCGACAAAGATATATAAAACGCCTGCATGCAATTCCAGTTTAGTGTAAGCGGAAGCTGCCGAAGTGTTTTTGTGTAGCTTGATTTGCAGTCCGGTTTCAAACAACACTGCTTGAATCTGAACAGTCTGTGTTTGGTTCTTATGTGTTTTCTGTTTGACATAATCGCTGTTTTAAGTGGATATCGACATGGAAGACAAAGAAGAAAAGAAAGCTCCATCAGTAATCGATCGTTATTTCACTCGCTGGTACAGAACTGGTAATATGTGCTAGTCAAATCCATTTTTCCTCTGTTGTCAAATGATTTTACCCCACTGCATATTGGGATTAGTATTCCTAATATAATACAATTTCATTTATATATTAAATATATGCATTATACGTTTGTTTTAAAGATAATTTAAGTAAATCTTTAAATCTGTCTCTTAATCTGTAAATGCGTATATATGTTACTGTAGATCTGAAAGGAAAGTCATGTGAGGACCACTGCATTCTACAGCACTCCAACAGGTAAATATGCATTTTATTTTTGTATTTTTTCAATTATGTACACACTTACAGATATTTTTATATGAACTACAACGTTTGTTTTACTGTACAACGTTATAACACTCGTAGAAACGTTTGTATTTTTTTTATAAACATTTCCATGGCTTTTTAATCTATACATCAATTCAAACCTTCAGCTTTAATCTTTTAATAAAAATGCTTTGCACTTAATATGTTTTTGTTGTATGTACAATAAAATAACAACTCATACATTGTTAAATTGCTGCTGCACAATTTTAACTTGGAAATGTTCGTTATGCATAAGGTGTTATGCATGTATGTTCACTGTTATTTCTTTTCTGAAAGTCTATAGTCATAAGTGCTCATATATGGAGCATTCCTTTTACACATTTCTATTTCTTTTACTATTTCTAGTGCTGTCAAACAATTAATCGCATCCAAAATAAAAGTTCCTACATACAAAATATATGTGTGCATACTGTTAATGTTTTTGTGTATATAAATATATGCATGAATATATTGTATAAAATGCTTATTTATATTTAAATATAAATATGTAAATATATTTGTTTTTATATTTTTGTGTACAGTATGTGTGTGTGTGTTTCTACATGTATATATAAATAAACACAGTACACACGTGTATATATATTAAGTAAATACAAACTTTTATCTTGGATGCGATTAATTGTTTGACACCTCTAATTATTTCTAAACTCACCCTTGCAGTGACCCTATTTTCTTCTTATCAGGATATGCGTAATCACACTCGCCGAGTCTCATCCCATATTTCAGAATGGACGAAAAATTAAAAACATAAACTACCAGATCAGTGACGGATGCAGCCGTCTGAAGAACAAGGTGTCTGGAAAGTCAAAGCGAGTAAGTGCCATGCTTTTAATGATTTTCACACTGTTTACACACACAATCAATACACTAATGATTGTGGTGAATTACTTCTGCCTCTTTATTTACACTTTGCCTGCACATCATCAACAGCATTGTTTATTCTGCAGGGTGGTCAGTTCCTGACAGAGTTTGCCCCTCTATGTAGAATAATGTGTACAGATGAACAGGAGTTCACCATATTCAGGTCAGTGACTGGTCTCGTGTAGACACAACTTCGGACTTCTCTCATCTTAAATAAACTTGTCAGTTCACCCTATGGCAAGCCATTTTAACTTTTCATCTATAACATGTGCTAGTACCTATTTCCATACTACTACATTTTTAGGCACTAGTATATTTTCCATTAAATACTAGTGCTTATTCACTACACACTAGGATAGGTATAAGATAGCACCTATAATACTTAGCAGTTATTCAAATAGTGTCTAGTATGTTTTTAAATATTACTAATAAGCATTCATTAAATACTAGTACTTGTTTATTGATATTAGTGTGCGTTTAATAGATACTAGTAGTTATACATTAGGTGTTAGTTCTCGTTTATTAGACACCAGTACTAACAACAATTCTTATCTTGCTTTGTCAGATCTTCTTCATTAACTTGTCTTATGTTTTGACTGACCACAGTAGAGTTCAATAAAAAATTGTACTAATAAAATACAATTTTTTTATTAGTAATGTAGAACTAGTTTGTAATAAACTGATACTAATCACAAAGTACTAATATGCAAAAAATAAGTACTAGTGTCTATTTAATAGGTCAAAGTACCAAATGAATAAGTACTAGTATCTAATAAATATTAAATAATGTATTTTATCTAATGAACGAATACTAGTATCCATTTAATAGGTAAGAGTATCTAATGGTACTAGTATGTGATAATTATATATAATAATATCTAATGATAGTAAATACTGTAGTATCTTAGGTAAAACTGAATAGCTGATCTCTCAATGACAGATTCCCATAGAAGTCAATGCAAATACATTTAAATATGTTACTAGTCACTAATCAGTTAAGTACTAGTATCTAATGAATAAGTACTTGTATATATTTAATAGGTACTAACATCTAAGAATAAATTCTAGTATCTAATAAAGTAGGCCTGCTAGTATCTTGTAAATTAATACTAGTACATTAAAAATAAGCATTAGTCGAAGGTGATTAAGTAATAGATCTTAATAAAAAAGATGCTAGTATTAAAAAAAAAAAAAAAAAAAAGAGATACTAGTACCTTGACCTTATTCTGCATGTACGAGCAGGCACAACCATTGGAATCTTTTTGGCTCAAGGCTTCCGCTCTTATTCGCTTCCATTGATTTTTAGACGTTTAAACAGCTTGTTATGCTGCTTGATGTTGCAAACTGATATTTTCTTATTATATTATTCTACTTTTCAAGTATAATCATGAACACACTTGTTTGTAGACCAAGTAGTTTGACTGTTTTCTGCAGTTTAGTAGTCATTTCTCCCATAGGTGACTGAATCGGAAGTACTGAAACAATAGCAAACAAATGAGCACACTTCCGCATTGCAGATTTAGGTCAATAGATTAAATGTTTAAACGGCTAGCCCTATTCACCCTTATTTTCCCACAGCTGTATCAGAGGACGACTTCTAGAAGTCAATGAAGTCATTCTAAACAAGCCAGATCTGTTAATGGAAAAGGTGATCATCTTAATGCATCATAACTTTCAGTACAGCTCAAAAAAATCTAAATCTTTTTTTTTTAAAGACTTTCTGACCTTTCTTTTCTACCCAGTCTTCCACAGAGGGATACATTGCTGTAATATTACCTAAATTTGAAGAGAGTAAGAGTGTGACCGAGGGTCTTCTGACCAGAGAACAATATGAGGAGATTCTTACCAAAAGAAACCAGCAAGAAGAGCCTTGCTGAGATCAACCTGCTGACAGACTGGCTTCAAGCAGGTGAAAACATCATATCTGTGAACTTTTCAACCAAAAAAGAATTTGAGAAAATGATGACTTGAAGGAATTAAGACTCGTCTGCTGGATCCAGAACATGTTTCGTTGGGCTGCTATTCATGAGATGCATATAGATGACCAGTTTTGTTGGTAATTTTTTAGGGTTTAGTTCTAGTTTTTCATTAACAAATGTTTTCAGTTTTAAGGAATTTGATATGTCTGTAACCAAACAGACACATTATTTGCCTTCTGGTTGCTATAAAACGCGTTTTGGAGGTCATTATAATTTCAGCTAATGCTAAATAAAGGGCATATTCTCATTCAGCAGGCCTTTATGTGTTCATATGCTTTATCTTAAATGTTTACATTTATTGTAACACACAATGCACACATGATGTTCACACACACCAAACAAATGTACATTAGTGGCCAAAAGTGATGTCTTGCCAGTAAAACTCATATTTGGCTCTTTATTCAGACATATTGATGTTGATTTTCTAAGCATAGTTTTTAGGCTTGTATCTGCTCTGCATTTCATTTGTGACAACATATTGAGGAAGCATATGCAGGAGACTTTTAGCATAGTAACAATTATCTCACTTGTAGTAAATCGAAACAAGGGGAAAAAATAAATTCAATGTTATAAGTTACAAGTAAATCATGGCTGCGATTTAAATAGTGTAAACAAACTAGTAAATCATGGCGACTGTTTACAAAAATGAGCGAATTCTTAACTCATGGCCACGATTAATCCAGACCCAGTAAATGAGGGTGTAAACAGTGGCTATGATTTACAAAAACAAAGAAACATTATTTTGTGGCCACTAGAGAGAGATTTTTCACATCATGTTCAAAAACAAGGTAAATGTATGCATAAATAAATAACCCAGTCAATAATATTTTAAGAAAAATAACGTATATTTAGACTTTTTTTCTGATTTAACAATCATTCAAATGGTCCAACACTAATACAATGGGAAGTCATAGCTGCACAATCATCTCTAAAGCTTATGGTTTATAAATCAGAGAAACAGGATCAACTAGAATTGGTGTGTGAATGTAAACCCATTTCTGAAAAGCCTTTTAATCTGCGCCATACTAAAATGTTGCTCTTCGATGCACAACAGCCTAAAGTACTGATTGACTGTACATACCGTCTTCACTCTAACCTTTTAGGTTAATGTACCAAAGCCTGACTTACATTGTTAGGACAGAAGTAAAAATACAAATCACAGTGACCTACAAGGCAGTCAATACTATTACAAGGCCATCACTCCTATGAAAGTACACTTAAAGAGAAAGTTTCCCAAAAATGAAACTTTGCGTTGTTCCAAACCTGTATGATCTTCAGTGGAACAAACAAACTGCTCCCCATTGACTCTTATTGTGTAAACAAAACTTTTTTTTTTTTTTTTAATATCTTGTGTCTGTCAGAATAAATACAGACCTGGAACAACATGAGTGTGAATAAATTATTAGGTGAACTCTCTCTTTAACGGAACACTCCACTTTTTATTTTTTATTTTATTAGTCTCCGAGGTCAACAGTAGAGTTTTACCATTTTTGAATCCATTCAGCCAATCTATGGTCTGACCGGGGCACTTTTATCTTAGCTTAGCATAAATAATTTAATCGGATTAGACCATTAGCATTTTGCTCAAATTTGTCCAAAGAAGAATTTCGATAATTTTACCATTTATAGCTTGATTCTAATGTAGTTACTTTGTGTACTAAGACCAACGGAAAAGTTCCTTGATTATGACACGATAATGAGAGTATAGTAGTTCCTAGCCGTATCGGCCTAGAAATTAGCAACATTTCATCTTCCGTTGGTCTTAGTCCATGATACAGAAGAGTCAAGATTTAAATAGAGAAGTGATCAAAACTCTCTTGACATTTTTGAGCAAGATGCTAACGGTCTAATCCGATTCAATGATTTATGCTAAGCTAAGCTACAATTTCTCTGGCTGCATGGATTCAAAAATGGTAAAACTCAGCTTATTAACTCTAGGGGACTTGTAAAATGAGTCTATTTCCAAAAAAAGAGTGTTCCTTTAAAAGAAACCCCCTTTTTCATGAACATCCTTCAGAAATGCCTCTTTAGAAAACAACATATCTTCCTGTAAACTCTCAAACGGAACATCATGCCTATTTTCTCATCGTAATATCCAAAAAATACCGGATTTGTGTCTTACAGCCTTGAGCGACTGCCCTGTATCGAGACCAGTGTAGGAAGATGATTAAAACTGGACATATTTGGCATCAACTTGTACATGAGGCAGTTATGTTAAATACAGTGTGCAGAGTGTTTTGTGTTTTTGCATTAAAACTTATCATGTACACCTCAATGTTGACTAATCACGAAAAAACAAAGTTGAATATTGTTTCGGTTAAAACCATAGCTTATTTACCAGCCATTACACTCAAAATAATGACTTGAACACATGCAATAAAGTTTTGTTTAGCTTTTTCTTCAATTTATCTCTTTTTGTTTGGTATTTGGAATGAGGCTGGCAATGCTAACGCTACCGTACACCACAAAGCGAATGGGCAGAAGCACAAAGAATGGCACGTTGTGAGCGAGTGCACCGCCATGCACTGTGTGTACAAGAACAGACAGGAGCGCCTTTGGTTTTGGGAGTTATTTGCTCTCCAGGAATGTGAGATTGGCCATGTGCTGCTCCAGGGATTTGACCCCGAATCCGTTGGAGCCTTTGCCGTTGAGAGTTTCCTCGCTGACGGGGGCACTCAACTGTTTCTCCCTCCAGTGCTGGGGTGAAGCTGGGCAGCTGCGCTCTGACTTACACTGCAATTAAAGGTAGAACATGGAGATAAGTACAAACAGTGGTGGATGAAGCACACAAATCAAGCACAATAGGGAAAGTACAAATATTCGAATAAAATATTAGTTCAGTAAAAGTATAACGTCCTCACTGTCAATTTTACTCAAGTCAAAGAACAAATGTGCAAGAAAAGATTTTATCACCAAAACTTGTTATACACTAATAACAGTTTTGATAATTAATGGCAAATCACGTGTGTAAACAATATGGGTATACAATAAGTGAATATGTGTACAATTAGTGAATATAACAAATTATTCCCTGGTGTGTTGAAATTCTTGATTCTGATTGGCTGGAAGGTGTGCAATAAAATCGTTTAATGCACGGGTAGTTCCAGTCAACTTTGAGCACAGTTTTAAATAAATGCACTTCCCCCAAACATTAGCAGTAACCATAGTAACACAGTGACGGAGCCTTCACTCCTCTTGTGTAGTCTCGAGGATATTGGCGTGTGCTTCACTGATGGGGATTGATATGCTCAAAAATATTTGCGAAGAGGTAGCTAACACGTTACTATGAGCTATTAGATATTCAATTGTCATAAATGAACATGATCTCTCTGACCGAGGGAGAGATATTTCAGCATCCATACAAAAATCCTTACACATTTTTGGACAAAAAAAAAACTATGTCCACACTGATTGGTTCAGAGATAGACTGAAGGCAGGTTTATACTTGATGCATCTGCACGTTCACCTGGGTGCGCATGGCGAATGTGACATTATTGAAGTGTTGGCACACGTTCGCTTTGGGTGCACGCGACCAGGGGCGCCGCTAAGGGGGGGTAAGTTAGAACGATTCTTGGGGCGCACGCACTTTTGGGGCTCCCAGAGACACTATCAGGTCTGAAGTCTACGACCGAGTCTGGCCGAGTTGGTGAATATGCATGTGAAACACATTCACCAAATCCAAACCCTACAGCCAATTATCCAAAATCTAAAACATCTGCCTGAAGTGAAGTCCTTTAGGTTTCTTTTGAAGCTTTCAGGAAAAAACAATGGCTGGTTCCGAAATCGCCTACTCCTCAGTAGGTACTGCATTTCAATTTGAATTTACTACTCCACCATTAGAAAAGTATGTTCTATACAGTATGAATGTGAGTAGTATGAATGGAACTCGGACGTACTACATCTGCTATTTTGTCATAATCACGTGACCTACCCGCATCAGTTGCCTCGCTTCATTCCTATTCATGAATTCTCTGGCTGTGCATCATGGGATAGCGTAGCATCAATCAGATGCGCACTTCAGAATCTCGCCGGAAGTAGTAAGTCATCTGGGTACTTCTTGAATACTGTTTTTCGAATTCTGTGAATTCGGACATACTACTCGGCTCACATACTGTTTTTAGCATACTATATAGTATGGAAGTATGCGATTTCGGACACAGCCAATGCATATATTTTGTGCACAGGTTGTCCAAGGCTTTTTAAGACAAATTATTTGTTATTTTTATTGTATAAAAGGTTTTGTATTAAGTACTGTCAGATATATAACATGTAGCCTAGGTTACTCATTTCCCCAACTGTACTAAAAGCAAACTTTTTCATGAGTGTCCTCCAAAATTGTCCACAACCTATTCATTTCCATATGCTGACTACTACTTCATCACTGTTTTGTCATGATAGTCACATCAAGTCGCCCCCTATTTTTGCAAATTATAGTACAACAGCGAGCGTGTCAATTAAAAAAGCCCTCACAACTTGAGGAGTCCTTCAAAGGGTGTGCTTGTGAAAGACACACAAAGATCATTTTGTATTAAATTGCTCATTTATTGCAAACTGTTTGCGATATATATATCCTGATATCCACATTTGCTGTATTTCAATATACAGTATTGCACAGCGCTAGCATGAAGGTAAAAGTGAAAACAATGAAAATGCACAATGCACAAAAAAAAAAGTCACGTTGCTACCAACCTTTCTGATGAGTTTATTACAGATGGGCAGTAAGTAGACCACCAATATCAAGATGCCTTTGGTATTCTGTATGGATGAGTCCACCTGAACGAGACGAGACAAACAGATGGATCATTATCTGACAAAATTGCCCATATATTTTTTGTTTTTAACAAGTGCACAATATTTGCTTGTTTGTGGAGCTATCTTTTTGCAATGACAAATATCTATATATTTCAGACTGGTTCACATATAATTGGTTTTTGAGAAAGAATGTGTTCAGAAACTGGGCTCCTGGAGACATGCTGAGAGATCTTGATTGAGCTTGCTTTTCCGGAGATGGGTTTTTTTTTCAGTTCCTCAGCACGACACAAACATCGCCTCTGTAAACCTATTTAAACCCGCCTTTGGCTGTGACCTTTGCTTTATCAAAGCAGAAGGATGACTCTGAACAGCCTGCCATTTTATCAGGTTAAATGGAGTCAGGAAATAAAGTAAGGTCAATGTCACTTCAGGACAAACACCTTTATTAGCAGTGACCTGAGGCTGTAAACCTTATATTGTTATTTTTAATTCCTTAAATTGACATTAATCCATTTAATTTGAATCCTCAGACTCAAAAATTATGACCTTAAGTGCATTAATGGATTAAACTATGAAGTATTAGCAAACAACAACATGAACAAATGAACAACATAATCTCTATTTCTGTCTCTCAAGTACAGGATGTAGCTGTTATACTGCGTTACCTTCTGAAAGATGGCGCTCTTGCCCTGTACGGGAGTCCTTGCACAGGCCTGCAGTTGTTGACATGCACTTGACAGCTTCTCTGTTTCAGATATAATAAGCATTCGGTCTTCCTCCAGCAGCTATAACAGAGACACAATATGAGGCCATTACATTTAAAGTGCTGTCAGAACACATGAGAGACGAGAAGGAGAAACAAACAGCTGGAAGCGCTTTTACTTGAAGACTCGTACATTAGACATATTTTGTTTTGTTTCATTTTATGTCCATTACTTTTGTAAAAAAAAAAAAAAAATTACAATGAAGATTTATGTAAATTCAGTAAAGACTAGAGAAGCAGATGATAAATAAACAAATAAATCTTAAAATAAAAGCTATATATACAGTTGCAATCAGAATTATTAAACCCCCTTTGAATTTGTTTTCTTTTTTAAATATTTCCCAACTGATGTCTAACAGAGCAAGGAAATTTTCACAGTATGTCTGATAATATTTTTTCTTCTGGAGAAAGTCTTATTTGTTTTATTTCGGCTAGAATAAAAGCAGTTTTTAATTTTTTTAAAACCATTTTAAGGTCAATATTATTAGCCCCTTTAAGCTATATTTTTTTCCGATAGTCTACAGAACAAACCATCGTTATACAATAACTTGCCTAATTACTCTATCCTGCCTAGTTAACCTAATTAAGCCTTTAAATGTCACTTTAAGCTGTATAGAAGTGTCTTGAAAAATATCTAGTAAAATATTATTTACTGTCATCATGGCAAAGATAAAATAAATCAGTTATTAAAAAATGAGTTATTATTATTGTTTAGAAATGTGTTGAAAAAAATCTTCTCTCCGTTAAACAGAAATTGGGGGAAAAAAACAGGGGGGCTAATAATTCAGGGGGTTTAATAATTCTGATTGCAACTGTATATATATA
>CAIGQV010016734.1:9933097-9955437 GCA_903798115.1 Danio jaintianensis
TATTTTATTTTAGAATTGTTTATTTTATATTTTTAGTGAATTGTTTTGTTTTTTTACATGCTTTATACTCAAACACACACTATTACACTTGAACATATTCCATATGCATGTAACATTGTTTTTCCCTGTTCTCCACGACCCTTTCAGGACACCTCGAGGCAAGGACAAATTTACCAATCTAATAATCCAAATTGCACCCAAAACTACATTACAGGTTTGCTAAAGAGAGGTAATTGCTGAGTTTGAGCCGATGGATAAATAAATGGACGCAAGTCATTTGTATGAGGGTCAGGCATGTTGGAGATTATTAATGAAAGCGTCAGGCTCTGTGATTATGGATGAGTGGCCTCTGTCGGAGGAGCACAGGTTAACCCACACTGAGAGTCTCTACGGCCCTGATGAGATGGATGGCAGTCATTACTCTGCTTTATTTACAGGCATTTAATTAAACTGTGCTGTTACCTGTGTGGAGAGAGACTGGAGGACTAGGCACAGCTGGAGACCCTGGTCTGACAGCACCTGCAAAACAATACAGAACGTAGGGCCTAGAGTACAATCTATAGGGTTTAAAATAAATAAGTAAATAAATAATTATAATTTAAAATTATAAAGTTAATTTTAGATTTGTATATTTTATTTTATTTTAATCATATTATATGATATTATATGATATTATATTTATTTACCTGCAAAACAATACAGAACGCAAGTCCTAGAGTACAATCTATAGGGTTTAAATAAATAGATAATTAATTAAATAAATAATTATAATTAAAAAATATAATGTTCAATATGCCATTTTATTTCAGATTTGTATTTTTAATTTTATTTAAATTATATTATATTATATTATATTATATTTATTTACCTGCAAAACAATACAGAACGTAAGGCCTAGAGTACACGCTACAGAGTTTAAATAAATAAATAATTATAATTGAAAAATATAATGTTCAATATCTTATTTTATTTCAAATTTGTATCTTTTATTTTATTTAAATTATACTACATCATATTTATTTTTATTATAAATAATTCTGTGCATATAATGGACATATATAATGCATACACACACAGCTATGGAAAATATTAGGTGACCATTAGATTTTATTTTTTTTAATTACGGTTATGTGTTTAAGTAAAAATGCTGATGTCTTTTTTTTTTTACAAATTTCCAGTGAAAAATAATATTGCTATAATATATCAGAGCATTTTGTTTGTCAGAAAATCACTGAATAACTCATTAAAAAATCAGATTTTTTATTTTTATTTTAAAGATTGATTTTTTTAAATTCGAATAATTATTTTTACATAATTTTTTTTCTCCGATACATGTTAGCTAATATTTTATTTTATATATAATCTGTATTTTGTATTATTTTGTAAATATCTTTTTTTATTCATAATATAATTTATTTATATGCTTTACTCATATAAATATTATTATAAATAAAAAACATGCTAATTATATATTCAATTAAATTCTAAAATAAAATATATATTAAAAAATATTGTAGAATTGTTATTTTTTTTAGAATTGTATATTTTAATTGAAAATAAATTGTCAAAATATTTTCAATTAAAATATAAAATAAACAATTCTAAAATAAAATATATATAACAAATATTTTTGAATTGTTTATTTCATATTTTATAATATAGAAAAAATATTAGATGACCATTTGAACATTTTCTGAAAATTACAGTTATGTGTTTAAGTAAAAAATCTATTTGTATTTTATTCTGTAAACTACCGATGTCTTTTTTTTTTTTTTTTTTTTACAAATTTCCAGTAACAAATATTGCAGAAAATCACTGAATAACTCATAAAAAAAATCTAAGTTATTCCACCAAATATAGATTTTTTTAACTCAGTTAAAAATAATTAAACATGTTTTATTAAATTTTTGCATATAATTTTCTGCCATATTTTACATTCACTTCAACTATCCAAACGTTCATATCACTGTCATTTTAGCCAGTTAAACCTTAGCGAGAAATTACACACCATTAACTTCCCACTGATATTAAAGACTGACATCTCAGAGAAAACTCCTCAAGAAAATTACAGTCAAAGATTTGTGTCATGTCAAAATTGCTGTAATTACAAGAAGATTTTTTTTTTGAGTGACTTTGATTCTCAGAAACTGTTCATAACTACAGCAATGGTCATTATGTCAAAACAGTTACATACTTATTCACTATAACATGAATAAAAATTAGTCTCTTTTTGCATAGTCTCTAAAAAATGCCATTTATGTATAGAACTGTGCTTTGTTTTTAAGTATGGTTGATGCCGTTATGGTTACTTTTACATGACGTCACAACAATAAAGTGGGAGTAGATGGAGACTTTGTTGTTACTTCAAATGATGAGCTTCCAAGTTGTAATTGTGAGCTTGACGTGAACTGTTTACTAGTAGGAAACTCATAATTATGGCATTTGCAACATGATGTGACTGCAGTAAAGGCAAAAGAAGAGGATGTACTGAAGGGTTAGCTCAGCCAAAAATAAAAATCCAGTCATTATTTACTGACCCTGCAGTTGTTCCTTTGCCATATGCCCTTTCTTCTTTTACAGTCCGAAAAAAATGAAGAAAATTTGTGAAATGTTTTTCTTGAGCTCAACCATATATCGGCACTCAATGTCAATGTCAAATAAATATTCTGAAATGTCTCATATATTCCAAGTGTTCTGGGGATATGAGATAATTAGTGATGGGCAAAAATTCATCGTGATTTATCACATCCAAAATAAAAGTTTCTGTACTGTGTATAATTATTATGTATATTTAAATAAACATTTTCTCAAATATATGCATGCATGTGTGTATTTATATTTAGATATAAAATATATATACACGTTTATGATACAAATTATACATAAATATCAATATCCATATAGAAAAATTGTTTCATATAGTTTTGTTTCTATGTATGTGTGTGTATCACATATACACAATAAATATATAATACACACATATATATTATGTCAAAACAAACTTTTACTTTAGATGCAATTAATCGCGATTAATCTTTGCCCAGCACACTAAAGATAATGTAATACTTAATACTTAGACTCAATTTGATAAATACAGATTAATAACCATGAAACGCAATGCTTAGAAATCCCCAAAGAAGCCTCAGTGTGGTTCCTACAGTCAGTTGAAAAGAACTCCAGTTGTCACATGACAAAAATCTTTCATTCTGACTAGGTAGATTTACCTCAGAAAAGAAAGCACTTGAATTGTATTTTGTGTCACATTTGTATTTATATTGAAGATGCGTACATTGAAATATTGATTATGTTCTTCCTGTCGATGTCAATTTGTCTAATATTTTGAATTTGTACTGAAGTACCCAGTTCGAGCTGTCAATACTACATATTGGAACACAATATTTTTTTAAAAGTCCCTTCTGCTCACGAAGGCTGCATCAATTTATTCTAAAACATAATAAAAACAAATAATTAAAAAAACAAATATTCAAATCTTTTTTTGTATACAAGCTTTTATTTTGAATTGTGTTCATAAAAGACAGCAGAACAAAATGTTTTTATAAATAAGAAGAGTTTTAATTATGATTATTATTATTATTATTATTATTATTATTATTATTAATATTATTTAAGTAGTAGTAGTAGTATTGTTGTAGTTGTTATCATCATCATTCTGTTTTGCTTTAGATTTCCGTAGAAAAAAAAATAATACATTAATGAGTGATCATAACAGAGCAATAAATCAACAACAGATTGATTTCTGAAGGGTCATGTCACTCTCAGGACTAAAGTGATGATGCTGAAAATGTAGCTTTAAATCACAGGATTAAATAGCATTTTACAATATACAATATCACAGCGAATTAAAGAGTTATTTTACTAATATTTTTCAATATTGCTGTTTTCATTGTATTTTACAGTATTTTTTGGCAATAAACACAGCCTTAGTGAACAGAGAAAACATATCTTAATGTTTCCAAACTTGTGACTGGTAATGTATTTTATTCTACAGGGCTATCAGAAGTTCCAGCCTGATCTCATGAGGAAACGTAAATATTTTGCGTTTTGTCAGTTTAGTGGATAATTCCTACGAATTCAAACCCCACCCCTAAACCCAACCGTCTTTGGAAGATGAGCAAATCCTACTAAATTGTATGAATAAGATCATACAAATTCATATTAATTAGCCATTAAATCAAAAAGTTATGAATTGCCATGAGATAGCTTTGTAAGTTCTGAAATCCTGGAGGGTAAATAATATCTACATTAATCGGATGAACATGAGCAGGGCATTTTTTTGAAACTTCTCTATTTGTAGAATTAAAAAAGGGCAAATAACATTAGAACAGTATGAGTGAGTAAAGGATGATTCAGTTTAAATTTTTTAGCTAAACTATCTCTTTAAGAGGGCTTTGCAGTGCTGTTCCCTGTGACTCTGAGCAGGTAAACTCTCTCCGTTAGATAAGAGCCTGTAAAGAAGAAGGTGGTGTTTTTGGGTGGAGGCCAGTTTGCCCTTCTAACAGAAACACACGCTTGCCTAATCAGCATTTCTCTCTATTCACAGCGCACAATCTGCTCCAGATCACAGTCTCTCACCGACAAATGACAGCTGGCTCATTTAATAATATATCGATCCATTTTTTCCAGGCCATTCATTGCTCTTAATGACACCTGGAACAGATTCAATTAAAAACCCTATGAGAGAGAGAGAGAGAGAGAGAGAGAGAGAGAGAGAGAGAGAGAGAGAGCGAATGCTGGCGTACCTCAGCTTGGTGGAATAAATCCGAAGTTGTCTTTAGCAGGCCTTCACCCCTTAATAACAGATGGCAAAACAGCAGAGAGTTAATGAAACATCCTTGGAAGATCCATAAAAGTGATTGTGGAGGTTGACAGCAGGCGCAGATTAACGACAGCATGGTTTTTGTCTTTCTGAACAGACATTTTTCATAAAGGTTAAGCTTTCCAGAACGCTGTACTTCATTTCCTGTGTAATATAACACTACTCTTAGCAATCTGATGTGGGGAAAATGAAGTTTCCGAAAAGCGTTACCTGGTGAAGAGGTACATGGAATAAGCCATGCTGGATATGATCTGACAGAGTCGCACCATCTCGTGGTCCTGCTCATCCCAGCGCTCCACCTCCGAGTCCACGTCTGAGGTGAGAAGACACAGCTCCAGACCCAGCTTAGCGATGGTGGTTTGCTCCTGGATGGATGGATGGAAATGATTCAGATCATTTACATTGAGACAGAAACCACTTTTTGATTTGCTATTAATAGGAATTTGTGCTCTTTTAAAAAGAGGGCGGAGCTGCAAATGTCTGTGCATCAGCATAGCGGCAGATATAAAAACAGTACTAACGTTATCTCTGTGAAAAACTGAAAATGTCAAAAGAAGGTGTCTCAAATGAAGGTAATCTTTGGACTAGTTGTTTGGACTAGTGTTCATTTGTGCACCTTAAAACTTGATATTTACCCTCTTAGTCGCTGACATTATCTTTGACAGGTATGGTGTGAAAACTATGATGGACGGACCGGCTGCTTCTCACTAAGGGCTGTTTATTCTACTAAGGGTAAGATTGTCACTAATGTGCGAGGCTTTGCACCTTTGTGCAAAGGGAGAATGTCAATCAAAGCGTTTCTGCACTCTATTTTTGTGAAGTTTGTTCATAAAAAATTAAATTAATAAATTTTTACCACTAGAGGCTGGCTATCAGGCGCGTGCACAGGTAGGGCTCAACATGTGCAGAGCACATGCCCTTTTTTCTCTTGGATAAAAAGTGCCCTTCTAAAATGAATGAAAGTGCCCCCCTGCTCTTCAGTTCGCGATCGTCATTCAACCACACCACATTCAAAATGATAATTAAAAAAGTGACAGGTAATAATTATTATTACTCAAATATACTGTCATACATCATTTACCTCAGCATCAAGTTTGGCAGCCTTGACTGTCTTCAGGTTAGCAGAGTGTTTCTATAAAAAGAGATAAATCAGTAAATATAACAAAGGAAATAATATGGTAAATGAAATTTGCAATAAAATCATAATTCGTCATGACACTCACCCCTGGCCTTGGTAAAGACAGATATGTTTTCTTATCGCCTAAAAAAACAAAAAAAAATTTAATTTAATATCAACAATAATATTTCAGTTTACAAGCTTGATTTGTCCAGCCTAAAACAAATGGCTTTAGATGATAATGAGGATGAACAGAAACAAAGGCAGGATCTTGGAGGATGACACTTGGTTTCTGGGAAAGATCTGGACTGCTGCTGTTGATGACCGAGAGCCTCTCATCTGGAACAAAAACATTTCCCCAGGCGCCGGGTTTCTGTCATGTTACTGATGCCTTTTCCCTCAGACTGACAAATATTGCTGCCACATAAAGCTCTTTATGCATCGCTGTGAGAAAACACACTTTCGCCCGGAAAAGTCGACATCGCTCAAACACATCCTTGAGCCCAAATACAGGTGAGCGAATGGTTTTTTCACAGACCTGTAATCTCCGTGGGACAGCCGAAATGGACCCCTAACCTTGCCTACAGAGATTTACCCAGCTTCTATTCAATTACCTCATGTGAGGGATGTGAATGTGGTGTAAATGTCAAAGCTGCACATCTTTAGTAGCTGGAAAAAAGATAGCAATCCGGCCACGAGGAGAAAGACCTTTTGAAACTGTTATCGCTGTCCTGCATGAACAAATACATTTTGTTCACATGATTACATACATATATGACCCAGCTGAAATGTTATATTAGGGATGATATGTCACAATGTAATTAATTTTTTTGTGATGTTGTGTCATAATTATTAAACCCCTATTGAACATTGCTGCTTTTAATTAGTCAAAATTATTAGCCCTGCTGTGAATTTTTTTTTCTTTTTCAAATATTTCCCAAATAATGTTTAACAGAGCAAGGAATTTTTCATAGTATTTCCTATAATTTTTTTTTCTTCTGTAATTTGTTTTATTGCGACTAGATTCAAAGCAGTTTTAAAAAATTTTAAAACCATTTTATGGTCAATATTATTAGCCCTCTTAAGCAATATTTTTCATTGTTATACAATGACTTGCCTAATTACCCTAACTTAACCTAATTAGCCTAGTTAAGCCTTTAAATGTCACTTTAAGCTAAATACTAGTGTCTTGACAAATATCTAGTAAAATATTATGTACTGTCATCATGGCAAAGATAAAAGAAATCAGTTATTAGAAATTAGTTATTAAAACTATTATGTTTGGAAATGTGTTGAAAAAATTTTTCCTTCTGTTAAACAGAAATTGGAGAATAAATATATACAGGGCTAATAATTCTGACTTCAACTGTATATGGCAGGGGAAAAAATGTTAAACATAGTTAAACCTTTAAGATTAAGTCTTTGAAAACTCTATATTAAGACTTAATTAGCATAAATACATTTACTTTATGTTTAAATATCATTACAAATATTTGATGAAACTTCAAGAAAGCAGCAGCAATGGGAAAGCAAGGAATGGGTTAACCCTTAGGTACTGTTGGGGATGTTTTCATCCACTCCGGGTCCATTTTGAGTCTTAAATAGTTTTTTAAGACTCAGACATTTTTCCTGTGTTTCAGCTGGCGCAATGTTCTTTTGTGACAAATGTTATTTTGACACACTTTTTGGGAAAATGCTTTTAATTTAAAAAAAATACACTCTGGGCACCCTTTCGTTATGTTCGGGATGAAAACATCCACTATATTAAACTGCTGTAAAATTGATCAGATAAATATTTTTTTCACTTTTTTTTTTTTTTTGCATAAATCTGTTAATCAACCTCAGTCCTGATCAAAACTACTAAATGTTTTAGAAAAATTACAGGATTTTAACTCTTTAATTGCCAAGTTCACAAATGATGTCACTCATTTGGTGGAAAAAAAAAAAATCATATTTTATGAAATTGCCTGGCAATTAAAGAGTCAAAATCCTGTATTCTTTTTAAACATTTAGTAGTTTTGATCAGTACTGAGGTTGGTTAACAGATTATGAAGAATAAATGGTACAAAATGTAATGTTTTCTACAAAATTTAACTTTTAGGACTCACAATAATTTCATAAAAGTTCACTGTTGCTTTCATTTTCATGGCATAATAAATTTGATTACGAGTGTATATACTGTTTTATTCTAAATGCATATCATTAATGATGTAGGGGAGTTCATATGTTAGCTTGGAAGAGAGAGATGTTGGAGTTTGTAATCGTAAAAGTTGGCCTTAAATCTGATGTGATGACTAAACCTGATTGACGTACCTCTGCGGCCCTCAAACACATCATTGATCTCCTTCAGTAGGATCGCCATGTCGCAGAGCTGGGACTCCCAGGCCTCACAAAACACATCCAGGTTCTCTTTGGCTATCTTGCTGGTGGGGTGCAGAGCAAGAGTCTGTGCCGCTGAGATGATCTGACAGGAGAAATTTGAGAGATTCATTAATTAGACAAGCTTTTGAAATGTCCAGGGAAAAGAAAAATCTGAAAATAAAATGGAATTTTGTGGGGGAAAAAATCAAATAAAAGCAAATTTCACTTTCAATTCAATTTCAAATTCAATTTTCCAATCTTATGTATCACAGAATCATGAACATATGTCAAGAACAAAAAAAAGAACAATAAAAGTTTCATCAATACTACATTGTTTAACTTTCATTCATCAATGTATCATAAAAAATGTATAAAGGTTTGTACAAAAATATTAGGCAGCATAACTGTTTACAACATTGCATAAATGATGATTTGTTTTCATTATCACATTAGAAAGATTTATAAAGCATCATGTGAAACTGATGTCAGGAGTTATGGCTACTCAAAAGTCATTAAACTAATTACATCCATAAATTCTTTTTTTTTTTTTTTTTTTATTCAAATAGAAAACTTTTCTTTTTAAATTCTAAAAATATTTTACAATATTCCTGTTTTTACTTTTTCTGGGGTTTTTTAGCAAATAAACTCATCTTTGGTAAGCATTTCTTTCACCGACCCCTAACTCTTTTGAACTGTACTGTGATTTTGGATGCATATAACAACTTCTGTGCAGCATCTGAATATCAATATTCATTGCTGGTTTCTCTCCAGCGTCCCACAGTATAAATGAACATCTAACTCTGTCGGCAACTGCATAATTATGATTTACAGCTTACTGGTCGGACGTTTCAAAAACACAAACACAGTGAAGCAGAGCTGGTCTCTGCTGAGGCTGTAGATTCAGCTGCCAATTACCTGTGGCTTTCGGAATTACTGATAAAGCAGCTCATTATCATGCATCCCTGAAGCTGACACTCTCCCGCTGTGCTCTTATTGGCTGTCTGATCTTTAGGCCTCATCATGATTGGCTGCTGAGGTGAGGTCGCCCTCTCTAATAACACTCATTCCTGTGCGCAATCACATATGCTAATAAGGCGTGCTGATGAAATACATTCTGCCTATTTGACCTTTTCTTTGTCATTTTATTTGATGATCAGTGTTTGTTTTGATACGGAAAATGAACAAGACTTAAAGAGCAGAGATGATTTTGATACTTTCAGCTCTGAGTGTGCGCTGAGTGTGCATTTTAATTGCAGATTCGTACTATTTCATGCCTGCTTATGTGTGCCTTTTTTGTGAAATCAACAACAAGCGCATAAAATGTGTCAAATAAGCATTGGTGATTTTTGAAAAATAAGCACTGGCTTTGGCAAATAATAATCCTGTTCTTTTATTAACAAAATCTATGTTGTGTAAATCGCTGAAAAGTACTGAAAAAAATGTGTTCTCAAGCTAAAGATGCCAGAATCCTACCATTACAGAAGACAAGCTGTTTTTGTTTACCTGTGGACCAATGACACGAAAGGTTTCCTCAGCGTGAATGCAGGTGATCTCCAGCGGCTCAGTCCCCGAGACGTGGCAGAGCAAACGACAAGTCTGAAAACACCACAATGCCACAAACACACTGAATTTAAGCAGAGGGAAAAGACAACACGGGTCAGTAGACTACACAATTCAGCTGTTGTTAACTGAACTGCAATGCATACAATTGAAGTCAAAATGATTAGCCCTCCTATGAATTTTATTTCCTTTTTCAAATATTTCCCAAACAATTTTTAACAGAACAGGGATTTTTTTCACAGTATTTGCTATAATATTTTTTCTTCTGGGAAAAGTCTTTTTTTGTTTTATTTTGGCTAGAATCAACGCAGTTTTTAATTTCTTTAAAGGTCACAATGGGAAAAAAATCACTTCTATAGTTAATATAAAGAAGGATATATTCCTGGGAAAATGGAGGAAATGGGTTGAATACATTTCAGTTAGAAGACCCGATTTTGTTGCTATAAACAAATATAAGATACTCAACTGATCGATAAATACATGCTAATGTGTGTATAAATACATGCTAATGTGTGTATAAGTATATGGTTATATATATATATATATATATATATATATATATATATATATATATATTCACACTGTATTCTGTGTTATCCCCATGTGTATAATGAAGGTGGTCATTTGAGATTATTCATTCATTTCATTAATTTTCTTTTCGGCTTGGTCCCTTTATTAATCAGGGGTCGCCACAGCGGAATGAACCGCCAACTTATCCAGCATATTTTACGCAGCGGATGCCCTTCCAGCTGCAACCGATCACTGGGAAACATCCATACACACTCATTCACACACATACACTACGGACAATTTAGCTTACCCAATTCACCTATACCACATGTCTTTGGACTTGTGGGGGAAACCGGAGCACCCAGAGGAAACCCACGCGAAAACGGGGCGAACATGCAAACTCCACACAGAAACACTAACTGACCCAGCCGGGGCTCGAACCAGCAACCTTCTTGGTGTGAGGCGATTGTGCTACCCACTGCGCCACCGTGCTGCACATTTGAGATTATTCTGGAAGGAATTATATTTTGACATGCATTCTCACCCTGGATGTAAATAGTCTTAATTTTTATTATTAATATTTTCTTTATTTTTTTATGCTATTTTTTTATTTTATAATTTAACAAAATTTGAGTACTATGTACAGTCGTGGCCAAAAGTTTTGAGAATTACATAAATATTGGAAATTGGAAAAATTGCTGCTTAAGTTTTAATAATAGCAATTTGCATATTCTCCAGAATGTTATGAAGAGTGATCAGATTAATTGCATACTCCTTCTTTGACATGAAAATTAACTTAATCCTGAAAAAAACTTTCCACTGCATTTCATTGCTGTCATTAAAGGACCTGCTGAGATCATTTCAGTAATCATCTTGTTAACTCAGCTGAGAATGTTGACGAGCACAAGGCTGGAGATCATTATGTCAGGCTGATTGGGTTAGAATGGCAGACTTGACATGTTAAAAGGAGGGTGATGCTAGAAATCATTGTTCTTCCATTGTTAACCATGGTGACCTGCAAAGAAACACGTGCAGCCATCATTGCGTTGCATAAAAATGGCTTCACAGGCAAGGATATTGTGGCTACTAAGATTGCACCTAAATCAACAATTTATAGGATCATCAAGAACTTCAAGGAAAGAGGTTCAATTCTTGTTAAGAAGGCTTCAGGGCATCCAAGAAAGTCCAGCAAGTGCCAGGATCGTCTCCTAAAGAGGATTCAGCTGCGGGATCGGAGTGCCACCAGTGCAGAGCTTGCTCAGGAATGGCAGCAGGCAGGTGTGAGCGCATCTGCACGCACAGTGAGGCTAAGACTTTTGGAAGATGGCCTGGTGTCAAGAAGGGCAGCAAAGAAGCCACTTCTCTCCAAAAAAAACATCAGGGACAGATTGATCTTCTGCAAAAATTATGGCGAATGGACTGCTGAGGACTGGGGCAAAGTCATGTTCTCCGACGAAGCCCCTTTCCGATTGTTTGGGGCATCTGGAAAAAGGCTTGTCCGGAGAAGAAAAGGTGAGCGCTACCATCAGTCCTGTGTCATGCCAACAGTAAAGCATCCTGAGACCATTCATGTGTGGGGTTGCTTCTCATCCAAGGGAGTGGGCTCACTCACAATTTTGCCCAAAAACACAGCCATGAATAAAGAATGGTACCAAAACACCCTCCAACAGCAACTTCTTCCAACAACCCAACAACAGTTTTTTTTGAAGAACAATGCATTTTCCAGCATGATGGAACACCGTGCCATAAGGCAAAAGTGATATCTAAGTGGCTCGGGGACCAAAACGTTGAAACTTTGGGTCCATGGCCTGGAAACTCCCCAGATCTTAATCCCATTGAGAACTTGTGGTCAATCTTCAAGAGGTGGATGGACAAACAAAAACCCACTAATTCTGACAAACTCCAAGAAGTGATTAAAAAAGAATGGGTTGCTATCAGTCAGAATTTGGCCCAGAAGTTGATTAAGAGCATGCCCAGTCGAATTGCAGAGGTCCTGAAAAAGAAGGACCAACACTGGAAATACTGAACCTTTGCATAAATGTCATGTAATTGTCGATAAAAGCCTTTGAAACGTATGAAGTGCTTGTAATTATATTTCAGTACATCACAGAAACAACTGAAACAAAGATCTAAAAGCAGTTAGGCAGCAAACTCTGTAAAAAATAATATTTGTGTCATTCTCAAAACTTTTGGCCACGACTGTATAGTTAGTACCCCTGACAACAATGTATGCAAATTGTATGTCATTTAAGGTCACATACTGAGATTCAAATGTACCTTGAGATATTGTATGATTGTACTCAATTGAGTGTTATCAATAAACATAAAATAAAATAAATTTAAAAAAACAAACATTTTAAGGTCAATATTATTAGTTCCCTTAAGCAATATTTTTTAAGATTGTCTACAGAACAAACCATTGTTACAATGACTTGCCTAATTACCCTAACTTGCCTAGTTAAGCCTTTAAACTGCACTTTAAGCTGAATACTAGTATCTTGAAAAATATCTAGTAAAATATTATGTGCTGTCATCATAGCAAAGATAAAAGATATCAGTTATTAGACATTAGTTATTAAAACTATTATGTTTAGAAATGTGTTGAGAAAATCTTCTTTCCGTTAAACAGAAATTGAGGAAAAAAAATATACAGGTGGGCTACTAATAATTCAGGGGGTTTAATAATTCTGACTTCAACTGTATATTTGGCAATAAATGTAGTGAATAAGCATATTACTGAATATCTGAAGGTAAAAAAAAAAAAAAAAATTGACAAATTGAAAATAAAATATGTACCAACATTTCTTGGTAATTTAATTCAATTTAATTTTTATAATTTTATAATTTACATAATTTTTTTCAATATTGACATTTTAACAATATTTTGCTGAATGTGTTTTTGTGCTAATACAATGTCTGATTTAGGCCTGTCGTAGATAATTAAATGTACTTGTAATTATTTGGCAGACACTTTTATCTAAAGCACAAAACAATGCTTACATACAATAGAACAGAATAGTAGAATAAAGTGAATAGGCATAGCCATTAAATGTTGATGAAAAAGATGGGTCTTTAGCTTTTTCTTGAAAATTAACAAGACACTAAATCCTCCAGCAGGTAAGGCAAGACCCTGTCTTAGTGAGTTATTGAAAAAAACATTCATTCATATGATTAGTTCAAAACAGCTGATTCATTTAGAAACAAATCATGTGAAATCAAGTCTTTACACTTGATCACTAACATGATGTATTTGCTGTATTTTTTTCCATGTAAGTGTTTCAGGAGAACATGAAGACTTCAACTGTGTTGTAAAAATGCAAGTGTTTGCAGAGCTTTATTTTTATTTCCAATACTTTGCTTCATGAAATAAACTATTCGGTCGTCCCTGCAGTGTAGCTGAGAGGTGCCAATGATCTACTCAAGCTTTCTTTGTAACTATTTTCATTTTTTTTAACAAAAAGTATGACTATTTTTGTTTAAAATGTATCTCGCTGAATAAAATCTGTTGTATAAAAATTAATTTTGCATTTGTGCTAATACAAAATGCATTCTTGCCTGTGACACCAATAGAATAATCTTATAAATATACATAAAATTAAAAACAATACATGCATTTTTATTTTTTGCTTTCATAACTTTTAATTTAAAAGAGCTTCTAAATTATACAACAAATGCAACAAACAAACAACAATAAATAGCACACACACACCCTTATACCATAATAACGGTCATAATAAAATATGTCTTTATTTTAAACTTCAAAATGCTTTTCAATTGACATAAAATTATTAAGCTTTAGGAAGTTGGCGGTTCATTCCCCTGTGGCAATCCTAGATTAATAAAGGGACTAAGCCAAAAAGAAAATGTATGAATGAATGAATATTAAGCTTTAGGTACTTTACTGAAGTGTTATTTTTTGCCAATGCATACTGTATAATGGTGTAAACTGGCCCTGCTGTTAGAGTCAATGGTGTCTTTCGAATATTTAGAAAAGAAACAGCATGGTAATCATATTTGCGTCCGAGGGACTCACCTCCACCAGCTGTTCTTTGTGTTCAGTCAGTGTGCTGGCATAGTCAGCCACAGCCTCAAGGTTTCCATCCCCACCAGAGGCTTTCAGGGCCTGCAGCACAAGATGATCCGAATGCAGCTTCAGCAGCTCCGTGGCCCTCCCTACTGCTACCTTATGAAGCTGAACACCGGGGAAAATGCAATAATATGAATGAATTAAAAAAAACATTCCAAAGAAATGGCTCAAGGAAGATCCTCCAATCTGTAAGTGAATGGAATGATATTGTAAAAGAGCTTTTCGATCTTTGATATGTAACCCTTAAAAAAACTTTGTATGGCAGGGTCTGATCAAACATAAATACTTATGAATGTAAATATGATTGTATCCGGTGACCTTGGTACTTATATTGTATGTCTTTTTGTATTTATGTTGTCATTTGAAAGGGTTTTTGTTCTGATTTGGTTGGGGGGAAAAATAATAATAATTAAAAAAAATAAAAAAAATAAATAAAAAAAAAATAATAATAAATATATATATATATATATCATCACTATTTGCTCACCCTCACGTGGTTATAAACCTTTATGACTTTCTTTAATGTGCTGATCACAAGGAGATGTTTTCATGAATGCTGAAAATGCTGTAACCATTGGCTTCCCTACGAAAACAAAACAAAACAAAAAAAACATACTATGGAAGTCAATGGTTACAGGGTTCCAGCTTTCTTCAAAATATCTTGTTTTGTGTTCAACAGAAGAAAGAAGCTCAAAGATGTTTGGAACAGGGAAGGGACAAGGAATTTATAATGACATTTATAAATTTTTGGTTGAACTATCCCTTTAACTGCTAATTATTTTGGTTTGAAACATTTATTACAAAACTCTGTAGTAAACTTCAACTTTACATATTAGCACTTCTGTGCTATTACTCAATATTTATTATTAGTATATCTAGGTTTCTGCAGGTTTTAGCAAGTCAAATTTAAGACTCATTAAGACATTTTTAAGACCATTATGAATTAAATTTCAGACTTATACAAGGAAAAACCATAAGGTTGGGAAAGATTTTTACTTGAAAAAATTAAAATGCTATTTCTTATCCACATATTTTAAATAATGTGTCAAAACAAGCAAACTCTTGTTGTATACATACACATTTTAACATAACCTTTCTTTTTTTGACAAGTTTTAAAACTATAATAAACAAATTAAAATAAATAAATACAATTGGCACGTTTTAAATAACTACAATAAACTAAACGTATGCACCAAAGTATTTTGGTGAATTTTAAGCCCTAAAATGTAGGTTTTGAAATGAAAGACATTTTAAGACACATTGCACACCCAGTGTATATATAAAATTAAAATATATACTATTCAAAGTTGAAAAGTTGATATATGAATAACAAATCCTCAGAATTCAATAGATCAAATTTGCTGTTATAATCAACAATACAATAGATGCTACTGACTATTGAAAACAAGCACTAGTATCTAATTAGGTACACGTATCTAATGAATATAAATATGTATTATTAACTAATATATAAGCTCTAGTGTCTTATTTTAAAAGAAAAACCTAAAAAATAAGCACTAGTATCAAACAGATAGGTACTTCTAATGGACTAGATACAAGTATCTAAAAATAACGACAATTGTAAAAATAATGACTATTAGAAAAACATCCTAAATTTATGCATTGAAATTTTATAGTATTTTTATAACGACAATTTATAAAACAATGACTATAATGACTTTTATTTTTATACAAAGTATCCAAAAAGAAAATAACATATCCACATTATACCACAATATGCCAGTCACTTACAGTACCACAGTAATTCGCATGCTTTACATGACAGGCTCCGCCCCCTTTCTGGAGCAACCATTAACAGGTAGGTTTCATATTTCACAAAACAAGTTCACTTCTCACATTTCCACATACAATGCACAATATCTGTCAATCTACATTCTTTCTTCATGAAAATGGATACTACTATGCTTAAACGGCTTGGCATAACAGAAGACATTGGGATGGACACTTCTGAAGATGCTTTGGCTCGTGGGATTCAATCCCAGAGTGTTGCTTGTCGCAAAAAAAAAAAAAAAAAAAAAAAAAATCTCACCTCTTGCCTGAGATCACTGACACACTGGCAAGTCTTCAAAATGGAGAGCTCCATCTCATCCGTGGCCTCTTTGGCTTTAAGCGATTGCTGCAGGAGGGAAGGAGAAACAAAGACAGAAAAAAGAACTTTACACACTGCAAACAGCTAAATATTCCAACCAACCAACCAAAACATGCACCATTCCAAGTCGAAATCTTGTCAAGTTCCAAACACGAGTGTCATTGTGGCCCAAGCAGGCTGAAAGACGGACTGCGTAAGACATGACAGTCTCTATCCCCAGTTTTCTCTTCAGAGGACAGGCAGACAGGTGGGTGGGGACTGCTTTCAGACAGGATTACCACGGGGTGTCAACACACAGCACAGAAGCGTGTGAATGTTCGAAATGCTCTCATCTTCCGCGCTTTACTCCGAGACATCACACAGGGACATAAACAGTCATTGCACTTCAGTGAACACACACTGAATGTTTCTGTCACTGAAATGCTAGACAGGTAAATTGGGGAACAACCCAGATATTATCATGTAAAAAGCAAGTACTGTCTCTAAATAAGTTTTTTGGGGGGCTGATGACAGTCCTATACAGAAAGAGGAAATAAATTGCAGTGCTTGGGGGGATGAAAACTTATGCCCATAGACGTTTATTGACGCTCACACTCATAACTGTCAAGAGCTTGCTTAAGCTGACAGTTGCAATCCGATTGGATTGTTTTATGCAACTTTCAGGAGTAATGGTACCCAGACTGTGTATATACAGCACGAATCAAACGTCAAGTTAAAGAAGTTTGGGGTTGATTCAATGAGACCTTGTTTAGTTCTCATATTTAAAAATCTTTTTGGTCAACCGAATCACAAGAAACATTTCGGTTTCAGTCCCTTTTTTTCACCATTTTCCTAATATATATTTATTTATTTATTTATTTATTTATTTATTTATTTATTTATTTATGGGTTTATGAGTGTATGAACATGAAGGGTTTTTTTCTGAACTTTTGCTTTAATATTGTGAAATAATCTTGGCCAATTTACATCTAAAAGTAAAATGAGAAAAAAACACTGTGGGGGTTTGTGTTAAGGACTGGTAAGATAAGTTTTATCCTTTTACATTTTTCACCATAAAACCAAACTCTTGGTTACAAATATTAAAGTTAAAATGTTATCTGGTTAGTGCAAATCCTTTTAGACCCCTTTAACACCTATATTATTTAGACTTGTCCACTTGTGAATGGATCAGCAAAAAAAAAGAAAAAAAAAAGAATACTAAACAGGACATGTGTGTATTAATTATGATGTCAATAATGTCACTGAACTTTTTCAAATCTCCACAATGGTATACTATTTCGGTGCAGCTCAACTCTGCCCTAAATAGCAAGTAAAACAAAATAAGCTGTAAGTTTAGATGTTGGTTGTGTCTTCCCATATAAGTGGGCGATTTTTTGGCCAGAATCAGATGTGAAGAAAACCACACTTTTAGCTGTGAGTCAAACGTCTGGCTGTGTGAGACAAATTATGAAAATAGGGAAGCTGTTACAAAAGCACCATGCAAAACACCAAAAAAATTAAATGAATATATAAAAAAAAAAAAAAACACTTAAACCATTTTCTATATACACTATATGACACGATGCTCAATTGGTACTAATGGGCCCAAAGTGTGCCAAGAAATTATCCCCCATACCATTACACCACCACCACCAGCCTGAACCATTGATACAAGGCAGGATGGATCGATGCTTTCATGTTGTTGACGGCAAATTCTAACCCTACCATCCGAATGTCGCTGCAGAAATCGAAACTCATCATTGACTATTGTCCAATTTTGGTAAGCCTGTGCAAATTGTAGCCTCAGTTTCCTGTTCTGTAGCCTCAGTTTCCTGTTGTTAGCTGACAGGAGTGGCACCCGGTGTCTTCTGCTGCTATAGCCCATCAGCCTCAAGGTTCGTGCGTTCAGAGATGCTCTTCTGCATACCTCTGTTGTAACGAGTGGTTATTCAAGTTACTGTAGCCGTTCTATCAGCTCGAACCAGCCTGACCATTATCCTCTGACCTCTGGCATCAACAAGGCATTTGCGCCCACAGAACTGCCTCTCACTGGATATTTTCTCTTTTTTGGACCATTCTCTGTAAACCCTAGAGATGGTTGTGCGTCAAAATCCCGGTAGATAAGCAGTTTCTGAAATACTCAGACCAGCCCGTCTGGCACCAACAACCATGCCACGTTCAAAGTCACTTAAATCCCCTTTCTTCCTCATTCTGACGCTCGGTTTGAAATGCAGCAGATCGTCTTGACCATGTCTACATGCCTGAATGCATTGAGTTTCTGCCATGTCATTGGCTGATTAGAAATTTGCATTAACGAGCAGTCGGACAGGTGTACCTAATAAAGTGGCTGGTGAATGTACTTAATATATTTTTTTTAATATATTGTTATTTACATTTTTTATATATTTAAGTTCTTAAATGAAATATTTTAAGCAAAAAGGTTGAAGTAGTCTCTATTTGTTTTTACTTAATCATTTACATATTTAATTCAGTGCAATAATTTGTAATGAAAAAGGGACAAAAAATATATTTATAAAATATTTGTTTAGTTTCACCCCTTCTATAACAACAGCAAAACCCTCACACTACATCTCTAGCATACAAAGTTAAAGAAAAAGTGAAAAAAAAACGCAATGCAATGCAATTTTTACCTTGAACATAGTTTTTTTTCACAACCTATTCAGCGTATAGCAATGAATGCCGTGTCAGTAAATATCAACCTTCAAATTAATGCCGCTATTAAACCAACACAGTGTACATATGTCTAACTTTTTGTGACTTTCTCTTTCTTTCATCCCTCTCTAGATTTTGAGTCAACTACCAATGCACAAAGTCCTTACTGGATCTTTAAGGATATCTGAAGGAGAACGGTGAATAGCAACTAATCAACGGCAGGAACAAAAAGGAATGAACACCTATAGATCAGCACTGCAGGGTTTATTATTTACCAGTGTATGAGGCACAGTGAGGGTGTGAGGTTCAGGGACAGTTACTCCACAGGAGACATGCAGAACATCCTTCACACACTCCACAACAAAGACGAGAAGGACGGATATGCATGCCAGGAAAAAAGTTCTTTTAAGATGACAGCAAGAGCAATATTAGTACACAAAACCAATGTATCACAGCTGCATTGGGCTGAAGCTGATAGAGTGTCCTCCTGCTCTCACCTCTTATTTGATTCTTGATTTAATTCAGTGACCATGTCTTTAATACAAATGCTACTAACATTTCTAACAATTATCATGCACATACACAAACATACTTGTACATGTGGTTTGTGAGGACTCCCCATAGATGTAATGCATTTTATACTGTAAAAATAGCTTATTATATTGCACTACCCCTAACCCCAAACCTCACAGGAAACTTAGAATGCCAAAAGACCCCATTAAATATGATTTTTAAGCATTTTAAATTACAAGGACACATGGTATGTCCTTGTAAACCACATTAAACAGCCCGCACGCACACACTCTCATGCACACACACAAACACTAACACACACAGGCTCCGTTGTGGAGGTTCAATAACGCAAATTTTAGAAGAAATGCTAATCATAGAAGAACATTTCAGACGTCACTTAGAGGTTAAATTCTAAATTCTAGATGTTAATAAAGCCATGAAACATATTCATCCAAGAGCATTCTTTTGTTCCTTGATTAATATTAATGTCATACAAGTGTTTGCTGTTGTCACTACAATACATTATTCACAGATAGTCCACACTTCTTTCACTTTAGACTTGACTGAGTACATGAATACTCTGCAATATGGTCATTTCGACACATAAGGGAGTATTTGAACGTTCAAGTTCCAATAAGCCACAAAAAACATGGAATATAGAAAACAATCTTATCTAAAATGAAATAGTTTTTGAGAATCAATAATAAATAAATCCAATAATCAAATAATAAAAAAGATTACCTAAAAAAGTTGCCCAACCCAACTGTCACCATCAAGTCATACAGAAAATGACTAGTCCAATCCCTAATGTGTGAACGTCTCCATCTTACCGCGTGTCTCCATGTGTTGATGAGCTGTTTGGTCTCCTGACGTGTGATCTGGCAGAGCTGTATGATTGTCTCTCTTTGCTCATGTCTGGTGTAAGCAGAGTCGGTAAAGTCTTCAGTTTTCTCCACAAGAGCTTCCAGCTGAGCCGCCACAGCTTCACAAGACACACTGTACAAAGAGTCCCTCAGAGCCTCCACTTTAACCTGAAAAACACACACACAGGTTTGTTTTTGTGAATTGTTGGGACATTCCATAGGCTGAATGTTTTTTTTATATTGTACAAACTGTATTTTTGAATCACTCTACACTAACCCTACCACTTACATGTAACTTTCTACATTTTTACTTTCCCAAAAAATACTCATTCTGTAGGACATGGACAATGTTCTTATAAGTCACCTTCTCATATCAGGGTTCTTACACCTTTTCCAAAGTCAAATTTAAGCACTTTTCAAGCACTTTCCAGGTGTATTTTCAAACTTTGTCAGCACTTCATATTTGTGGCAAATTACATATTTACATACATATACATATTTCATCATATTATATCTAGATATTTCTGTTATAGTATAGTATGCTAAGGAATATTGCTGCAATGCAATGTTTGAAAAAAGTGATGTCATGCTAATTTGTACATGCGCAGACCCATGAAAGCAACACAATTACATTTTTAAGCACTTTATCCAAATCTAAGCACTTTTTAAAACTTGAAAACACAATTCAGGATTTCCAGCACCCATACAAACCCTGTCATAAGTCATAAAAATACACATGCACGCACACACACGTTTGTTTTTGTGGGTACATTACATAGGTTTCCATTGATTTTATACTGTACAAACCGTATTTTGTATTTCCCTAAGCCCACCCTACCCCTAAACCCAACCATCACAGGAAACAGTGTACAGCTTTACTCTCTGAAATAAACTCATTCTGTGGGATTTATAAGCTTTTTGAGAAATGAGAACGTCAGCAATGTCCTCATATTTCACCTCCTTTTTGTAATACCTGTATCATACCCATGTCATTATACAGATTTGTGTCCTGACATGTCACAAAAACACATACACACACACAAAAACGTGCATACATATACACACAAACATCTGGTGAGATATTGAGATCAGTGATGCAAAATAAATCAGTTTTGGCTGCAAAAAATAAATATATATATTTTTTTATAATTCCCATGGAAGAAATAAAAAATTTAATCAGCAACCAGACAGTTAAGCTTAACTTGTTAAGTGTTTAACTACACTAATGGTAATCAATCTGCCAAAAACAAGATGGTTACCACACATTTTTACTATAATGTTTTTGTAAGTGATAATCACTTCTATACTTCATTGGGTTTGTTATAGGTTTCCAGTCCTACAAAATCATTTGCAAAGAAAGCATGTATATAGACAATGTAATCACTGCAAAATCCAGATGTAGAAAACAGACCCTCACATTTCTGGAATAACTGGGCTATAAAAACTCTAACATCATTAACCATATTCGGGTGCGACTAATTAAAGTCAACACAGATACAATTAATAAAGTGATAATAAATATTACCCTTACAAAGCTTTAAAATGCCCCTGGAAATCAATTCCAAGCAGCACATTTTGCTCCTTAATAAAATAAGTTTATTTCTGATTCTGGATAAATGCATGTTCTTCCCCACAATCAAGCAAAACTTACAAACAGACAGAGAGAGTTTATTCTGATTTATTTATTTATTTATTTATTTATTTATTTATTTATTTATTTATTTATTTAT
>CAIGQV010016734.1:9955447-9966438 GCA_903798115.1 Danio jaintianensis
TATTTATTTATTTATTTATTTATTTATTTATTTATTTATTTATTTATACCACTACTATTTATTATTTATGTTTTTATGTGTACATGTTAGTGTATATGTTTTTTTTAATGTAAACTTTATAAATATTTTGGCAATACATTTGTAACATGTGTCATGTAATAAGGACATTTTTTATTTGAATTCGAATTTGAAAGTTAGAGAGAAATGATTATCCATCAAGACATTCATCTATGAGCCCTTGGCTGTGCACCTTAAAGTCTTTAATCCCAGTGTAGATGCTGACAGGAAGTGCTTTGGTCTCTCCACTGCTCCTCGTGTCTGTCACAATCTCGATGACCTGCTCCAGGGCCAAACGCATCCGCTGGAAGACTGCTTCTTTGTTGATCCGCGCCGACTCACAGTCTGGATGTCTGAGGCAAGTCTGAGAGGGAAAAAGTGACAAAAATTATCCTAAAATGCTGAGGAACAGACAGCAAAAGTGTGGGTGCGAATTAGACATGTACACAGGATGTTATTACACTTCATTTCGCTTCATTTTTGGGGAATAAAAAAAAAAGAAACAGCACTTTTTAGATGAACAAGCAAGAACTATAATGTAAAAAAATGTTTAAGGGGATATTATTCATCCAATCAATCAATCAATAAATAAATCGATAAATCTATCTACAAATCTATAAATCAATAAATAAATGAACAAATCAAGAAACTAATAAATCAATAAATATACCAATAAATCAGTTGTCATCATCATAAATCAATTCTGTCATCATTTAATCATCCTTTACTTCTTCCAAACCAGTTTGAGTTTCATTTTTCTGTTAAACACAAAAGAAGATATTTTGAAGAATCTTGGAAATTGGTAGCCATTGACTTCCATAGTAGGAAAAAACATTATGGGTGTGTCAATGGTTAATGGTTTTCAACATTTTTCAAAATATCTTCTGTTGTGTTCAACAGGAAAAAAACAAATGAGTACATTTTCATTTTGGATGATATATCCTTTTAAGGTAGTATCAGTCATTGTATTAGATGGTAATAATGTGGTACAATAGAGTGATACTGGCTGTATGCTATTACCATATTCATTAAGTAAAAAAATATCATGATTATCCACTTTTTTTGCATGTGACTACTGAGTTTCAAATTATGGGATGTACTTCTGGGTTTTGAGGAACTTCCATTGAAGAGAATTGAAATAAATCACTTTAAATAATAAGGCTGTGTTACAAATAGTCTATGTATAGTGAAAACTATGATAGAGGTACAGTTTGCTTGGCTTTGAGCTGTATTTTTATCGTGTTTCATTGTGTTTTAATGTGACATTACTATCACAAGCATATCTGTGGCCAAAGCTCTTTAGAGTTCACTGGGTTTTGTTCATCCAGATTATTTTATCTTTGTATTGCCTACAGTACAATAATATTCAACATATCTGTAATATTGTTCCAAAAAGACTTATATAGATATTTTGGGGTTATTCATGATCTGCTGAAAACAATTTTAATAAATTTCCTTTTAATGTTCAGTGGATGAAACTAAATGTACCCAGCTTTTTCACTGATTGTTTACTATTTATTTAAACATGCTAACATAATTCACGCAAAGCATCATGGGGTGTAGAAAAAAGGTCTTAAACCAAAATAGCGCAATAATACTTTTTCACAAGTAATCATCAAAAAAGCTTTAGCCTTGAAGCATTTGCTTGATTCATGCAGTGCTTCTATAGTTCCTGTTCAACCATTTGAGTGGACTGCTGCAATCAAGGTCTTATTCCCAGACTGGATGAAGAACTTCCACTTCAACGTCTTTCTCTTTCCAATTTTAAATTAAAAAGACCTAATATTTCTGAAAACAGAGACACTGCTTGAACTTGAACTACTAGATACTTACATATTATGCAATTCAGGGGGAACATGGATAAAGACTCTTATTCAGTAATAGTTACTCTATATATGCAAATTTTTAATCTAATTTTACCATTTATATATACATACATTAAATAGATATTGCATTATTTATTACATTTACTACCATTCAAAGGTTTCAGGATATGTGTTTTCAAAGAAGACTCAATCAAGGTTGCATTTGAACAGTAATGTTGTGAAATATTGATAATTGTTTTATAATAATAATAATAATTTTGTTTCAATTGTGTGTTTTCCTGGTTTCTTTGATAAACAAATCACAATCTGTCACTTTTGATCAATTTAATGCATCTTTGCTGGATAAAAAAAAAAATCTTGCTTGACTGTAAAATTGTGAACGGTACTATATTTCAAAATAAACATAAATTAAAAGATATTTAGATTTTAAAAAGCGTCAAAATTGAAAAGTAATAATATTAACCATACATAATCAAGCATAAAATTCAACCATAAAAACATTTTTCATTCAATTCAGTTCAATTCATCTTTATTTCTATAGCGCTTTTACAATGTAGATTGTGTCAAAGCAGTTTTAGCATAGAAGTTCTAGTAAATTGAAATTAAAACTGTGTCAGTCCAGTTTTCAGAGTCAAAGTTCAATTTAGTTCAGTTTAGTGTGGTTTAATTTTCACTGCTGAAAGCCCAAACACTGAAGAGCAAATCCATCGATGCACAGCTCCACAAGTCCAAGCAAGCCAGTGGCGACAGTGGCAAGGAACAAAACTTTACCAATTGACGAAAGTGAAAGAAAAAACCTCAAGAGAGACCAGGCTCAGTTGGGCACGACCATTTCTCCTCTGGCCAAACTTCTTGTGCAGAGCTGCAGTCTAGGCACCGGGGGCTGGAGAACGCTGGATGTCCATCGTGAAGAGGCTGCCGCTGTGAGTAGGTCACCAGCGGGTGTACAGGCTGGCCCACAAGATCAATGCAGAAACTCGTCTGTCACTGGGTTCTTTCAGGAATCAGTCTCATGCTCTGCGCTCCTCCATGACCGCCACAGCATCTGCTCAGGACACGGCCTGGTCCAGGGTTATGGAGACCTCTAGAAATAGGATACGGCCTGGTCCAGGGTTATGGAGACCTCTAGAAGTCCTCTATGGTTGGCATCATCTCTTCAGAGGACTTGGATCACATCAATGGCGCTGCACATCTCTAGAGGCCTCGGGATGAGTATCCCCAAGGCTCATTCACACTTTATTTAAAAGGACAATTCTCGCTATTAATAAGCCATTAACTAAGGGTGCTTTCACACCTGTGGATCGATTCTTTTGTTCCGAAACAGGGATTAAAATTGTTACAATCTTGCTTGTTCTTGGTGCGGTTCGCTTTCACATGGCAAAGTTTCCAAACGGACCAAAAGAGCTAAAACAAGTCACGTGCGAGTAAACTCTCCTCATATTGGTCAGAGTTTCATGGTTTATTTTGCAGAGTCCCGCTCAGCTGTCATGCGTTCTTATTTAAATTTATGACGATGAGCAATAAGACATTATAAGTGAAAAGCTGCGCTTTGATTTTGAATGGTGACACCCACAGACATCGTCACCAGATATAAATCAGAGGTCAGACTTTCTCATACATAGCAGTTGCATTATAGGTTTACATTATAGAGAGAAATAACAGATAAACCGAGACTGCTGTTCAGTCAATTTTCCTAATGGATAAATAGCTTTTATTTACCGGTAGGAATGACATCCTGCCCTACTCATAGTTCGCTCTTCATATAGCCATATGCCTATTACACATCCATAATCAACTGTGATATAGCCTGGTTTGGATCGTATTGCTTTCTCACTACAATCGATCCGCTCCAGAGTTCGTTTCAATCGAGCCGAGACCACCTCATTCAGGCGATCTCGGACAGATTGTTTTGGTGTGGATCCGAGCGCGATTGCTGGATTCAAATATGCCAAACGAACCGTGCTAACTGGGGAAACGCGCCAGGTTACAAAACAAAAGTCTAGGTGTGAAAGCACCCTATGACTTTTACCTCAATAACTGCCTAATTTGCTGCTTATTAATAGTTATTAAAAGTAGTAGTTCGGTTTTAGGTAGGATTAGGGATGTTGAATAAGATCATGCAGAATATGTACTTTATAAATACTAATGAACAGCCAATATATTTATAATAGGCAGGTAATAAACCACTAGTTATTAGTGAGAATTGGTATTTAAATAAAAGCGTTTTTTCTATTATGGATCGCATAATTAATTGGGCGTCTGATCTGTTGTGCAAACTTCTCTGATGCTCTATATATGATTTCTGCACAGCATTCAAGCACAGGTTTTATGCATACATGAATGTGTATGTGAGGTTACTGCACAAGGACCATTGGCATTAACATTTTATAGACAGCAGACAGTTCTCTCTTTCACAATCCTACCTTGGAGGCTGTGAGGAGCATCATGGTGCATTTCTCCAGCACAGCACGTGCGGCAGCCATTCGAGCTCGTTTCTTTTCATCCTTCAAATCCTGAGGAAAACAAGAATCCACAAGACAAATATGAGAAAACATGCAATGCCTCGAGTGCATTCAGGCATCCAGAAATCACAGCTTAGGTTAGAAGACTTTAGGGATAAAATCTTTTGCTTGCAACAACCAATGGAGAAATGACACAGTGCTAAAAATTTAGTAATGATATTAGACGATTAGAATATGATATTAGATATTAGAAGTTTTCAAATCAGTCATTATTGATAATTCTCAAGATAAATGTCAAATCTCTTTTTATATCAAGCTTATTGTAGTTTTTTTTTGATTTTTTTCATCATCAAATCTGAGGATCAATATATATTATAATTAGCACTGGGCAAAGATTAATCGCTATTAATCTTATCCAAAATAAAAGACTGCTTGACCTAATATATGTGTGTGTGCTGTCTGTGTATATTACGGTAAAGCCTGAAATTATTATGAATAATTGAAAAATTTGCAAATAATTTCAGCCTTGACTGTACATATAAACACACACATTCAAGCGTATATTTGAGAAAACTATTTATATATAAATTTAAATTAAACTAATTGTATTTAAATTGAAATATCTATGCAAAAAAAAAAAGTTTTGTATAGTTTTGTTTTTATGTATATGTGTGTATTACATGTACATAATAAATATATAAAACACATGTATATATCTTATGTCAAAATAAACTTTTATTTTAGATGCGATTAATCTTTGTCCATCACCAACTATAATAAATATCTATAAAAATGTTTTTATGTAATGGCTGTGTTTGGCAGCTTTATTCCTTAATAATAAATATTAAAAAAGAAATTAACACGTGCTATCAAATCATGAAAGGTTTTGGTCCCCTGACTTTGAGGACATGATGTAGCTGTTAATTTATGATGAGAACAACAATAGTTTTGGTAACAGTTCAGTTTAAGTCAAAATTCACACACTCAAAACATGATGTTTGCTGTACTCATTTAACATAAGCTCAAACAACATAATTATTGAGTTTTTGGGGGGACAACTTAATTGTTTTATATTCAATCCACTTGTTTACCGCAAATTGGTAAAAACTAATAAGTTAACTTAATTCCTTCATGTTGTCCTAACACAAATCGATTGTGTGGAACCCAGCATTTTTTATAGTGCACTAGTATTAACTACTGACTTATTAAGTTATTATAACTGTTTATTGTACTTATAAAGTATGATCTTATTCTACATTCCTAATCCAACCTAATACCTAAACCCAACTGCTATCTTACTAACTATGAATAAGCAGCTAATTAGTAGTTTATTGAGCTAACAATCTGTTTGAACAGTTTGTTAATAGGCAAGGTAAGGCGAGTTTATTTATATAGCACATTTCATACACAATGGTAATTCAAAGTGCCTTACATAAACAAGAATAAAGGGAAAAAATAAAAACAACAAAGAACAAAACATATTAAAAACATATAATGTGTTAAAACAGGTTTTAAATGAATAAAAAAAGAAAAGTATAAAAACATAAGAATAAGAATAAAGAATAAGAATATAAGAATAAAAACATAAAAGTAATAATTCGATAAAGGCACAGCTAAACAGATGTGTTTTAAGTCTTGATTTGAATGTGCCTAATGTTGGAGCACATCTGATCATTTCTGGAAGCTGATTCCAGCAGTGGGGTGCGTAGTAGCTGAAGGCTTATTCAACTCTTGGAATTTCTAATTTACTTGATCCTAATGATCTGAGTGATCCGGTTTGTATTCAGTGAGCATATCTGCTATGTATTGAGGTCCTAGGCCATTTATGATTTATAGACAGGTGATAATACATTAAAATCTATTCTGAATGTAACTGGGAGCAAGTGTAAAGACCTGAGGACAGGTGTGATGTGCTCTGATTTTCTGGTTCTGGTCAGAATAGCGTGAATTGTTACCATAATTTCTCCTGAAAACAGAACTTGAGAACTTCAGAGCTGTTTTATTTGGCTTTAAACTAAATCAATGACATACTTTGCCAAATTCAAGCAATTCTCTTTGGAGTTGGTCGCATGATCGATTTGAGGGCTATCTAGATGCAAACAAGCTTCCACTACTATGAATGAGAATTATAGGTAGTGTTTTTATCAGCCAGCCCTACAAACTCATCTTGTGGACCGTAATAAGGTGTATGCTTTCCCACCACATCAACAGCACTTGACTTGAATCTTAAAAGATCTGACTGTCAGGAGAGCCACAGAACTCATCCTCCGCATTCGTTTTCCAAGGTCTTGCTGAAACTGAAGGGGTAAATTTGGTCCTTGGAAAAGATCGCACTGACATAACGCCTTCCGCCGACAGCGCGCGAGCTGGAATATAACTCAATAGATCTGCGCTCACTCAGCGCCCTGCCAGGCATTAGGGATTTGTGACTGACAGACCGTGTGTGTGCATGACGGAGAGAATGAGAGGAACCTGATCTCTCTCGCCCCGGCTGGGAGCCACGGCTCACAAAAGAAGAAGTGATTATCTGTTATTATGTTCTTCTGAATAAAACTGAAAAGATGGAGGCCGCAGATTGGCAGGAAAGCTCTGCAGAGATAGGAACGTGACGTGTTTGTGAAACATTATCAAACATGTACAGAAGCTTCCTGCTTGAATCCGGACAGCCTTTCCTATCAGTTCTCGCTGTCATTCATATTCATATTAGCGCTCTCCTAATCAAGATGGGACCCTGGAGGAGGCCTTAGAAAGAGAAACGGCCATGACTGCTGGAAAAATCAGCTGAAACCAGTGTCTGATGGTTGATGTTATAATATGGTTTTACTGTAAGTGGTGACAGAGCAATTATCCGGACCAATATTGGGCCACTTTGCCGTGTATTACACCATATGTTAGTGTATTACAAACTAAATTAAGCCAAAATTTCTACAAAAGTGTGTTACAGCTGTTGACCTGACCGACCTCATTCATTCATTTTCTTTTCAGCTTAGTCCCTTTATTAACCAGGGGTCGCCACAGCGGAATGAACCTCCAACTTATCCAGCATATGTTTTACGCAGCGGATGCCCTTCCAGCTGCAACCCATCATTGGGAAACACCCATACACTCTCAATCACACACATACGCTACGGACAAATTAGGTTACCAAATACCAAACCTATAGCGCATGTCTTCAGACTGTGGGGAAAACCGGAGCACCCGGAGGAAGCCCACGCCAACACGGGGAGAACATGTAAACTCCACACAGAAATGCCAACTGACCCAGCCGAGGCTCGAACCAGCGACCTTCTTGCTGTGAGTCAACAGCGCTACCCACTGCGCCACAGCGCCGCCCCGTTGACCTGACCTCATTTAAAAATAAAAAATACAAGCAAAAACTATTCTTGAAAGTTAAGATGAACATTTAGCATTTATAAAAAATGCTATAAAGGAAAGGTACATACACAGATTCCCTTCTTTTTGATTGATAACTTAAAAATAATGGCTGTCCAAAGAATTTGCTTTTTTTTTTTTATTAATTCTTTAGAAAGCAGAGTAAAATACTAACAATAACACTTTAATTTAAGTACCAATTCTCACTATTAACTAGTGGTTTATTCATTCATTCATTTTCCTTCGGCTTAGTCCCTTTATTAATCAAGGGTCGCCACAGCATAATGAGCCGCCAACTTATCCAGCATATATTTTACGCAGCGGATCCCCTTCCAGCCGCAACCCAGTACTGAGAAACACCCATACACTCTCGCATTCACACATACACTACGGCTAATTTAGTTTATTATTCAATTCACCTATAGCACTTGTCTTTGGACTTGTGGGGGAAACCGGAGCACCCGGAGGAAACCCATGCGAAGATGGGGAGAACATGCAAACTCAACACAGAAATGCCAACTGGCCCAGCCGGGGCTCGAACCAGCGACCTTCTTGCTTGTGATGCGACAGTTCTAACCACTGAGCCACCGTGCCGCCCCTAGTGGATTATTACCTGCCTAATGTTATTATTATATTGGTTGTTTATTAGTACTTATAAAGTACATATTCTGCATGACCTTAATCTACATCCCTAAACACAACTTCTAGCCGAACAACTTTTAATAAGCAGCACATTGGGAGTTTACTGAGGTAAAAGTCATAGTTAATGGCTTATTAATAGTGAGATCTGTACTTTAAAATAAAGTGTGACCATAATAATGAATAAATTAGCTAAATATTATCTTTTTTTGTTGCTCTCAAGTAGTCCAATAGATGAAGCATTTTTGGTTCACCAAAGAATAATCTAGTTTCTAAAAGAAATTTTTTTATTCTTGCTACAGATCATTTGAAAAATCTCAAAAAGCTTGGTCACATTAAATGCATTGAATCTGGAACAAAGTAACCCCCCCAATGTTGTGGTTTTTATTTACTTATTATTATTTTTGCATTTGTTTATTATTTCATGTGCAATACGGCAAAATTGTATATTTTTGAATGTAAAATGTTCTGTTGTAAAATTTAAAATGTTCTACATAAAAATAAAGTAATAAAAAAAACAAAATCAACCATCTTTGCAATGACAAGATCCCATGGATATTAAAAGTTATTTATGGCATCATCAATGCAAATAAAGAACCTCTCCAAAAACACACTGCCATCAATGGTTCCATAAAGAACTTATTTCTTTAGAGTAGAAACTGGTTCTTTCATTTAATAAAGTGTTCAACGCAGCAAGAAAATAACTGTTAATTAAAAAAAATTCATTATGGAACCCAAAATGATTCTACTTGAGCATCACTGTAAAAACTCTATATTTTAATCATGTGTTTTCTTTTTCCAAGAAAGCTGTTGCATTCCACGTGTATTTTGTGTATATTTTTTGTTTGTTTTCTCACTCTGCTCTCTGCATTCTTACTGCACACTTAGGTTTGTGTTCATTGGTTGATCTCTCCGCCAATCCACTGATGAGCCGGTGTTTGGTTGATTGATTTGTACTACTCTGTCAGATTTTTGTACCTCTCATATAAAAAGAAGGTAGAACATTTTGATGATGAAATATGTTACCTATCAGATTGTGCTATAAGTGTAAATTTTGATGAGGAGTGGTGTGATATGAGGCTGTAATATCATCTTAACCCACCTCAGCCTCTATCCCCAACCTCAGAACCATTCAAATACAGTGTTGGTAGCATAATCTGACAGGTAGGATAAAATGTCAGGACATACATACATTTTACAAATTTAAGTGGATTGGACATAAAACAATGAAGTTGTCCCAAAAAAAAACATCACGAATTGTGTTGATTCAGCTCATTTTAAGTAGGTAGTTTGAAGAAGCAACAAACATAATTATTTAAGTGTTGATTCGTTTTTGGTTACTGTGTGATACTAATTTGGTCAATGATATTCTGTTTTTGTATTACGATAGTTTGTGTTTTGTTCGAATAGGATTTGGTGTAGTGGTTAGTGCGTCGACACATGGCATTTAGGTGTTCACGGCGATTCCTGCCTTGAGGTCCTATGCCGATCCTTCCCCTCTCTCTGCTCCCCACGCTTTCCTGTCTACAGTCGTTGCCAAAAGTTTTGAGAATGACACAAATATTAGTTTTCACAAAGTTTGCTGCTAAACTGCTTTTAGATCTTTGTTTCAGTTGTTTCTGTGATGTACTGAAATATAATTACAAGCACTTCATACGTTTCAAAGGCTTTTATCAACAATTACATGACATTTATGCAAAGAGTCAGTATTTGCAGTGTTGGCCCTTCTTTTTCAGGACCTCTACAATTCGACTGGGCATGCTCTCAATCAACTTCTGGGCCAAATCCTGACTGATAGCAACCCATTCTTTCATAATCACTTTTTGGAGTTTGTCAGAATTAGTGGGTTTTTGTTTGTCCACCCGCCTCTTGAGGATTGACCACAAGTTCTCAATGGGATTAAGATCTGGGGAGTTTCCAGGCCATGGACCCAAAATTTCAACGTTTTGGTCCCCGAGCACTTAGATATCACTTTTGCCTTAGGGCAAGGTGTTCCATCGTGCTGGAAAATGCATTGTTCTTCACCAAACTGTTGTTGGGTTGTTGGAAGAAGTTGCTGTTGGAGGGTGTTTTGGTTACCATTCTTTATTCATGGCTGTGTTTTTGGGCAAAATTGTGAGTGAGCCCACTCCTTTGGATGAGAAGCAACCCCACACATGAATGGTCTGAGGATGCTTTACTGTTGGGCATGACACAGGACTGATGGTAACGCTCACCTTTTTATCTCCGGACAAGCCTCTTTCCAGATGCCCCAAACAATCGGAAACGGGCTTCATAGGAGAATATGACTTTGCCTCAGTCCTCAGCAGTCCATTCGCTATACTTTTTGCAGAAGATCAATCTGTCCCTGATGTTTTTTTTGGAGAGAAGTGGCTTCTTTGCTGCCCTTCTTGACACCAGGCCATCTTCCAAAAGTCTTGCCTCACTGAGCGAGCAGATGCGCTCACACCTGCCTGCTGCCATTCCTGAGCAAGCTCTGCACTGGTGGCACTCCGATCCCGCAGCTGAATCCTCTTTAGGAGACGATCCTGGCACTTGCTGGACTTTCTTGGATGCCCTGAAGCCTTCTTAACAAGAATTGAACCTCTTTCCTTGAAGTTCTTGATGATCCTATAAATTGTTGATTTAGGTGCAA
>CAIGQV010016734.1:9971438-9997434 GCA_903798115.1 Danio jaintianensis
AATATGTAGTTATATTGTTGCATGTTTAATTGACAACATTTAACTTTGATATGTCCATACTTGAGTACAAAATGTTACATGTTTAGTTAATCAATTTTGACTTTGTAACAGTGTGTGTTCAGGTGGATATATCAGTCACATTTAGTTGACTAAACTTGTAACAATGTAACATTTATTACTTAAGTGGACATATCAAAGTCAAATTGTACTAACTAAACAAGTAGCATTCTGACATTTTGTATTTTCCATTAGAAATACTGAAGTCAAATTTAGTTAAAATGTAACATTGTAAGTTGAAATTTGTCCACATGAACCGGAAGCTGCGACTGTTTTTTTTTTTTTTTTGTATTGTGACAGAGAAACATGAGAAAACAGTGGGCATGGCTTATATTTTCTACTGCGAGCTGATTGGATGTAGTAAAGTAGACATTTCCTTCAGAAAGATCATGAAAAGGGCTTTGGAAAAGTTATTACAACCAAACAGACACCTCTCCATTTTGGTTTGTTGTCAAAACTGACAGTTGGAGGGGCGTGGTTAAGTATGTTAGCCACGCCCAATACCTCAAAATCACGTAATCTGAGAATTCAACTGAAGAAAAAAACAGGAAGTGGAAGTTTCAGATTTTAATTTTAGATTACAAGGGCAAACTATTTCTTTTCTTAATGACATGAACAGATGAATTGTTCACCACAAAACTGGCAATGTGAGCTAACAAAATCATATGATTAGTTTTGATTTCATTTGTACTTTAAGAAAACAAGTACCATTGAAAAATGTTGAATTCAGGTGGATATATGAATGTTACTAATTTAGTTACCAAAATGTTCACAAAATTAGATTTGTATATGTCCACGTGAATACAAAATGTTACAATGAAACTTCTGCAAAAATACGACACTGATCTGTCCACTTGACTATAAAGTTACAATATAAATTTTTTAGTTAACAAAATGTGACTTTGCTATGTCCACTTGAATATAAAATGTTACAATGTTACTTAACAGGTTAACAAATTTGACCTTGATATGTCCACTTGAATATAAAATGATACAATACATCTTGTTATGCTGTATGGTAAGTACAAAACAAAGGTTCTTTCTCTCTTTCTTTCTTTCTCTCTTTCTTTCTTTGCTTGGTTATGTACTTTTTACAGTTTCATTTTGTGATAATTTAGTTTTGTAAAAAAGGGATGGGTGAAGAAAATATAAATCTTTAAGTGCTTGAACGTTTGTGTTAAAAAGTGTTTTGAAAAATGTATAAAAAAAAAAAAAAAAAGCTGTACAAAAAATGGGTGTAAAAAAAAAAGAAAAAAACGTTGTCTCTTTAATTATCTCCAAATCAGCAAGACCCTAAATATATTCCTCAGTGGGCATGCAGAGATAACGTCTGAAAGCAACCACCAGCCTGTGTGTGTGTGTGTGTGTGTGTGTGTGTGTGTGTCTATGTACTCTTGTACTTGACAGGATAGCATGAGTGTCATTTGGAGTGCTTGTAAAGGCCGGTGCACAAGTATTTGGACACAGTGAACAATACGTACTTTGTTGCGAGAGCTTATGATCTGCTTGATAACGATGCAGTCTGCAAGCACCAGGACTTTGGTAACGGAGGACAGCAGCATGCGGGCAGCTTTCACCATGCCGGTCCTGTCACTGAATACGGTGCTGCGGCCGTCACCTTCACACTGCTCTAGACCAGACACATCCGTCAGCTGAGCGATCCCTGTGCCTTAAAAACAAAGCAGAACGTAGGAGAAGTGCACATATATACATGTTCACAATATATACATGTAAATCCCTGCTTTATCCTTATTGTTCAGTTTGTAAAGCAAATGCTCACATGAGAACATCCTGATCACTATGTTGACTAACTCCTTTAACTCAGGAGTGTTAGGAGTTTTCCAATGGACAATTTTTTTTTTCATTTTAAAATTATCATATTAAAAAACAATATTAAAAAAAATATATATTTTTTTTAAAAATAACTCTTTTGCTTTTAAAATGTAAAATTGTGTTTAAAATTGTATTTTTTAAAATCATGATAACTAGAATAGGCCACAAAAAGTATTCAGACACTTTCAGGACACTTTACATTTCATGAAAAACACTGAGGTCCTGAACATAAATCCTCACCAGCGCGGAAACTGTAAGCAGCCGTGTGGGAAACACTTAAGGTCACGTAAAAACAAATACACACACAAACACTTCCAGATAAACCAGCAAGCCTTCATTAAAGTGCCAGTTCTCAGAAAACAACCTCAGAGCACATTAAAACATCAGGTCACACACCATTTCATGATTTACAAAGCAGTCTATCACACTAGGAGGTCACTTTTTAAAGCATCAATAAAGGTCTCTCTTTCCTCAGTGAGCGTCCACTAACACACAACCCCATCCACACACAAATACTACTCTATGCGTAGGCTTATTTTAGGGAAGGGTCAGCGTGTCATGTCCCAGTTGGAACATGCTGAAAGGACACTTGATAAACAGCCGTTCTCTGCCTAGTGTCTCAATAAAGAAGTTATTCTGAGAGACGGAAAGACCGCCGCTTTGCAAAGTGAAAGCAGGGTTTCAGACACACAAATGAGAGTAATTTGTGAAGGAAAACAGCTCTCTTCCGTGTTCAATGACACATTTGTCTATCTGTAGACGCCATCCTGATTGCATCCGACAGTTTTTCTTTGTTAAATCTCACGGCGGTTTCAACAATCAAGGTGTCTTGTGCTGAACGCTGCATTGTGGGCAAAATTGCTTTGCCAGTTTGTGCACACCTATCCATATTCATCTGACTGGACACAAAGCACACATTTACAAGTTTGTTGCTTTACATCTCCTGTTTAAAGAGGACGTATTATGAAAATCAGATTTTTTCCATCTCTCCATATGTTATAATTGGATCCTTGGTGCACTTACCTACCCAGAAAATCTGAAAAAGGAAAACCCAGTACATTTTTTTTAAAGATTTTCTCTGCAAACGTGTAAAAAAACATCATTCAGATTTCACTCCCCTAGTGACGAAGAAAGAGGATGTTATTATATATTAATACACGGCTGAAATACTTTATTCTGATTGCTAATTTCCTTCCTAGGTATGAAACTAATAACACAAGCTCATACGGGTACTTTAAAATCATCTTGACCATCAGAGAATACACTCACATCCATATTTATATGCTTGTCTGTCACGCCATGTTTTTTGACTCTTTGATGTCATCCTCAGATTGAACAATGCGTAGGTTAGTGTATGTTCCATTCAGCCATTTTCATTTCTGCCAGCTTTGCATTTAATTAATGACTTAACCAATATTAACTATTTGCAGTGCAGAACTTTTTTTTACATTTTGAGGAAAGCAGCCACGTACACTATAAAAAAAATGCTGGGTTCCACACAATTCCTTCATGTTGTCCCAACACAATCATTTTTACAAATTTAAGTGGATTGAACATAAACCCTTAAGAATTGTGTTGTTTCAATTTGTTTTAAATAAGTAGTTTAAACAAGCAACAAAAGTAATTTTTTGAGCGTAATAAGTTGTATAAAGTGCACCCAGGCAGTTATTCTACAATAACAACTGTTTGGATCTACTTTATCTCTTACTTACCACCCCTTAATCCACACATTTCCACCCACAGCACCACTGCAGCAATTGCCACTTCTGTCATTAAAGTAATGTATTAATATATTAGAGCAGAGCGGTGGCTCAGTGGTTGGCACTTTCGCCTCACAGCAAGAAGGTAGCTGGTTCGAGTCCCGGCTGAGTCAGTTGGCATTTCTGTGTGGAGTTTGCATGTTCTCCCCGTGTTCACGTGGGTTTCCTCTGGGTGCTCCGGTTTCCCCCACATGTAATAAACTAAATTGGCTGTAGTGTATGTGTGTGAATGTGAGACTGTATGGGGGTTTCCCAGTACTGGGTTGCAGCTGGAAGGGCATCCGCTGTTTAAAACATATGCTGGATAAGTTAAATAAATGATAAATTGTCTGTGGGGTATTATGAACGAAAACCTTTTAGGCACACCTGATTTTTAAGAAAGTATTTTATCTTAACGCGTTTTATCTAATGAAAAGGTCATATATGTCCCCTGTTTAGCAGTCAAAATTAAGCATTCTTGTTTCTGGAGGGGATTGTTGGCTGTGTCTTTCCTTAGCTTTGATGCAGAGTCTTTGTGGAAGCTTAGAGTTGATTCCCTTGAACGTCACTAGAGACACGGCTCTGTCCTGAGCAGTTGGCATTTTCAGCCGGCTCCTTTCAGAGAGTTTTCTGCTTTAAAGAGACACAGCCCGAGGCAGAGGGTGAAACACTGAGATCTTTGCATCAATGCCCTTTAAAGACATAGCCTTAGTATGCATCTGCTTCTTCTCAATGCACTTCATTATTTTAAAGTACTATAGCATGGAGTAGCTCAGAAGCAGCTGTCCATCTGTTTTTTCTTTTTAAAAGGCAGAGAGATCCCTGAACAGCAAGACGAAGAGGAATTAAAGCATTCTCAGCAAAACTTTGTCCACAGATTCCAACCTCAGCATCAGCTTCAGGTTAAGAAACTTTCAACTTTTTCCTACTAGACACTTTTATATCCCAGGGGTTGATGATTTTAGTTTATTTTAGTTGTAGCGTGATTTTAAAACTTTGTCTCTGGCACAAACATTTTTTTTATTTATCTAAAAATATTTCATAATATGACCTACAGTGAAAAAAAGATTCATTGGATTTACTACATTTTTTTAATGTTAGTGGTTGCAAACAATTTATATGAGCTGAATTTAAACAAACAAATAAATTTTAGTAATGTTCAACTTAATTTGTTTAAATTCAGCCCATATAAATTGTTTGAAACCAGTAACCTTAAAAATTTTTAGCAAATCCAGTGAATCTTTTTTCAGTATATTAAATTAAAAAGGTTGAGCATCATATGAACAATACTTTTTACATTTATTTACTGTTTGATTTACTTATTTTTAAATAAGTCATAGTTAATGGTTTATTAATAGCGAGAACTGTACCTTAAAAAAAAGTATGACCAAGATTATTTATTTTAAATAATTATTTTGGTTGGTTTTGTTATCAATGAGAAAGAGGAAAGAGAATCATTGAGAAAATAATAAATAAGGCATGCTCACATTATTATTACTTGCAGATTCACATTATAATTGTGCAAAAACATTGAAATAATATTTATTAAATGTATAAGGCTAGTTGTAAATTTACAAGACATAGTAACACTGTTAACAATTTCCTGTAGAATTTACAGTAAGTTATGGCAGCAGTTTGCCAGTAACTTACTGTAAATCAATTACAGTAAAAATACTGTATTTACATTTACAGCGCCATTTATCTTCCTGCATATTTATTTACATTATTGTTTATCTTTACTTTAAAATGTACAGTAATTTTCACAGTGCAACTTTAAAATACAGTAACATACTGCATAACTGTCCTTCAGTAAAATTCAGTTCATATTACAGTTCAGTTTGCCAGTAACTTACTGTAAATCAATTACAGCAAAAAAAAACTGAATTTATATTTACAGCACCATTTCCCTTGCTGTGTATGTATTTACAGTATTGTATATCTTTACTGTAAAATATACTAAAATTCAGTTCATATTACAGTTACATACTGTGTCATTTGCAAAAATTGTTAACAGTGTAGCTGATATATACACACACAGACACACATACATAAGATGGTAAGTAAACTCATAAAATCTGAAGAAAAGCACAATGCAAAATCTTTTCGCTTTTTAACAGGTGAGCTAAACTCAAGCTTATCCCACATGTTCACTTTTTACATCCATTTAAATTACTGAAATGCTGTAAGGATAAGAATAATCTAAAGAATATACTCAAGGTTATAATAAGTGTAAAGAAATCTAATTCCACTAGTAATGCACCAGTAGCATAAAAACGACATACATCACCTTTAAAATAAATACACCAGACCAAATATGCGAACAGTCGAAGAAACCAATAACACTTGAACAAATGCAGTGCACTTTAAAACTACACTGACTCAGACTCAAAACATCCTCCTCCATCCTTCCTGCTGCTAAAAAAGATGAAAGCTAAGTCACAGCAATGCAATCATTCAAAAGGCTGCTGGATTTAAAGAAGTGCAGGCCACTGCGTCGCATCTGCGGTTACACGCAAAGTCACAGGTCATTTCTCAAACCAGGGCTTCAATGAATGCTTTCTTTCATCTCATCCAGACAATGAGCTCTCGCACCTCAAATGAACTCATTTACGTATTCTATAAACAAAACTAAACTTTTCGGGCTGCTATAACGTCGATTTATTCTCCTGAGATGAATCTACGTTACTATTTCCCCACCTGCCTCATGGTGTTTTGAGCTAAACTCTTGGCCGTCACACACGAGCGGCCCGTTTAATAATCAGGAGGATTAAATGCGTGGGTGAGCGTTCAAACACTGTGGGGAGTCTGATAACAAACTTCAAGACAGTCTAATTCCAGTGTTGTTGCAAGTGGTTTGCCCTGGGAGGTGTGAGAAAGGAGGTGGGAGAGACCACCAACTACTTGTATTTATAGATATAGAACAGAGCTCCTATTATGTCAGACCAGAGGGGTAAATGTAAACCGAAACATGCTTTGAGTCTTTGAAATAGTCAGATTTGATTGACGGTGTGGTTGTTTTGGTAATAAAGAGGACCTATTATGGAAAAATCACTTTTATAAGGGGTTTAAACACAGTTGTGTGGCAGCAGGCTGTGAATATAACCAGCTTCTAATGTAAACATTTCTTAAATTTATTTTTTATAAATCACACTTTATAAAAACAGTCTGCAAAAACACTTTGATTGACATTCTCCCTTTGTACGTGTCATCAGAGCGGTAAAGCTCCGCCCATTAGTAATGATCTTTCCCTCATTTGCATAGGACGCAAGTCTTGTTTTTGAATCTGCCACTATGCTGACACACAGGCATTTGTAGCTCCACCCTCTTTGAAAAGAGAGCTAGGAGCAGAATCTCATTTGAATTTAAAGCGACAGTCACCAAAATGGCACACTTAGGATCAAACCATAAAAGAGGTAGTTTCAAAGGGTTATAAAACATTATTTGTGTTGTATTTTGGGCTCAAGAAACACTCAAGAAACCCTCAAGGGCATAATAGGTCCCCTTTAAAAAGGATTTGGAGTCAAAGCCACACTTAAATGTGTTTTGGTTTATTGGATGATATGACAAAAAATAAGTTCTTGGTATGATATTATTTTTAAAAAAAAAATTTTAAAAGCATTTAGTTTATATCTAAATATCAAACTAATAATTTTTTTGATTTAAAATAAATATAGAATAAAATTATCTAAACAAAATATTTGTACAAATAAATAAGGACCAATAAGGACATTTTAACCAATACTGATAACATAAAGCTTTATATCTGAAAGCTGATATAATACAATCTCAAGTCACTTTTTTTAAAAATAACTAAATCTATTATGTAATAAAATTGTTTTGTTAATTTATGGAAATTTATGTCAAAGTATGTGTTGTTATTTTTGCATGTTTTTAAAGAGTAAGATGGGCTTAAAATTGTAATTAAAAATTTCTGTCAATAAACAATGGATCTTAGCATAATTTTTTAGAGCTTGATTAAAAAAAAAAGTAGACAATTAATTTTTTATTTAAAAAATTTTTACTGCAGAAACAGAAAAAAAAAATACAAAAATATACTATAGTTTTCTTTTCCTAAAATGATTTGCAAAATGCAATTCTGATGTCATCTTTATGTTTTTCATGATGAAAAAAACATCTAGCATAAATGTTATTAAAGTGTAAATCTGCTAAATGTGAATGAAATAATCCACAATACATTGGCTTTAATATATCAGCCTAATTAGTTTTGTAAGTACATGCAAAAATAAAAATTATTCTAAAGGCTTTTATAGACAACATAGAAAGTATATTGTGTTTCAAGCTGTTCAAACATTGAAATTACAATGTGATTAATGTATGACAACTCTTACGTACAGCCCATGAAGGTTTTCACAATTCTTAGAATCATTGTGTCTCTATAAATCTCACAGATGTCATTTCTCATTTTCTCATCAAATGTATTTACTTTATAACTGCAGCTGCTTGACTTTGTAAACCTCTTTAAAGCGTCAGAACAGATCAAATCTCTTTGTGCTGGTGTTGGTTATTCTAAGAGCAAGCACAGCAACACTTTATCACAAGCCAGAGATATGGAAATGCACATTTGTGGGGTATTTATAGGCAAACTCTTCAGAGACAGATGGGACATGGAGAGTTTTAATAGGAGAGAAACTGCAGCACTCTCCCTTTCACATATCCCAACAAATTCAGGCATCGCACAAAGAAACACGGCCTAGGAAATGCTGCATTTCGTTCCAAACAGCTGCATCCACATGGATGTGAAAGCCCCATTATAATCAAATTATAGGTTGTAAATATATTATTTTGAGCATATTTAAAGCGGGCATATTAATTCATTTCAACTCATAATTAAATCTAAGCTAGTTTTATATTATGCAGTTGGCATTTGATTTCAATCGGCTTTATCTGACAGGATGTTGAGTTTTAATTAATTTTATTTCGTCCAAACATTTTTTTGATGAAACATAAAAATATAACTAAGTTTTAAACTTGTTTGCAGTCTGTTTTTCATGTCGTTTGGATCCATTTTGAGGATTTAAACTGGTTATATTTTACTGTTAAAACATTCGGTGGTCTACAGTAGTCAACACTCAAAGTGAATCCAAAATGTTTTTTCCAAATTGTCCTAGGACAAGAATGGGTGTTGTTCTATAGTTTTAGGACAACTTTGATGAAAGGTGGTGATCCACTTTAAACGTTGACTACTGTATTTTGTAAATATGCACTAAATTGGTTCAGAGCTACGGATTCCACACAATTTATTCATGTTGTCAGAACACAAAGCGATCAAGTTAATGCAACAAATATCAGGGGATTGTACATAAAGCAATTACGTTTCCCAAATAAATCTCCAGAATTGTGTTGTCTCAGCTCATGTTAAATAAGTAGTTTGAACAAGAAGCAAAAATCTTTTTTTGAGTGGATTTATATTGTTTACTGTTTATTTTACTATTTAAAATAATTCTAGCAATGTCAAATAGGTATCAGATGAAAAATGTTTATTTTTGATGTTACTGTTTAACCGTTATCAGCCAGATAAGAAACAAATTACTGGACAAATTGGTTATTGGTTATTTCTACAAAACAAGCTTTCAATTGCTTTTGTTTGCATTTATAAGGCTGAAAAAAATTTACATAAAGATTTATATTCATCAGTCTATATTATATATCAAGTGAATGGCTTTCAAATATAAAGAGTTCTCGGTTATCAGTATCAGCTAAAATGTCCATATAGATTCAAAGCTAATAAACGCTCTCCTTTTTTACAAAATGCTTAAAAGCAAATGTTTTCACATTGATCATGACGAAAAATGTTATAAGCAGCAAATCAGCACATATGAATGATTTCTGAAGGATCGTGACTGCACAAAATAGAAAATCTACTATCTTTGAACTGTGAGTAATATAAATAAAACATTTGTAAAGACCAGTGGCGGACTGGGACAGTATTTTGGGCCAGGAAAGTTGGTGGGATGGTTGGTGCGGCGATCAGTAAGTGAAGAGCAGGCGGGTGGGGGTTTGTGCCGCGATCGGTAAATGAAGGGGGGGAGTCGGTGGGGGGTAAATTTCCATAAATTAAAATTCAAATAGAATTCTGCATCCTGTTCGCTGATTGCTAAATTGATTAATTTCATTTGAAAGGAATTTAAAGTTGTAGCTTTTTTTGTACCAAAAATGCTAATTCTGCCATTATTTACTCAGTTCACTTGTTCAAAACCTATTTGATTTTCTTTCTTCTGTTGAACACAAAAGAAGATATTTTGAATAATAGTGATGCTCATTGACTTCCAAAGTAATTATTTTTCTTACTATGGAACTCAATAAGTCCCACCAACCAACATTCTCCAAAATATCTTCTTTTGTGATCCAAACCACGAGGTAGAGTAAAAAAATTATGCAATTTTAATTTCCAGGGAACTATCCTTTTAATCTCACATCTGCATAGTGCAAACCTTGACAGTGAGTCCTGAGCTTGTTGACAGGTTACACTATGTTTAACCTAGCTGTCCATTTCCTGTTGCCTGGTAACTCTAGCCAGCATGTCGTTGCTCTTTCGGCTGTTATGTCAGACTGACCTGCTCTCCGAGCCTCGAAGCAAGCCAGTCCCATCTCGTCCTTCAAGTCTTCATTCTCCGCTGCAATGGCTTCACCCACCGCCACGAAGCGTCCGACTGCAACACTGACCGCCTGGCCCACTCTCTGAATGGCCCGTAAAGTCTTCTCCGTCTTCTTCAGCTTGTCTTTGTGATTAATCAGTGTGGTAATCTGGAATGAGACAAATGAGGGAATGGTGAGCAAAATAATACAATGTAAGGTAGACAGTGGTGTAAAGTAACAAATTACAAATACTTAAATTACTGTAATTGCGTAGTTTTTCTCAGGAATTGCAATTTACTAAGTAGTTTTAAAAATGTGTACTTTTACTTTTCCTTGAGTACATTTTTAGTGCGGTACTTTTACTTCACTATTTGGATTGGCTTAGCAGTAAAAACAGTCCTGCGATTTCGGTAATATCAAATCGCACATAGAAAGTAATCGCATCATACTGAACTACCTCAAGATATGGATGCTTTACAAATGCAGCAAACCATTTGGAAGCATTAAAAGTGTCCAAGAAGATGTCCAAAATCTTTAGATGCAATGACCCAGAGACTGTTTAGATGCATGTCACTGATGATAACATGAAAGATGTTGACTGTATGATGACTAATATCACCAAACGGCCTTAAACAATAACTAAATGCACTACAGAATATTACGTTTACACATCCCTGCACAAATAGCATTTAAACGCATCAACCTTTTACAGTGCAATACTCACTACTCATTACTCTTGAGTACTTTTAAAAGGGCTACTTTTTACTCGTACTTTGAGTAATATTTACAACAGAGACTTTTATTCTACTTGCACTGCATTTTAGGCAAAGTGATGGTACTTTTACTTTTGGTACACTTGATTTACTCTTTCCACCACTGAAGGTAGATTAATCAACACAAACGAAGATAAAAAAAGTTCTGCAGTGCATTCTGGATACTGCAAAGGCACTGTTTACACAATGATAGCATAGGATTCATTTCTGGCAAAGCAAAAATAAATACATGATGCTAAATACAGATGTACGTGAATAAAGTCTAAAAAATGTTGAGTTTTTAACTTATGCAGTTAACACATTTGATCTGATTGCTTTTTATTTTCTTTCCTCTATAGTGTTTTAACATGTATATTGTCATTTCATTGTCTACGTTTAAAGGGATAGTTCACCAAATAATGAATGTTTACTCATTTACTCTCCTTCAAGTGGTTCCAAACTTTGAGTTTTTTCTTCGGTTGAAAACAAAAGAAGATATTTTGAAGAAATCGTAGAGAAAACAAATACTATGGAAGTCAATGGTTACAGGTTTCCAACATTTTTTAGAGTATCTTCTTTTGTGTTCTGAAGAAGAAAGAAACTCATAAAGGTTTGAAACAAGTAAAGGGTAAGTAAATTATGACAATTTTTGTTTTCAAGTGAATTATCGCTTTAAACTATATTTAACTGAGGGTTTTTAGCAATGAAATCAATAAAGATGCAAGAAATTGTGCTTTAATTCAAAAACATTGTGAGTTTTTCTCATGAAAAGTAATGAAAAAGTATACTTTTCAAAAATCTAATTTGTAGTCCATATGAGTTTTTGTGAAAAAAATACATAAATTAACAGTAATATTCACATGTAATATTTAAAGATTTTATTACCGCATAGTTATTTAGTATTCTGGTGTTCATAAGCAGCAGCAGCTATCCTTTCTGCCTTGATAGCACAAACTATGTCAATACTATATGGATTGAAGATTTGATAGTCGCAAAACGTCAAACCAAACTTTGTGTTAAAGTATTAATCCCTTCTGGGCAGTGTGCTTCAACAATACATCTCAAAATGTTTAAGAATCAGATCAGTAGGCAGACAGTAGGCAGTAGTCTGTGTGGTTTTTTGAATAAAAAAAAAATTCCATGCAGTGAAAAAAAATGCAAAAATGCAGTACAGTACAAATACATAACCTGGTTAACAGTAAGTCTCCTTAATACATCTGGTGAATAACCATAAATTGACTTTCCCAGAATTCCCTGCATGACACCTTTTATGCTTTTTGTTGACTGTTATGTACATTAGTTTTATGTGACATCTAATGTTGATAAACAATATTTATTCCATTACTTTAATTTTATGTGTGTTACCATGATGGTGTTTCATAGTTGTATGCATGACACTGAGCACCTTCTATATAGCAGTAAGCTTTTCTGCTTGAGGGAAAAGTTTGTTTGTGATGAGCTTTTGTTCATAATATGACTTTCTCATCACCGTATGCTTAATGCTTATGGTTGTGTTTTTATCTGAGTAACAAAGGTACAATGTGTAGATGCAAGTACTTCAAAACACTTAAGGATTAACACTATTTACCATAATGAGAAATTTACTTTATGGTTGGTAATGTATTTTAACAGTAAAATACTGCCAACAGATTTTTTTGTATACACATATATATATATATATAAAGAGTGTACAGCAGCAATACAATCTAATGCATCTCTGGAAGTGGTCAAAAGTGGACAATATCCCCATAACAAAAAAAAAAGCAAAGAATGAAAGTGAGTGTTGGGAAGAATGTCTCCCTCTCCTCTAAATCCTCTTCATTATCACCATACATTTAACGTCACACTCTCTCCCACTTTCAGACATAATCAAAGTTACGGTCTTCGTCTGCATCAGGATTGACTTCATCAATCATTTACTCGGGGCCTTTACAATTTCCGCTCTCAAGAGCTGAAATCCCTCACCTCCTGCTGATGGGTAATGGCAGGTGGGCTGCGAAAGGAAACGTTTAATTGGAGTACAACAGCAGGGAGTGTGGATAGCACAAAACAGGCCGCATCAAGCAAACAGGAGCCTACATGTGCTACTGCTTACCAGTCAACAGCAATTTGACAAGTTAAAAAACGTTTATTAGGCAGCATGCTTTTACAAGTAATTACTTAAATCTGTTATTTGTACATAATTCCAGACTTTCAGATTTTAGCTTAGGAGTACACAGATTTCTCCTACTCAGCAGTGTGTATTTCAGCATGCATTGTGAATGATGAATGAATCTCGTACGCTTCATATTTACATTTTTCACGAGGGAGTCATCTGGGGTTTGACGTTTGGCATCATCCATCTATCTTTTCCGAATTCACTTAAAGGGGCGGTATCATTAAAAAAAAAAGGTGGTGTAAAAAACAAACGATCACTCAGATTTGTGCATTGCTTAAACTTAAGCTGAAAAAATCCAAAATTAGAAAGTAAAATAATAAAACTTATGTTTTGCATACATATTATCCATACAAAAACTATAACAAGTCATAATAGGATTCACTGTTATACTGGAGTCTTAAAAGCCCCTGTTTCTACCTGGTATTAATATGCATCTATAGTGATTCATCAACAAGTTGTCAACCAGACGCATTACAATTTCCACGTTGAAATAACATGTTCAAATATGTGCTGTTCAGTCAATTACAGTAAATATCATGAAATTATACATTTGATGCATTTATTGTCCAAAAACAAAAACCCTAGCAAAATGTATAAATAAGTAAGAACTATTGTTCTTGACCTTTTTGCCAGTTTATTAAGTCAGAAACTTGTATGCACAAGGCCCATGCACAAAAATATAAGTTATGCACTGTGAAAACACAGTCAAACTATTTAAACACTGTCATCAGTACGACTTACAAGACAACTATGATTTCCAACCCAGGCACAATGGAAATACGTAACTCAGACTAAAATTTAGCGAACCATAAAATAGGTTGCTCTGGGTGTGCTTTTTGCATGTTTCAGATGGCAAATCCACTAGAGGGCGCTGCCTACATTTTTTTATGAATCTGAAATTCATTACTTATGGTATTTTTTGTTGTACGTTTCAGATACACGTCCTTTTTGTACACATCCATGAGAAGGCTTGTCGGATCACCTTGTGAATCACTGACCTAAACCCAATTAATAGTGTTTTCAAAAGCAAAAGTAAAATAAAAATGTACTGTGACCACATAGTTATACCTTGATTTTTATATAGCTTTTATCTCTTTTGTGGAAACGTGTTTCACCAGACCCCGGACACATTGTATAAAGTGAGCTACTAAACAAACTGACCACTCCAGAAAAGTTGTCCATATGAAGATATTTATGTAAGACAAACTTATTTAGTTACAAATCACAGACATCGTTGTTTTGTGGTCTTTATTTGATGTTGAGCAAAGAACTGCACAAAACAAAAATATTTATTTGTTGATAATGTGTGCCTGTAAATATCATTAGTGTGAAAAGGAACAACAGTTGTTGGAATCATACTGCCCTGTAGCGTTAATTTTACAGAAAAACGGAAATACAGAAGAAAGTTTTTGTGGTTTCACATTCCAAGGAGCCTGTGTTGATAATTTTAGTTAATGAAGGGTTTTTAACTAAAATTAGGGTTGGGGTTAGGGTCCAATAACACATCCAATACTTGTCCAATAACAAACTTATGTTAGGTGTAAAAGCAATTCGGTCATATTTTCAATTTTTCAATTGCATTTGGGTGGTCAAAAGTGAACAAGATCCAAAAATACAACTGAAAAAACAGCCAACTGCAAAGTTCAGAGAGGAACAACAGTATTGATAACAAAGAAAACTCAAATATCATCACAAATGGACTTCAGGAGAAGCAATACAATGGTACAGGTGTAAAACACAGCCTCTTCTAAATGTGGCAACTTCACACTCTTTGTGCTGCTTTAATTTGTCATTCTGAGGGTGTTCTTTGAATCATTCCCATGCAGTCGAATGTTGACACCCACAGACAGAAGGGGAGAGTGATAAATGGAGTGGGAGGTGTTTCTACGTCATCCTGTGGTCCAGCGACCGGTCTGTCTCTGACACATCTCCCTGAAGATGGCTGTAATCAGGCGCTCGGGTGAGAGATAAAGGACCCTGTCCCTGCCTCACCGCTCCTCCGCTGATATTAGATGCTACTAGCAGTCCTGCCAACAAACCGAGGGCCATCCATGAGTCATAGATGGAGAAAAATGAAACATTCCCTGAGGAGGAAAAAAAATCCAGTTGGAGGATAAGGGTGTGAGAGGGCTATGAACAATGGAGAGTTGAATGGTTCAACATTGACATTACGTCAGCAGTTCTTGAAAAGCAGTGTGTGTGATGTTTATTCAGAGTTTGAGATGTTTATCTCCAAGTCTTCTGTTTAGGCAGTATAGCGGTACTTGTTGTGCAATGAAGAGGGAAAGAGTTTTAACCAGAGTGATTATGCTGTAAGGACAATGTCATGGTACATTATGAATAAAAACAAATGAGTTCTACTTTGTCCTAGGTGTGTTTAATGCACTTAAGCACAGCATTAGATACATTGCACTTATTGTGTTTATTTTGCCTATTATAGTGTGATATGGGGTAAGGTTGGAGATTTAGTGGTTAGGTTTAAGGATGAGTTAAGCGGTAGAACTTAGGAATGTTGTTATAGAGATACAAATAATAATTATTTATATATAAGTGTGATAATACAGGCATTTTAAAAAGTTTCATATAAAAAAATGCAGTGCATAATATCAATGTTACTACAGAGTGGTTGAAGACACAATATAAAATGAGTGCAAAAATGAATCCATTATAATTATATATTTTGAAATACCTACAAAGAAAATTTAACAAACAAAAAAAAAAATCATAAATGATGGCAATCTGATTTTCTTTGTATCCATTACTCCAGACTTCAGTGCCACATGACCCTTTAGAAATCATACTAATGCATTTAATATTGACTAATCAATTTCTGCTCAGGATTCTTTATTTTATTTGAGATAGACCCATTTTGTACCATTATAAATTTATTTTTGATGACATAAAAGATTCTGATTTATAGTATTAAATTCATTAATTATTGGGTTTCTTTCTTTTCATGAACACTAAAGAAGATCATTTGAAGAATGCTGGTTGCTGGGACCCATCAACTTCCGTAGTAGGAAAAAAACTATGAAAGTCAATGGGTCAACAGAAGAAAGAACTCAAAATTGGTTTTGAACAAGTGAAGGGCAAATAAATGATGACAGAATTTTTGTGTGAACTATCCCTTTATTGTATTTACAAAAACCATTCACCCCAAACTTTTTGACTGATAGTGTATATATCAAAGCAAAGTGATTCAAAGCGCCTACAGATTTAGTCATACCCTTAATTCTGCTGATGGAACTGTTGGCAGTGCTACTGCAGTGTGAGTAAATGAGTGAGGGAGTGTGCGTGCGTGTGTGATTTAGTGTGTGTGAATCCAGCATGGCCTCAGTAAAGGTAATGTTGTGGTGGTGACACTCACATGTCCTTCAGCAGTGGCAGTGCTCCAGACTGATACACTGACCCGAAACTGGCTCCAGTTGTACTCACTCAAGTCAGACCACGGAAACATGAGAAAGGTCTTAAAGGGCACATACTGTGGCCAGTTTCATATAATCTCAAACAAATCTCTGGTGAATGAGTCTGAAGTTTCAGATCAAAATACCCATCATTAATTACAGCTTGTCAAAACTGTCCATGTTTGGGTGTGAGTAAAAACATGGCCTTTTTGTATGCTTCCCTTTAAATGTTAATGAGCCGCTGCTTTCTTGAAGAGGGCGGAGCTTTAACAACTCATTGACTAATGTTAATACTCTGCTCAGAGTGCTGGTCTTTGCAAATAAAAATTACACTATTAGTACAATTGTCTTATCTTCACAGAAAACCTCAAATGAATATTACCTGACTATACAGAACCTAGTAAATGTGCAATTATGAATTGCGCTTTAAGATTTTTTTTATTTTAACTGAATAACTTAAATTGCACTGATTAAAAAAAAAACATAAAAGCCCATAAAAAAACAATATTTTTCGAACAACATATCATTTTATTGAAAGTAAACAAGTGCGTCATTTTACCAGTGTTGTCATGACAGCACAGCAGCAGTATTGCAAGCAGCAAGAACAGTTATAGTACATAGAAATGTCCTGTTAGATTATTATTTGAGCAAACATTACTTTTTTGGTGAGCATGTGTGGTTCCTGCTCCACAGAGTGAAGTATTAAGATATTTTGAACTTTGACTGAAGCTAATTGACATTGCGCTGTTTCTCTGTGTCACAGCAACAAACCGACCCTGCCACTGAAATGAATGGGCTTCAAAGCACAGCACTTTTCACGTCCTGTGTGAAAGACGCTTCAGACAGACCACACAATGACTATCGTTTGAGGGAGAATGAAACCAGTGTGCTGAACACTGTTGGGTGTACGCAACATAGCAACCTCTTTTGGCTTGAAACTGAAAATTTCATTTCTGGCCAACAGTTTACAGAGGCCGAAAATTCAGAGCATGCCTAATAGTGACACAGTTCTGGACATGCACATTCAGAAAAATTTGAAACCATTCCAAAAATATGAAGTGACATTTTGTTTTGGATTTGAAGTGTATGATGCATAAATGTTTTTTAATGATATGTCCCCTTTAAGATAAAAGCACACAAGCTGATTAAAACACTGGCATATGCATGTGTGAGTGAGAATCACAGGCTGAGTGAAAGTGAGAGAGAGACTAGCACCATGTGTATTTTTAATGTGTCAGAGGGAGAGGGTGGTGGCACTCACAACTTCCTGTTGCTGGATTAGCACATGGCCCACACAGGCTATGTCAACAAAAAAAAGGCTGCATTAAAAAAAAACACAACTGGGACAGAGAACAGCAATCGCTTCTACCTAAATGCCACTGTCAATGCCTACTGAGCCCTCTGGCTATTTTTATCTTCTGCAAAGATAAAGTTACTGAAATTCTTTTCTTAAACTTGAACGAGTTTACAGAACAAATATGTGGCTTTAGGTTTCAGATTTGTGGTTAATATAAAATTAAACAATGTGCTAAACAAGCCCAAAACAGGAAGCTGTAAATCAATTCAGTGTGATTTTTACCTGACAACAACGTCAAGCAAGCTGAAAATGATGCTAGCTGACTGATACTTGTTATCTTTATGTGCACAATGTTGCCTGTTTCAGCACTAAATCGGAGGCTCAGCTCTCAATTGCTTCAACAAAGAAATACATATTTTTCTAAGGGCTACAGATCAAGCTATTGGACAAAACCTGGAAATGCCTGCACGAACCTCCCATAGTTCCTGTTGGATTTGGTTTGAAAAAAAAAAAAGCAGAAAAGTAAAAATGGGTTTCAAAAATTAAGCTCTGTATAAATTTAGAAGACTAAGTGCTCACAGAAATGTGATTGAGCCTCTTGTGAGTCTGTGTTAAAGAGCAATACATCATCCAGGCTAACTATCTGGTTAGCATTTTACCAATCATCTGCATTGGCTGTAGGCATGGGACGATGACCGGTTTCAAGGTTTACCACAGTTTTGAAAAGTAAAGGTTTTAAAAACTGTATAGGTTTTTCCTACTGTATAGTTTTTTTTATTTCTTACATGTTTTTACGACTATTTTATTTAGTTTTTTAGTGCAACAGTGTCTCCAGCAGCAAAGGACCCTCCACATCAAAAGCTACAGGGCATAATTCCACATACATTTTGCTAAACAAATCGCTTTTTTTGCACCAACATCCAAGTATGCTATAGACCTGCAGTGGCTTACTTTATATCCAAGCAAAAGAAAGATATCCAAAAGTAAAGAAATCTGCTTTTGAAACTAATGAGAACAGCAGACGTTATTTAGCCTATAATTATTTAGCCTAACATGGTTACGGTTACAAAATATTTCAAATGTTTCTTAAAATAAAACATATTGTGTTCAATGGGGAAAAGTTCATGTTTTTTACCCAGACATTTAAAAAGAAGGGCGTCACGGTGGCACAGTGGGTAGCACGTTCGCCTCACAGCAAGAAGGTTGCTGGTTCGAGCCTCGGCTAAGTCAGTTGGCGTTTCTGTGTGGAGTTTGCATGTTCTCCCCGTGTTCGTGTGGGTTTCCTCCGGGTGCTCCGGTTTCCCCCACAGTCCAAAGACATGCGGTAAAGGTGAATTGGGTAGGCTAAATTGTCCACAGTGTATGTATGTGAATGAGTGTGTGTATGGATGTTTCCCAGTGATGGGTTGCAGCTGGAAGGGCATCCGCTTTGTAAAAACATATGCTGGATAAGTTGGCGGTTCATTCCGCTGTGGCGACCCCAGATTAATAAAGGGACTAAGCCGAAAAGACATAACCAACTTAAACTTAAAACCATAGTCATGAAGTTGCCCATTACAGTTCAATGCAGGAACAAAAATGCATCTCCTTGCAGCAGCAAATCTTTGATTGTGTGCGTGACAGAAAAATTCCTGGAGCTGTTTTGGCTCCTTTACACATTTTATAAGCTCTTCACGAGTTCTCAGCTGATAAAAATACCATGTATGCACATACAAGGAGTGCATTCATATTTTTTTTAAAAACATACATGAACTTTATAATGGTGTTCTCTCATGCACAAATGCACTCATTTGATTAGTGCCCTAGAAATAATGTAGGATTTTCTAGATATGTTTAGTAGATTTTACACAGTGCTCTGACATATCACGCAGCAGTGTTTCAGCTGACCAGAGTTCCAGCTTTGGCTTCAGGTCCTTTCCTGATCCTGTTCATTCCCCGTCGCTTCCTATCTCTGCTCAACGAATTGAAAGGCTTAAAATACACCAAAATATGAAAAAGCATAACTTCTTTTATGAAGAAGGTTTCTGGGTTCTAAAGTCATATTTTTGGACTCATTATGAGTCCTTTGAGCCTCATTATATCAGTCAGTCATCGCCCATGCTGATTTCATAAACTATTACTGGGGAGACAAGAAGCTACACTATTATGAAAAGGACGATCAGACTTTATGTATGTTGACATTAAGTGCGTGTGACAGCGGTTCTCAAGCATCCTATACATTCCTTTCTTTTCAGAGACAATGTTGACAATGTTTGCTAGATAATGTTTCAAATCTTATCATGCATCATAAAACAAATAACTCTGGAAAGACGTCTCAAGCAAAACAAGATTAGTTACTATAAAAAGCATTCACATTGATAAGCACAGCTATACGACTAAACCCTGAATGAAAAAACAGGCCTGATAATTTACTGCTATGGATTGTATATATATCTCAAACAGATGGACTGAGTATTCAACAAGCTTTATATTAAATTACTTTTCTGATAGACAGTAAAATAAAATAAAAAAGTGAAATGCGCTCAAGGGTCAATAATAGTGATAAAACTGAACTGGTTTATTTTGGCATGTCTGTTGGTGTTCAGTTTAACAGCACTAAAACACAAGTGGCTGCCCTTGTAAAAGTGGAACTCACCTCTATTTAATGGTAATGATGAATATTGAACATTGTTTAAAATAAAGTCCAAAAATGGGATATTGCAATGGCATAATATGACACAATGCTATTGCACTTTGCCACAAATTACACAGTTACGCTGCCCAAAAACGAAACCTATCAGAGTCAAAGATGAAAGAGATCATTTTAATTTCAAGAGCTGTGCCGGTGAAGGAAGGATCTTTCTTGCACTCTTTTTCAATCTGATGCTGGGTTAAGAGACCGATAGAATGAACATGATAAAAGTAGTTTTTAGAAAAAGTTATAAAGTTAAATAAATTATAATAAAGCAGTGATCACAGAACTTCATGTGAGTTTCCCATTGAGTAAAATACATATTTGTAGCAAAAAAACTAATAATATTCATGCCATGGGGCAAAATAGTAATTAAACATTTCTCTGACATCATACATGAAATTAAATTACTATCATCCAACCATTTTTGGTTCCTCCCAAAAACAGTCCCCATTAAATACCGACTAGAAAGAAACCACTGAATCAGTAGACTTATTTGACAGATCTGTACCATTGTAGAGTTAAATAAGTTTGGTTATTAGGTTTTCTCCAATGACACAATTATTTTGCAATTATTACAAGCACTCTATGAAGCATAATTGTACTTTTGAAAATCCATTCAGGCCTCAGTGTCCTTGAGGCTCATGTGGGTTGCAAAGATGTGAGTTTTAAACAATGGAAGAGAAGAGGCCATGGTGAAACGAGCACAAAAGTGTCTAGTACATCAGGATCTCTGGTCGAAATCCATTAAGACTGAGACAGATAATTAAGATGAGAGGGAACAGGTAGTAAAGTGCCAGGTCTGAAGAGAAAACTGGCAGACTGGCACTCAGGTCAGAAACTATTTTCATGTGCATTTTGTCAGTAAAGCCAGTTCTATAGTAAACATCCAGCATGTGCTTTCAGATAGAGCAGAATTTACTACACACAGCTGTAGTTTTACTTGCAAGCTACACAAAAATCACAATCCTAATCGCAGAAAATTTAATCGGTTGTTAAAGTTAATGAAATTTAGATAATCTGTCTATGTTAATTATACAATGCTTCTCAGGTGAACTACAGTTCTGTGTTGCTGCTAAATCTGAAAGCATGTGAAATTACCATCTGTAATAACATGTTTTTACTCCAAACTCACTTCATAACTTCAGTCTAATGTTTGAAATAACTCCTACTGTGAGGTGATCCCATAGTAGTGTTAAATGTGAGATGATCCCATAGTCAAAGCAGTTAAATCTCTGTAAAGTCTAGAAGAGGTATAGCTGTTATTACTTGGCCAAACACACACATAATGTCAATGTAACACACTGTACAACAATAATTACTATGTTTATGTTACTGTGAGGGGTAGGTTTAGGGTTGGGATAGATGTTAATAAAAGACAAAGTAATGGTTAATTTAATAAACAATAGAAATAATTCTCGTTAACTTCCGGCCAGAGCTGTATCGCTTAGCAACAACCTTAAATCTTGTTTATTCAGCAATCTATAGTGATTTCCTGGGTTTCTTCTTTGTGGTGTATTTGGAGTTTAATGCAAGAGTACCCTCTGGCCTTTATTTTAACAACTGATCTTATTTTACTACTTTAGATTTACTACTGATCACACAAATGTCGCTGACATGTCCATGACAATCACAGTTTTGTTTGATTACATTTTAAATTTTCTGTTTTTGACAAGCCTAGCCATTATAAATGATTATAAAGTACAATAGGTGTCACTTTACGATAGTATTTCATTAGTGAGAAAGTGAGAAACTGAGAACTGATTTTTATTAGTACATGAAGATTTTTTATTATTAGATTTTTTTGGAGTTATTGAGCATTAACTAAGACTAAGAAATTATTTTCAAGTACAGTAGGCCTATAGTCGGAGCATTTTTAGACAATATCACGAGCATGCCGTAGGCCAGATTAACATGTGAAAATGTTAATGTTTAAAAAAAAAAAAAGGCTGCACGAAAAATATGCGGCTATATTGTTGTTGAGTATTGCGAAAACAATTTTTCTTATGATACAACATTTATATTTAAAAAATCCTATTTTTATTAGCTTAAAAATAGTGTCAAGGTGCAAACATTTAGTCTTTAAAACACTGTGAATGAGTGAAAACCTCAGCAGATATTCTGACTTTGATTGTCTGTTGTCATTTTCCTCTCTCATCTTGACTACCGCTGTTAGTGTTTATTTTCAGCTCTAGGTTCACCTTTGGGTCGCTTTAGCCAATAGCAGAGCAGCAACTACTGGGGAGGTGGGGATAAAAGTAAGGCCCCATCTGATTGGTCAAATTTAGATAAACAACCAATACATAAAATAAATGTAATTTATCACACATATCTGTGATATGTATATTCAATACACTATTATCACAATAACAATAATTTTTCAGTATATTGTGCAGCCCTGCTATTAAGTCTGCATTTGGTGCTGTGATGAACAACCACTGCCAATACAACAATATGATGAATATTCTTAAAACGTTTAAATAATAATCATTATACACTGTATTTTTAATTATGATAACAATATCATGCATCATTCATTATCAAGATATATTCAATATGACATGTTTTTTTGTTATATTGGCACATCTACAGGAAAGTCAATTTTACTGCAAGGTTACACAAACTCTTGAAACTAACTTCATTTTTACCTGAATTTTGTTCAAACTTACATCACACAAGTAATTTAGCTTAAGGTATACCTCGACCATACACCATGTCAAGATCCAGGTTTTTTCTACATTAATAATGCAGCCCTAAAAAAACCTCTATACCAACAGTCAACACTTAAACACAGTACATACTGAATAGAAAATTCTGAAGTTGTGACACAGTATAACAGTTTTGAAGAACTTTTGTTACATTTTCACAATTTCCATCAGCATGACATGCAAGCCAGTGAAACCTCCTTCACCTATAATTGCAAAAAGGACCTCAGGGATCTCCCTACAATAACATACAACACAGACTCCCTTTATGGACGTTACAACACAGAATAGCCAAAATCAACCAGAACCAGGACTTGACATAAAGCACCAGGGGTCATGACTACACAAAGCGTCACTGATCTATTCCCGTACCCTCATTACCGTACAATGTGTGGCTAAAGCTGAACAGGCCGACTGCCAAACGTGAAGCCAAAGCACATGTGCTCCTCCAACACTGTACATCGCAGCTATTGAACTTGCAATATAAACAAAAGGCTAATGAGAAAAGGGTGACTTTTCTACCATAGCATGCAAGAACAAGCCTGACATGAAAGCTGTATTTATTTTGCATGCATTCCTGCCGATGGTGGTCTTCGTCTTATTAGATTACGAATGACCACAATTCCCTAGCCATGCAAAATTAAATCATCATGTGCAAAAAAGACATCAAGAAATCCATGCGCAGATACGGCAGATCTTTGAACGTGCGAGCCATTCGGGTTCACGTTGAGCAGAAATGAATCATATTTTCTTTTATACCTTCAGGTTATGGGCTTAACACAGTTAGGCTAACTCCTAATACAGTTTCAGCTTCCCGTCGCAGAGGTGAGGTTAAGTCAGCATAATGGAGAAAGTTCTCTTTTATCGGTGTTCGCAGACTACATTTGAGCTGATATGACAGGGATGGCGAGAAAGTGTTGGGTCTCTTGTACCTGGAAGCTTGACGCAGCAGACATTCAGGGCTGCTTTTTGCGATGTGATTTAATGCAGATGTGCCTTTGCAGGGAGATAAATGGCTGGACAGGGAGGGAAATGGGAAGACGGAGTGCATGGTGCCGTTGGAATGCTGCGGCTAATAATACCCAGTGATTGGTGAGCTTTGTGCCCTGCCAAGAATCACTGGCTGCACAACAGCGCGGACGTCAAACTGCTCGGCCATTTAATCACTCTTTATACGGCCGCCGTTTAACTCTGTTTTTCCCACACTTGCTCTCTGCTTTAATAGCACCTGTTAAAACAAGATGTACAGTTCCCTTGGAGTGGTGCAGCATAAAATATAGTTGTGAGTAGTATAGCGCCAGGAGATATGACAAAAATCTCATGTCATGATATAAGTCATCTCATATCCTCTTAACGATATATATATATATATATATATATCACGATATGTACCATTTCTGTAAATTCAATGAATAAGTAGTTTATATATTCACCACATGTAAAGCACGCATTTCTTTTGTACATTAAATAAATGTACTGATTAATATGTGAACATATTTCTGACTTTACTTAGAGCTTCAGGGCAAACGTTTGATTAAAAATGTAGAAATATAAAATAAATATGAATAAAGTACACAGCACTTTAGCACTTTTTAAAAACTAATGATTACAGGTCCAACATAAAAATATCGCTAAATAAAATGCAAAATGTAAACATTGTACTTTCAAGATTGCACCTTTCTAAATGTTTCTGTCTGCATTCCTGTAATGGTATGTCATTTTGCCCTCATATAAATTATAAAAACAAATTACTGTAAACAAAGTATTTTGTGACAACATAATATAAAAAGATAGACTTTTTATTTTGTCCATACGATATATATTGTCATATTCCACGGCCTTAGTGAGGAGTGGAAAATGACGGTTTGTATTTGGATTTGAAGTCACAGCACAGCAGAAGATATGAGAAACTAAAAATCTTCTCTGTTTTATTAAACTGGGGTTTACTAAACAAACTGTAGCTTGGTCTTTAAATAAATTCAATTAGAATGACAGTTTTCTAATGCTGTTATAACTATATAGCAGTACTGTATATATATCAAGCAATATACAGCCATGTGTTGATGTCTACTGTACATGTCAATGATGTCTACTGTAGCAACCAAAATATAGTAAATTAATGTTCACATCTCAATTTTCTTAATAAAACTGTGATTCTCAATTTATCCATAATTGTGCAGCACCACTGTATACAAACCTGTACTGAAGATTTTTGGTAGAAATACTTTTACCGCTACAGTAGTGAGCATCCGTTATCAATATTTGCCATCATGCACAGTGACTTAGAGTGCACTAAACACATAACACTAAAGGGATGTGAAGTGCTTGTGGGTACAAAGGTGTTACATCAGACTTGTGACCTCAGTTCTTCTGTTCCTACTATATTTGGATGCAGATGCTTTTTTGTTCACAACCCAGATCCTTGAAGTCAACAATTACAACACAATTTAAAGTGCAGCATATTTGAGCTCTTGATATGTTCATATTTCTCAGTTCTTGATATGCATTAGTATTTGAGTGAATAAACTGGATGGATTAAACTGATATTATCAACAAATTGGTTCCTGGTCTTATTGTGAATCATGCATAATTGAACGTATTATTTTAAAGACTTTTCACAATAATATAAATTTGTAATTCTTCATATTCTTTTATATATGAAAATATATTCTGTAACTGCCCCTATATATGCACTTATGGAGGACCAAATCGTACTTGACAAAAAGACCACTTTTAACAAACCTATCAATTCTTCATGTATAAAATCCAGTCTCATCCTACAT
>CAIGQV010016734.1:9997834-10027508 GCA_903798115.1 Danio jaintianensis
CTACATATTGAGCTTATCTCTTTATATCCTGTTTTACTTTGATACACATCACATTAAAAATTAAAATGCCATTTCATGTTGATTTTAATACAATTTTACCCTCTAATGTGGCATTTGTTACATCATGAATCGTGCATAACATGATCAAAGACATTTCATTCTATAAATTCTGATTTCATGTTGTCTTTCACAACTGAGGTGAGCACATGCTTAAATGGCTCTGCCGGTTCAAATATACAATCGTCTGGAATTCATGTGTCCCAGGGCAGACTGATAAAAAGCTTCCCAATCTTTTCGCAGTACAAGTCCTCTTCTCTGCTCCACGCTCATTCAGCGGATTCAGCGGAGCACAATAAAGCCCTTTCATTCTGCAGCTCTGATGTAAGCGTGATTACCGGCTCGAGAGGGAGCTGGCAACGTGACCGCTCACTGAAACTTCTCTCACAAATACCAAAAGCACACAGCCACTCTGACCTTGTCATTTCTGTAAGAGTACACCATTAAATAGAGGGCAAAGGTGATGTACATTAAGGTGGAGAGAGCAAAGAACAAGCACCCTGAGGTGCACTATATGGGTTTCGAGGCCTGGCCAAACACTTCACCACCATGTGAAGGGTTAATTATTTAGCATTAAACATATATACAGATATTCATATTATGATGGTATGTTGACCTTGTGGATACTTATGCCAATTTACAAAGAAAAAGTAGCACAGAAGTGCTTCTGAGGCGGCATTTAGATGTCAGACTGTTACTATAGAAACAACACAACAATTACAATTGTATATTTTGATACTCATGACTGAAGTGGTCAGCGCATAATGCCTACAAACTGAATTCTAAAAGGTTAGTTAATCCGAAAATTAAAATGTACTCACCCTCAAGTGGTTCCAAACCTTTATACATTTCTTTCTTCTGTTGAACACAAGAAGAAAGCTAAAACCATTTAGCCATTGACTTCCATAGTAGGAAAAACAAATACTATGGAAGTCAACAATTACAGGTTTTCAGATTTGTTCATTCTTATTTTGCAAAAGAAAGGATCTGATAAATGTTTAAATAGGGTGAATAAATGATGAATTTTCATTTTTGGGTGAACTATTCCTTCAAGCAGGTGCAGTGCAGTCTTAACACCATTGTCAAAAGACGAATTAAATATGATGAAAATATATAAAATTTTCATTCCAGCAAGGACAGAAAACACTTCTAAAGTGACTTTTAAATATTTTATCACAAACATTTCAGTGCTATTCAGAGCATGAATGAAATTGTGCGATAATTGTAATTGTATACTGTCAGAGCAGGCAAAATCTGGCTTTAATACAATATTATTTCTAAACACTGAATTTTAAGGAGAACATTTTTAATCTGTGATTAAAAACCTAAATTCAGACATGCTTCTGAAGCACCATTTATTCATTACATTTTAGGTGTAAAGATACTTTCAAGAGAAAAAAAAAACTATTTGTGATTGGACTTTTTTGTTAAAAGTTAGTAAACACCAACTCATAAGTCCACTGCAACCACTTAAAAACACTCAAAACATCCTACTGAAAGCATATATCATCAACTTAACTCCCAATACACCTTAAGGCCAATTTATACTTCTGCATCGACTTTATGTGGTAGGGTCTGGCGTAGCCTTCACACACCTTCACTCAAACATCTAAAAAAAATTTACCTAGACATCACAAGGACCTGTGATTGGCCAGCTTAGTAAAGCTGTGACAAGTATGGGCGGGGCCAAAAGCTGTGGAAGTAAAGCAAAGTCAATGGCAAAAGTGTTTAGTCCCAAGTCCTACGAAGGAAGTCCGAATGGATATTTTGGTTTGTGTTTATTATTTTATGATAAAGATGCTAAATGTTTCAAAGTTCCAGTCTCTTTCTTCCAAGAAGGAGCGCGAGTTCCTCTAACAGTAGCATCCCACGCATAAACTCAAAACTCGACACAATACAAAAATAGAAAGCCCACTGTCTATAGCAGCGTTTCCCAACCCTGTTCGTGAAGGCATGCCAACAGTAGACATTTTCAACCTCTTCCTAAGCAAACACACCCGAATCTACTCATCAGAACATTAGAAGAGACTCCAAAACCTGAAATAAATGGGTCAGATAAGGGAGACATCCAAAATATGTACTGTTGGTGTGCCTCTAGGAACAGTGTTGTGAACAGGGGTGGCGTTTGGGGGGGAAATCTAAGGGCCCATGTCGTTTAGGGGGCCCAGGAGTTACTACCTACCACCCCTACCCCCGGTCTTCAATTTCTTAGCGACACACACCCCCCCTTTCCCACCTTCTTCCTGCTCTTCACTTTCATCCACGATACTGTCAGAATGTTGTCATAGAGCCCGTACTGGCCAGTGGTTGGGAAACACTGGTCTATAACATGACTGGAGTATTATTGCAGAGCAACACAAGCAGAACGCAGAAGTATAAATGTTCATAATAGTTTTGGCTACATGCAGAAGTGCACCGTGAAGTACGGCATCACTTAACGCTGAAGTATAAATTGGGCTTTAGCAACCACACAGGACAAGTCCCATTATCCTAGCATTGTAGAAGAGAGTTTTACTCAAAAAGACGAAAAAAAACAAAACTTAAAATAAACCTCTCTCCATTATTGACCAGAACATCACGTCTTTTCACATATTCCAATGGCAAATCTTTTATTGGTGTGATTCTCTTGAGAAATCTCCTTCTCACCCTCTAATGGCCTGGCAGAAAGTGAGAGGTCATGTACGGTACACATAAAACCATTCTCGCCTCCAGCTTTGACAAAGATGATAGTCGAGTCCTCAGAGTTCAAGCGCCAGGTGTCCCAATAGAGGGTGAAAATGAGCATACATTTCCAGTTCACTGCACGCCAGCCATGCAGCATTTTCATAAGCTTGAGAAGTAATGCTCGTGCTCTTAAAGCAACATTCAGATCTGGTTATGGGAGGATGTATGATAATGGTACGACAACATTTGCCTTGTTCTTAAAATAGGCTCAGACATAAGGATAAGTTGTCATAACTTACCCTCATGTTGTTCAAAACCATTTTAACATTGGTCTAGGAAATTAAATTCTAATTGTTAAAGTTCGCAGGAACAGGAAGCTGCAACCCTTTATTTTCTATTGTGACACAGTTCATAGAGAAATGGAATATCAAATGAAACAACAGTGGGTGTGGCTTGTTTTTTCTACTGCAAGCTGATTGGATGCAGTAAAGTAGACATTTCATTCTGAAAGATCAGGAAAAGGACTTTGGAAGAGTTTTTACAACCTTACAGAAACCTTCCCATTTCTGTTTGTTGTCAAAACTGACAGTTTAGCCACACCACAAACCTCAGACAGATGTAATCTGACAATTTAACTGAAAACAAACAGGAAGTGCATTTTCAGATTTCAATTTAGATTACAAGGGCAAACCATTTTTTTCTTAATGACATGCACAGATTAATTGTTCACCACAAAACCAGCATTGTGAGCTAACAAAATCATATGGTTAGTTTTGATTTCTTTAATTTGATAAAAAAAAAGCAAAATATATATTAGCAGCTATATGAGTATCGCTGATAAATGCTCATTTTGAATTCTATCATAATTTGACATGATGCAGAAATTAGGATATATTAAATTTATCATTGTAAACACTAATTTAAATTTATAAGCTTCAAGATTTGAGTTATTGGTATCATCCAAAATGTCCATATCTGTGCATCTCTAGGTATTTGTCACGCAATTGAAATGAACGGGGACAGAAGATTTTAATGACGCTTTCAAATAAGATACAAAAGCATTGGCCAAAAAATGTTCAACCATATTTATGATGCTTATATGGTGGCTCACGTCACTTGAGCTTGAGTCGTTTATTATATTTAATAAAGTGATCAGATTATTCTCCAAACACTTCTTTTTTTGTGCTCTATAATCTTAAAAATTACAAAAGAGGGTTTTCTGGAGACATTTTCTGTAATTTTATACATTTTTCTATGTAACTTTTGTTGAAATGGAAAGTTTCCATGTATGGTAAAGGTTCTTCATGAAATGCCAATGCCAATAAACAAATATATACGGTTGTAATCAGAATTATTAAACCCAAATGATGTCTAACAGAGCAACGAAATTTGTATGTCTGATAATATTTTTTCTTCTGGAAAAAGTCTTATTTGTTTTATTTCGGCTAGAATAAAAGCAGTTTTTAATTTTTTTAAAACCATTTTAAGGTAAAAATTATAAGCCCCTTTAAGCTATATTTTTTTTCCATAGTCTACAAAACAAACCATCGTTATACAATAACTTGCCTAATTACCTTATCCTGCCTAGTTAACCTAATTAACCTAGTTAAGCCTTTAAATGTCACTTTAAGCTGTATAGAAGTCTTGAAAAATATCTAGTAAAATATTATTTACTGTCATCATGGCAAAGATCAAATAAATTTAATATTAGAAATGAGTTATTAAAACTATTATGTTTAGAAATGTGTTGAAAAGATAAACTGGGGGGCTATAATTCAGGGGGTTTAATAATTCTGATTCCAACTGTACGTTTTAGAGTGAATAGATAAAAAAAGTCAAACAGCTTTTGAATGACATGAGGGTGATCAATTAATGAAAGAATTATCAGATTTGAAAGAAGTTCTGAGAGTGTAAATTATGAATGTTACTCTACCCTTGGCATGAACTTCATGCCACCAATTCAGAGATGCGGAGTTGTCAGTCAAGAAAAGCACAAGCAGAGAAAAAAACAGCCTCGGCACAGGTGAAGGCCCACCAACTGATTTCTAATCAAGCGATAAATGAGAAATTACAAGAGAGGACGCAACCTGAGATTGCATCTGTTTGAGCTAAATATATACTAGTTTGTCAAAAATAAAATAATATATAATACAAAAACTAAATGGTACAAGGGCGACATGGTGGCTCAGTGGTTAGCACTGTCACCTCGCAGCAAGAAGGTTGCTGGTTCGAGTCCCTGCTGGGTTAGTTGGCATTTCTGTGTGGAGTTTACATGTTCTCCCAGTGTTTGTGTGGGTTTCCCCCGGTGCTCCGGTTTCCCCCACAGTCCAAAGACATGCACTGTAGGTGAACTGAATAAACAAAACTGGCCATAGTGTATGTGTGTGCATGTAAGAGTGTCTGGGTGTTTCCCAGTACTGGGTTGCAGCTGGAAGGGCATCCGCTGTGTAAAACATATGCCGGATAAGTTGGCGGTTCATTCCGCTGTGGCGACCCCTGATGAATAAATGGACTAAGTCGAAAGAAAATGAATGAATGATTAAATGCGACAAGTGAAATTCACAGTGTGAAATTGTAAATTATCAGTGATTTTAAATATTAGCACATATTAAAAGGCATCATTCTGCTCAATATAATTCTCCCATTTAATATTTTTTGCTGTAGTCCCACTGTTTTATTATTCACTCACACTGTCACAAGTTCTTAAACACACACAAGACACAATCAGAGGCACTAGTTACTAAGACCCTAAAGTTTCCCTAAAGAATGAAATTTTCTATTTAATTTGCAGCCAGCAATATTCAATCTTGTCAAGCCTCTGGGCTGAGAAGACGACTTAAAATTACAAAGCTTCATGGGGTAAGACACTTAACCTCACAAAATGTTTCTGCAATGAGTGTACCATAAATTGATTCAGATAAAAGCCTCAGCTAAACGACAAATTAGCCATTAGCTTGAGAATTTCACAATGGAATCCAGAGAGGTGCTCAACCGCACAAAGATAACAAGACTCAACTTTGGCTTCGGCTCAACTTTCGGCCATTTAAAAGTTTGGGGTTGGCGAAGAGGTCTTCTGTTCTCAACTAAGGCCAAATTTAACCTCTATTGGCATAAATAAATACTGTCAGAATTTATTAAAGACATGCAATGAAAATTGAGTGCTAAAAAGGAGTCATTTATTTTTGCAGATTAGTGTTTGTTTGGATTTGTGTTTTTTTAAGGAGTTTCATTTTCAGACGTAACTTTTTTGGTAGACATGTTTTTAAATGAATCACACAACATTTACTCAAGCAAAAAAGTGTCTTAACTTTGCAGTGCAGTTGGTAACTTGTGTTGATCATTAAGGATTTTATTTATTTTTGTATTGTCATTAAATTAACTGGCAGAAATGTCCACTAATGTTCGCTGAAGAAACATTTCTTACCATCAATGCTGAAAATAGTGCTGCCTAACATTCAAAATAACAGCAGGGGCACACCAATAAGAAAATTTTGCCTGATATATTTGAAAAGTGATAAGCAATTTATGGACTGATTCAAATTCAAATAATTCAATGATTCAAATAATTCATTTTATTTAGAAAAATCTGAAAATGTGTCCATGCAAATAGCCTAATGGTTAGTGTGCAGACACACAGCACTACAGTGTTCATGATGACTCGAGTTTGATTTCCGGCTTTCCTGTCTACAATCTCCACTGTCCTATAACATTAAAGATGAAAGTCTCCACCCAATATGTCCCAAAATCATTTACAAATAACAATTTTGAATCTTGTCTTCTCTCTAACATAAAAATTGGTAAAGTGTAAGTTTGCTGTGTGCAATATTACGTCATGTGAAAGGCACAACTCAATGTAGATATAATCTGTAATCGGCACTTCTATGCTGATAACGATATGGCCACTAATATATAATTTTTGACAAATCAATCTTTTGAAACTTAAAAAATCATGTTATGCCTTTGGGCATTTTAATGCACCCTTGTTCAACAAAAGTATTAATTACTTTAAAAATGTAATACTTTTTTTACCCCGAAACGTGCTGTAAGGAAGGAACAATACCTTGTCTTTCCTTAGGATACATAACACAATGTCATGCTGGAGTGTTCGCTGGTGACTCACTGCAGAGAGTGGGAAGAGCACAGGCTATTTCTGTTTAAAGAGTATTAGCGGGGTGGAGGGGACCTTAAGGACTTGTGCTTCGCCCATTCTCTATGGCTGTCATGACCCATCATCTGCCCGAACTGATGAGCCGTGAGGAGAGAAGAAAACTCTTGTTCTCCCGCTTCTTGAATACTCAAGCAACCAATCTGTGTAAGGTGATGGAGATATAGTGAACTCCATACAAAGTTTAACTAAAACTTCAGGTGTTCTTCCATTGACTTTTTTTTCCAAATGGGTGATGGCAAAACGTTTGTGTTTAATGCAGAACTGCCCAGCTGCTCAGTTACTGATAAGTGCAGGCTCGAATCACATTAATCTTTAATGCCAGCAATTAAATATTGAAAAAAGCTTAACTTGTGCCCGCAAATCAGATGAGCTTGTCAGAAATGACAGACACCAAGTGTAATATGCATCAACGGTAATTTAGCTGTATATAAAAATTATATGGAGATAGTTAATGTGCACCAATGAGTGTCAGACAAACAAAAAAACAGAATCCATATATACCTGGCCAGTGTCACTTTATTTTAAAGGTGCCATAAAATGGTAAACTGGATATACCTAGGCATGGCTGAATAATAAGTGTTCAGTAGATTCTAATGACATACCTTGAGTCTCAAACACCATTGCTGCTTTGTTCTCATGAAAATCCCATGAGTGTAAAATCCTGGTGAAAAACAGGCCAATCAGAATGAAACACATACACTCACATTACTCAGGAGATCATTAATATGCATGCACCTGCAGCGTTTGTTTGAGTGAGATTAAAACAACTATATATTATTTTCTCTATTTTCTAAGTTCAACAAAGCTTATTATATTTCCTATGCATAGGGGACTCTTATTTTGAAAACAGGAGAGCTCTGGGGTTAATTGCAACAGCTTCTTAACTGTTTACAGCTCACCAGAATGCAAAATTTGGGAAAGATGGATTAAGTTAGGCACAAGCGGACATTTCAACATGACAACGACCCAAACCACACAGCAAAATTGGTGAAGAAATGGTTAGCAGACAAAAACATTAACGTTTGAAGTGGCCCAGCCAGAGTCCTGACTTAAATCCAATTGAAAATTTGTGGAGGGAGCTAAAGATCAAGGTGATGGCAAGGAGTCCCTCCAACCTGAAAAAGTTGGAGCTCATTGTTAAAGATGAATGGGCAAAAATACCAGTGAAGACATGCAAAAAGCTGGTCAGCAATTATAGGAAGGGTTTGATTGCAGTAATAGCCAATAAATGCTTTTCTATTGATTATTGAGAAGGGTATGAAATATTTTGGACATGCCACTTTTATTCAAATGTATATAAAAACTGAGAAATATTTTATCTTTCACAGTGATGCCTCTTGTACATCGTCTTATCTTTTGGGAGATGCCCGTGTCATTTTCGGTCGAAAAAATGAAATAAAAAAAAACTTGCTGAATTGGTTGAATGAAAGAAACTAAGTCAGAATTTGCCTTATATATATATATATGTCCTGTAGGTCCCAAGATATTATATAGCATTTTTTGTTAGTCTAGCAGTACCACATACATGTTAGTACTTCCATCTGATATGATGCTAGTACTACAAAACTAAGGACAATGGTTTATCATTATATGATAAAACAGAACGGCTCACATCAAAGAACTACCTTTAACCTAACAAAATGCCATTATTGTGGTCTTATAGCTTTTCCACAAACAATGAGTCCTTTATTCTCTTTGTCTTTGCTTTATTGCTGCTATAAACACTGTGCAAGATCGTTCATTCAAAGCTTATGTGTGCATTGTTCCAATACCGCCATCATTCAATCTCTCACTATACCACATCCATATGTGTCCAAGTAAATCCGTGGAATGAAATATGCTGTGTTTTTGAATTCACACAGAGTTGTGGGTTAGTTTTATTATGTAAGAGGGTGTATCCAGGCTATAGATTCCACCTTCTAGCATACTGTTACCTAAGATATATGTCTGGTATTAATGTGGCCTGAATTTAAAATATGACTCCAGCACCATAATAGCAAAAGGAAAGCTGATCTCTTTGCAGTATGTGCGGGTGGGTGTGTGTGTGTGTGCGTGTGTGTGTGTGCGCGTGTGTGTGCGCGTGTGGTCTCAGAGGTACATCAATAAATAGAGGAGAGCTTTAAAGGAATCTCTGCAAAATATACCTTCAAAATAAACTAAAGTCGTTTGAAGGATAAAGGTATGGTAACTTCATATGAATGAGATTAAACAAAGTGACCTTGATTCTCTAAGTTGAATGTTTTCATAGATCAGCTGCTTTTGTTAGTCCTGGAACAACATTCTTGTCAAACAAACATCCTAAATGAGGTTGATAATATTAATGTTGTTCAAGCCAAAAATGTAGCCCAAATTAAACTCCGAAAATCGGATCTGTTTATAAGGAGTGTTCATCTATGACATTTAACTTGACAAGTAAAGCAAACAACAGTTCTGCCATGTTTTAAGATTACCAGGTATGAAACCGAATTAATGGAAAATGTTAAAAATGTAATTAAAAAATATATATATATCATTAGGAAAAAAATAATTCTGTAAAAAACTGAAATAGAAAAAAACAATTAAAAACAAATGTAATTCTAAAGATCTAAGAATATGTCTAAGGGTTTTATTGTTTTCTCAAATTATATTTATTTTCCCTAATTCATTTTATTCCATTTACTTTTTCTGGATTTTTTTTTAATCCATTTTAATAGTTTAGACACATTTTAGTAATAAAAACGAATGCCCAATTGAATTGATAAAACCTTTTTTACATCAAGTTTTAGACTTAAAAATTTTAAAACTTAAAAAAGATGAAATGTTTTCAGGTTTCTCAAATGAAACATTTTTAAGATGCCCTGAGTTTTGACAATATGAGAGTAGGCATGGGCCGGTATAAGATTCCGATGGTATGATAAGCTTAAATAAAAATATTACAGTTTCACAGTATTGTTGATTACTGCTCTAAAATATGTCTGGGTAAAAAAAAAAAAAAAAAAAAAAAAATTATTCCCTATTGAACACAACACATTTTATTTTTCAGAAACATTTATAAAATTTTGGAGCAGTCAGGCTAAATAATTCAAATAAATCATTGACTTCTGCTATCTTCATTAGTTTAAAAAAAACACAGATTTCTTTACTTGAAAAGGCATCTTTGGATATCTTTCTTTCCTTTGCACATAAAGTAAAGCCACTGCACTGTTTAGCTCTATAACATCCATGCTGAATGTTGGTGTATAAGAGATTTGTTTTTCAGGTGTTTGCTGAACCGTGGGCTGACCAGTAGCTTTTGATGGATAGGGTCCTTTTCTGCTGGAGATACTGTTGCCCTAAAAAACTAAATAAAATAGTGGTCAAAAATACATTCAAAAACTTACTAATGACAATGATCCAAAGCACACCAGGACGTCCACTTCTGAATGGCTGAAGAAAAGCAAAATGAAGACTTAGGAGTGGCCTAGTCAAAGTCCTGACCTGAATCCAATTGAGATGCTGTGACATGACCTTAAAAAGGCGGTTCATGCTCAAAAACCCTCTAGTGTGGATAAATTACCACAATTCTGCAGAGATGAGTGTGCCAAAATTCCTCCACAGTGCTGTAACAGGCTCATTGCAACAGTATAACAGAACATTTTTGTGATTTTAAAACCTTCACTTTTTTCTAACTACGGTAAACCTTAAAACTGGTTATCGTCTCATGCCTATATTTTATGTTGCTTTTCTCACATAAAATGGTACAGCTGTTCTGAATAAATGACGCTCAACTCCATTCATTCACACAGACACACAGAACATACAAACTTCATATTCAAATAGTTTTTTGCAGTTTAATGTTTACAGACATTTACTGCTTTTCATTTATTCATCCAAGCTTTACCGAAATCTGTACTATACAGCTAATTCCGGTTTTATGACTTCGCAATTCCATCCACGTTTCCCCATCAGAAATATCACAGGGCCCTAATCAGCCAACTTCAACTAGGGTTAGCTGATATCTTTGAGGATTGCCTGCTAAGAGTGAAAAAAAAAAAAATCAATGCTGACCTCTTTCTGTCTAAATCATTATCACCCAGTGTGTATAGAAGACGACAACGCCAAACTGCAATTATCACCTCCTTTTTAGCACGTCTTGGGGAAGCGACATCAGAAATCTACTTGGAAAAGTTCATCTCTGGTGAATAAGGTGTCTGTCTGGAGCTCCATCAAGACGGCAGTGTTTTAGAGAAACCCCCTAACAATCAATCAGATTTTCATTTCGTTCCAATGTTTTTAATGCGCTAATCTCTTAGGAAATCAATGGCCATAGACCTGAACTGGAAATGTAATATTGATATGATGTCAGTGCTGAATGAGACAGCTGGTTCTGCAATTTAATGTAAAGCATGTTGAGTAAAGCAAAGATTCATAATCAATACACATCACGGTTCTAAAAGCATACGTGAAATGAAAACAAAGAATACTTTTTAAATTGAACCTGATTTGGACAGCATTTGAGTTTATCTAGATTTACTGGATTATAAAGAGTAAATGTTAAAATAAATAATCTCCTGTTGACTTTAAAATCATGTTAAAAATATTAAAATAAGCTGCAATAAATGATCTAAAAAGACTAGCTTCAAAAATTGACATTTTGTGGCTGCTAAAGCAGAAATACAAGTCGCTGCTATTCCGTATCAATTCTAGTTGTCTGCTTTCAAGTTCAAATGTAAATTTGACAAGTTTTTTTTCACAACATTAGACTGAAAGACAGAAGAAGACAGAAAAGGATCATACCAGGCTATAGACGTACCTAGCCTTCTTTTTAGGCAAGCCTAAAAGGAAATCAAAACAATAAAAAGTGGACAAAATTGATGGATTTAACCACCATGTGTTAATAAAAATGCATATCCCTCATATAATTTTTATCTGGTCAACCAAAATGGATCTTACTACCAGATGTAACAGGATCATAAAGTCAGATTCTAATCTCAGACAGAAATTTGGAATTATGAAAAATAAATAAACGATTCACTCAATTAAAAATGCAATACACTGTGTAAAATTCTGGGTTCCACACAATCAATTTGTGTTGGGACAACATGAAGGAATTAAGTTAGCTTATTAGTTTTTACAAATGTAAGTGGATTGAACATAAAACAATTAGGTTGTTGCAAAAAAGCTCAAGAATTGTGTTGTTTTAGCTCATTTTAAATAAGTAGTTTGAACAAAACGCAAACGTCATTTTTGGAGCTCATAATTCGTGATACTGCTTTCATGATATTTTTAACAATCTTGTATGTCAAATAAAATGAAGCAGAAACTTTTAAATAAATTTCAAATGAAATAAATAAATGAACCATGCAAATAAAAGGGAATTCTTGACATTAAAGACTAATGGTTTGATTAGTCTTAAATGTTTTTTTTCTAGCAGTAGTTGAGATCTCTGCACATTAACAATGGCCTTATTACAGTAGTCTGCGTGACGTTGCTATTTTGCCATTTTATAGAAATAAAAAACTATTTACTTCAGTTGTACAATGGATGCTACCATTTTATACTCAATATCGTTCAAGTTTAAACTTCAGAAGAAACTTTAAGCAAAGTTAAAAAAATTGTATTAGTTTATGTTTAATTTCATGTTGGTATATTGAAATGAACAAACTGAAATGGACAAAAAAATAAATTAAATATTATTGAGATTTTCATTTGGTCACATTGATAGAAGCCTTAAAAACAAAGAAAATGTACAATATTTTTCTTAAAACTTGGAACATAATTCAGGTCTGAAGAGACTAAAGTTCTGTTATAAAGCTGCTCTGTGCAGTTTTATCAAAACCCGACACAACATATTAAAGCATCTTTGATATTTCCCTTTTTTATATGAAATCAATATGGAAATTGAGGGTGTGTGACATCAATCGCATAGGTATACAAGACACAGTCAATGTCACTACTTAAAATTGCTTATTTCTCTGGATTTTAACTTTCTTCAAAACATTTGGTATAATGCAAATACATAAGTCATAAAAATATATAATACTGTTCTAATACTTTTTGGATATTTTAAATTTAAAAATATTATATATTGTGGCTTTAAGTTACAATTGTGAAATATGAAATCCCAGATATGAAAAAAAAAACCTGTGACAACTGATAAATAAGAAAATTCTTTACCTTTATAAATTTTTTCATACTCTGAGGTGTAAAAACAGGCTTCCAAAAGTATCAAGAAAGTTTCAAATTGACAGTCAGGGCAAAAAGCTAAAGTTCCTTGAATGAGAAGCCTGACTAACCTCAGAAAACTAGATTAGATGTTACTCGTTGGTAGACCACATAGGCTTTCAATGTCAACAGATCCCTCATTACACGTAACCAAGTGTGTACCCAGGTCTAGCCATGGAAAGGTTGACCTCTGGCCCCATTTCCCCTGCTAACACTAAGTGAGACACCCATTGACCACACATAAACATTCTCATTCATCCTGTCAGAGTGATGAAACATAAGCCTCAATGGGGAATGTAGTGACCGCACCAGTGTTTGCACAGTGAAATGTACCTTACCAAATACAAACAGAGGCTCAGAAATATGGAACACAATTAAATACTGGGTACTTTGCAGTATATACGATATTCAAGTGACCAAATAACTGAGCTGTACAACACATTAAAAACTCTTTTTGTTTTTTGGGGGTTTTTTATCCCAAAGGAAATAACGCTACAATAAACCTTCAGAATGACATAAAAGTAAAAAAGTAAAAGTTTTTATTTTCATGTAAAATTATGGCTGCACGGTGGCGCAGTGAGTAGCACGTTCGCCTCACAGCAAGAAGGTCACTGGTTCGAGCCTCGGCTGGGTCAGTTGGCATTTCTGTGTGGAGTTTGCATGTTCTCCCCGTGTTCGCGTGGGTTTCCTCCGGGTGCTCCGGTTTCCCCTACAAGTCCAAAGACATGCGGTATAGGTGAATTGGGTAGACTAAATGGCCGTAGTGTATGTGTGTGAATGAGTGTGTATGGATGTTTCCCAGTGATGGGTTGCAGCTGAAAGGGCATCCGCTGCGTAAAACATATGCTGGATAATATGAGATAAGAAAATGAATGAATGTAAAATTATTAACTGAATGGCATCATGAACTGGGTTTGACTTTAAAAAAATAAAAATGTGTCTACTGTCACTCTAATGTGATGGCCACCTGTCAGCAGCTGTAGCTCCTGTCACCCCGAGAGGCCATAAAGACATAAAACTCCTCTCCTGAACCAACCAGACCTCAGTAAATATGTGTGCCCTGTGACAGTAGCCAGATCATCTTGGAGTCGGTTTGCCCACGGGAAAACACCTTGTCAATCCCCTCAATGAAGCCTCGGAGCTAGAAAAACATTCCCAACCACCAACGCCTTAAACGAACATTCCACCTTTTAAAAAAATAAAAAGGCTAATTTTACAAGTCTCATAGTTAAACAGTTAAACAGTTGACTTGAACCATTTTTAAAAAACCATTCAGCCGATTTCTTGCTCTGTCTGGGTCACTTTTAGCTTTTCTTAGCATAATGAATTGAATCGGATTAGATTTTCATCCAAAATTTTCAAAAAATCATTTTACCTATTTAAAGCTTGAGTCTTCTGCAGTTACATTACCTTGACGTAAAATGAGGTCAATATCTAGGTCAATATTACTAGGAATTATACTCTCATACTAGCATAATATTTGAGAAACTCTGCTGATGGCTGCACCAGGTGGAGTGACATTACACAGTGCATGAGAATTGGCTGTTTTCAGAGGGCGTCTTGAAAGCAGAAATTAGCCTTTTTCCAAAAAGTTTCTTAAAGCCAACACAAAAATGTAATCTGCCCACTTTTACCTTTCTTAGCATCCCTGGTCTTATTATGAACGTTTCCTTGATTCATGTTACTCTAAAGAAAACAACATGTAATAACTGACTCCATTTCTGAAATTACTTTTAATTTTCTTTGGCTGAAGTCACCAAGTCCTCTTATTTCTCAGCTATTTTTAGACTTCAGCAGTTAGCTTTGGCATTTAAGGTGCGGTCATGCACCATGCAGAATTCATAGGGGTTTAAATTTGCTTTTGCACCAAAGAAACTTTTTCACAGTTCCTAGAACTACTGACAGAAGTAGCTACTTTTTGGGGGTTTTGCATTACAGGAATTGCAAACAATTTTAGTTCTTACAACACCATTTTGGTGAACTAAATTATAGTCGCTCCTACTTTAGAGCAGGGCCTAATCCAACACAATAGGAGCTACAGTGACGTAAATGTATGCTAATTGGGCAAATGCATGGCATACAAAACATCAGAACAGTATTTATTTGGCAGCATTTACTTTAACATTTGTCTGCCGCATTATCTACATTCAACCTCTGTTGCAAAATATAAGCCACATAACAAACACACAGTTCTGATCATGACATCCTCCGTCTTCCAGTTGTTGATTTTGTTGAATGAAGGGCTTGATGTCACTGTTAGCCAACTTATGAAACTTCAAAGTTCCTATAATGAAAGTGAGAATGCAACCAGGAAAATAGTACAGGATGAAAATTAGTTCTCAGGGAACTAGGACTGGTGGCTACTTCCAATAACTAAATGAGAAAAAAAATTATACATTTAGTTCTGATGCAATTAAAATTTTCACATTCACATTTATGGCAACACTGCTATGCATTAAAACTAGAAAAACGTGTGTTGAGCATTTTACGATTGCAGATTGTGACTCCATGCCCTGTTTTTGGTTTGTTTAGACCAATGCTGCATCCATATTAAAGTCAATCCACACCTTTCCAAAGTTTTAGTCCTCTTGTTTGGTGTTCACCAAAGTTTGGATTGTAGCAGTGTTTTTTTAATAGCCTATGTGTTTTCCACGATGAGTGCTACAATAAGACAAAATAAAAGAATGGATAGCTCTCTCCAAGTATGTTAGATCTTTTTGGCCACTATGGAGTCTAAGTATCCTTTAGAAAGATCAGCCAGAGTGTAATCAGAGGAAAGCTGCGATGGCTAGCTGTAGCATCATTAACATTATCAAGGATTTATCTGGCCAACAGTAGGGATGTGCAGCACGAATCCCTTCAGCTCAACGGCTACGTTATTGATGGAAGTAATTACCACAAGGAGCTGCATTTAGATCCTCCTAATGGAGGGATTGTTGAGGGATACACCATCTCAGAGAATCAAAAGGATAAGCGGTCTCCTCTTTTGCTTCATGCCAAAACATTTGCTTCCTCACGCTTGGATTCTTAGCAGCCTTTTATGTCAGTCTTGCCAAAAATCTGAACTTTGTGAGTTCTGGCAACAGTTGACTTGACATGGGCAGTTAAAAGTCCAAAAGACATTCGCAGTTCAGATTACTTTTTTTGACCAGGTGACATACCTGTTCTTTTAGCCACTTTAAAGTCAGCATACCCGTGGCAGGACATGATTAAGAGTGCCGCTAGGGTTGGGCGATAAAATTGGTATCGGTATTTATTGACCGAACACCATTGTCAATATTGATAAAAAAAAGTTTGTTATGAAGTGCTATAGTTTCATTAAAATGTGGCTGCTGAGACCACGCACTCGCATCAGAATAACAACACATGCAAAAATGAGTGCCGTGACAAGCATGTCGAGCAATGTGGCAATGTCGCCAAAGTGGCTTTTTGGTTTATTTTCTTGTGCATCACAGCCACTAGCACCCCATCTGATTCTGAAAGATTTTTTTGCATAGTGGTAATGTAGTCATCCAACTTCGCAATTTGTAATGTTGCAGTATGTATTTGAATAATGATGGCTGGTTCCGTTACTTGAAAGCTCAGATTTGATTATCATAATTTCTTTTGTTTACAGAGTTTGAGGTTTACTGTATCATTATTATTCACACCTTAAAGTTTGCTTTGATTGTTCAGAATTTGCACTTTACCATTGCACACACTTTGTAACATTTTAATTATCAAGTTTAAGAGTCTCTTTAACACTTATGTTTATTTTATTATAAAGAGATCAGATATTTAGTTTAAATATTTTTGTTTTTGACTATTAAAACTTTTTGCCTTAGTAATATTGGTAAATTAAAATAAAGTGGTTAAAAAAAATCCTAATATACCTAAATAGATTGTTAAAAAATATTCAATAATTATCGATACCAACTAATATGAAACATTATCGTGATATCGTGATACATTTTTTGCAATATCGTCCAGCCCTAAGTGCTGCTCTAATTTCATCTTTAAAAAAGCTACTTGAGAGATAGTTCTGATCTAATGACATTCTGAATGCTTCAAAAAGGCTCTGAAGAAATAATGAAGTTCCTTTTGTAGAAACTTCAAATATCTATGGTCTACTGAGCAGATCTACTTTTCACTGGAGATTTTTTCAGGCTTTCGCATATGTATTTAAATGATGGTGGTTTAGCAAGGCCTGTCTGGGACTTGAGTGCTCCAGCAGACAGCAAAAAGGTAAATGCTTTCACAAAAGACTTCAGCACATTGTGCTGGTATCAGGTGATTTATTTAAGCTGAGCTCTGAGATCATGAGCCTCTTGGAGGAACAAAGAGCTCAACAGGTGAGAGAAGCAGCGGTTTGAGAACAGAGCAAAGAGGTCTAAGCAAACCAGAGAAAGCCATCTGTTAGCATTCCCATTAATCTCAATGCCACTTGCTCTTGCTTTTGCAGTCAGGTGGTGTACAACATCTACTAGCATTGACTAATGAGGCCATGCTAATCAGACAAACCTTGACTCTTTAATTTAGAGAAGGGCAAGGGACAAGCAAGGGACAAATGAGTGAATATCAGAGATAAAGTACTTGGTACTATAATAAAATATTGTGAGCATGTTTGTGGGATAAAAACACATTTCCTTCTGTTTTCTCAAAAATCAATTTTTTTTAAAACATATTTTTTTACATTTTCATTATTTTAAAATTATGTTCAGTGCACAGACTGAATATTTTGCTTCAACTTTATGTATCATCAGAAGTCATAAGTATTAATTAGGTTTTTCCTGTACTTGTTTTTGAGCCTCAAAGTGCAGGCAGCATAATTATGAATAACCAAGCACCATGGTTTCAGCCAAAAATTTTCAAATCTTCTGAGGAAAACAAAGTCACCTACATCTTGAATGGCCTACTGGTAACCTAACAGAAATGAATATAAAATGCAAATTTTTGGAAGAACTACAGTAGTCGACATTTGAAGTGCGTCAAAAAGGTTTTCCAAAATTGTTCGAAGACAAGACAAGGTGTTGTTGAGTAGTTTTAGGACAACTTTGATTAAAGTGATTTTGATCCACTTCAAATGGTATACCTTTAATTGTCCTAAAAGTATTATCCAAAAATATGCCTGGAATGTTTATTTTTATTAAATTTTTTTGGGAAGGGCATGGATGAAATATGACCCAGGCACTACTTCACAGTTTCCCCTTCAAGGTTTCCAATCCTAGTCAGGTGATGGATGTCACAGGTCAGGTGATGGGTGACTGAAAAGAGGACTCAACATTTGTTCTCCTCCAGGTCGAAACCTTAGATATATCCCAAACTAACCATGTGAAATTCTTGAGGTCATTAAAATCGTCCGCAGTAAGAGAGGCCACTTATGGGGGACTCTGCTCATTCAGCTGCTAGAGAACAAACTGCAGTGTTTTTGTTATAAAGTCATTATACAGAACTGCTGCAAAAATTCCACAGCTTATTTTGATGTTGGTGTGATTGTCTAGGGAGGTCGAGGACTTGTATAGGGATAGAATTTAGAAGCCATGGTACAGTACCGAAGAATAATGAGCCTATTATAATTACTGTTAAGGTAAGTGGGTATTTGTCACGAGCCCCTCGCATTCCATAAGCAGAGCAACTTGAGCCAGCTTTGTTTCTGTGCCAAAGTACATGCTGGAAGACACAAATGAATGCCCAAGCTCAAAAACAGAGAGATTCATTATCTGCCTGTGCTGTCTGGTGTTATTTAAAGGCTGAAGGGCAATGCATTAGGGCTGCATGATATTGGGAAAATCTGACCTTAAAATCTGATTTTGTATTTCTGCAATATATATTGCAACATGAATGCAATTTCAACAGATGACTAGAATAGCTCAAATAAGAAAGAATTTATTAATTTAGCTTGATTGGGATGCTTTGTAGGGGAGTGAATTATGCATAATAAACAACTTGCAAGCATCAATAAAAATTGATAAATAAAAAAGTGAAATAAACTGTGTTTTATGGTTTTCTGGAGAGTCAAACTGAATTCTTATAGAGAAACTGAATAATCAAATGTAATGCAAAATGTAAAATAACACTGTATATGCATTGTATATATAGTTTATATATAAAGTTTCAAATGTGGAAATGTCTTTAAAACACAAGCAAAGGATAAACTTCCACTCTTTCACTTTCACACAGTTATGTTTAAACTATGCAGTGACTCCACAAATGACATGCACTCTTAACTAACTATGGTGTTGATCAACTATTGTGGATATGCACATTGAAATATCGATAGTGAAACAATATATTGCGCAGCCCTATATTGTTTGCATGGTAATGGGCTATATGCACAGCTAGTTTTAACGATAAACTTCCGGTGAAAGGTTAATTTGACTATTTTCAATTTCAAAAGGTTCCTTTTACAGCATCAATGTTGTAATGTAATTAAAATACATTCAGTTAAACATACTTAAGCATTCATTTAGTTGTTCAAGCATAAAACAAGATGAAAGACTAAATACTGTAAATTTTAGCATCGTCACTAGAAGCAGGCTAGCGCAGAAACTCCATTGACAATACTGGAGTAAAATAAATTTTCATATTTTAAAGACATGGCGGGGAAAACTGGAATCTAATGCAGTGCTTCTTGTTTGTGCGGTCTGAGACCCACTTTATATCGCATATCTATAAGGCATTGAAGATCACTGATTTTTTAAAGAAATCCACTTAAACGTGGAGATTTTGTAATGGAAAGACAGTTCACCAGAAGCACTTGGGCTGGCTGACTGAAAATTAAAAGTCCTTGTACATATACCTCATTCGGCAAACCCAGCTAAAACTTAAAAAATCAACAGAAAACACTGAATGTAGCTGACCTGCTCATCGAACTGACGGCTTCTTTGTCCGTGAGTATTACTCGTGAGCCTTAAGATCAGTGGTGGCAGCGAGACATCAGGGGGCCGAGGGAGCCCACCTCTTTCCCAGACTTTTTCCTGAACCTAGCGTGAGCTTAGGGGAGGAAGAATGCCATCAAACTCTTGCGGTGATTAAGATCTCTTCCTGCTCAATGACAGGTCCCATAGCCATGTAACGTAAATACAGCCTGGAGCAGAGCCAAGCTGTCACTGATGCAGAAACTCAAACTGCACCCCTGATCAGACGGGCAACTTCTGAGAGCCGCCTTGGAAAGGTTATGCCCACAGGCTATGAATTAGCAAGTGCTGTGAAAACCAGACGAAATTCTGAATGTTCGTGAAAAGAACAAAGTCACAGAGTGAAAAGCCTTCTGGTATAAGAGCTGGCACATTCTAATACTAGAACTAGTGGATTATATTTATTATCTTTCATTTTCTTTCAGAATTTTTTGGTGGGAAGTGCTTAAAATCCTTATAAAACACAAAGAAAGAAGGACAAAATGGCATCAAAATATTACAAGGGCTGCACAATATATTGAAAAAGTATTGTTATCGTGATAATATCCATATGACTGAAAAGTGCAATAATTCAAATAATTTTTTGGTGTCAAGCATTTGTGTGCTGCACGCATAGGTTATTTATCCAATCAGATGAGGCCTTCACTATCTTTACTGTTAGGTGAACCTATGCTGAAAAATAAATACTAATGCGGGGAGACAAGAAAGGAAAATAACAACAGCCGATAATAGGCATGGGATGATAACAGGTTTCAAGGTTTACCGCGGTTTGGAAAAGTCAAGGTTTTAAAACAGCTATAATTTTCTGTTATACCCTTCCTAATGTATATGTAGGGCCAGAAAGAATCTGTGGACATTTTTTGCTATTTATGCAGAATGATTTTGGGAGTATCGTACCTAAAAACTTAATATATGAAATAAAAAATAATACCTTTTTAACTTTTATTTAATGTTTACAATGCATATAATATATCTACTAAAAGACAGAAAATATTACTCTAAAAACTGTTTTGTAAATAAATCCAATTAACATTTTCATATTATAATAATATTATATATAATAATATATATAATATTTACTCTTACATAATATTTGTATAATATTACTGAAATTATTAAAAAACTAAATAAATATAAATTGACACACATTTACACAAGTAAATAAATAGACTCAATGATAGGCTAAAAATCTGTGGAAATCCGCGGATTTCTGTGCGCGCAGATTCCGTGTGGGCCTAGGTATATGTAAGGTTTTTTTATATGTGTTTTTTTTTATGTGTTGTAAAATAATCTGTGTTTTTTTAAACTAATGAAGAGAGCAGAAGTCAATGATTTATTTTAATTATTTAGCCTGACATGTTTACTGTTCCAAAATATTATAAATGTTTCCTAAAATAACATGTATTTTGTTCAATGGGGGAAAAAGTTGTTTTGTTATTTTACCCAGACATTTAAAAAGAACTTATTTTAAAGTAGTATGAGGTTTTCAGTCATTCATGGTGTTTAAAGTCTGAATTTTTTTTTTTATTATTTAATTAGCTCAAAAGTTCTATTACCGGTTTATTTTAGTATGATCATTGCATAAATAAATATTTTTTGTATATTACTGATAGAATAATGTTTTTAAAAGTTATCGAAATCGCTATTGCAACACTCAACAACATTCTCCCATCACATATTTTCCAAGTAACGCACAGCCCTATCACAAAACACATTTTTTGGCACTAAAGATTCCTCATTTATCTGAATGCATGAAAAAGTGCATTACACTGAATTAACCTGAATTAGGCTTATGACGATATCAAAGCTTTTATTATGGTGTACGGTATTAACACAATTTGGACTTAAGCTGCAAAAAAAAGTTACTTTAATAAGTACAACAACAAAAAATACTTAGTGTAATTCTTTATTTTATATAGATGTTCAGAGTAAACTAATTTTTAAACCAAATTAAATTGCAAAAGGATTTTACAATAAAGTCTCATTAGTTAATGTTAGATTAAAATCAACAGTGAGTACGTTTACATGGACACCAACAGTCCGATTTTAATACAATTAAGACAGTACTCTGATTAAGAGTCTACCATGTAAACAGCGATTTTTGATGACCTTAATCTGACTAAAGTCATAATCGAACTAAACATAAATCGAATTAAGACATGCTGACACTATTCTCTACCTACCGAGTCTGTAAAGGAACACGAAATGCAAATGAAACACCCGAAATTACATGAAACTTCGGAGGAAACAAGGATAGCATGATGACACAAGGACGTTAATCGAACTATGTACTATAACATGTAAAACGGGAAAAGGAACATTTAAAAAGCAACTCATGTAAACACCTTAATCATATTATTGTCTTCGATTACTGATGTCCATGTTAACGTAGTCAGTGAGAAAAAGGCAGGTTTATTACACTTATTAGTTTTAAAAATACAACTGAATTTTATTAGTTTTGTTTTTGTTTATTAACATGTTTAATAAAATGACTTCGACTTGTAATCAGATTACAACGACAATGGGTTTTTTTTTCTCGAAATTAACATTAACATTAATAAAATCTTTTGTAGTTTTAACAGGGAGTTAACTAGAGCCTTGTTGCTATACTATATAAACAGTCAATGAATTTTCAATCAATATTCCAGCATGTAGGCAGGATTAATGTGAAAATGTTAATGTTTAAACTATTAAGATACGAATTAAGTCTCCAAAGCATTTGGCGTGACATGAACTGAATCAATGGATTTTTCCCAAAAATATAATAATAAAACTTTAATAAGCATTTCACTATATGATGTGGTTTTGTAACTTACACCATCAAACATTTAAGAGCAATAAACTCACTTTGCTAGGGAAAATCCAGACTGTCAAATGACTATATCAGTTTTTATATCAATTAGTATTTTTATTATTTATAAACCTATTTGTACCTTCTATGTCCTGTCACTCAAATAAATGGTACGAACAGTATGCAGGATCAGTTACACCAAGAGAAATTTCTGGATGGGGGATGTAGTTGACAATACGGCTCTTATCAGTTCTGGCTTCCCGTTTTTACACCTCCACTGGTTAAACAAACACATGGAGCACAAAGGACTATATGCAGTCAAGTCAACACAGAGAACATGCCTTCACGCATACATACATTTACGCATACTGAGCATGAAGCTTGCTTTGTTCTGCCACTGAAGGGTTTTCGGTCATGTAATCCTAAACAGTTTACACTGAGCACACATTCATCCATCTTTCTTGTCACATTCTCTGCAGGAGGCACCAGGTTTACTCTTTCTGCTCTTAGTTGATGTATTATCCTAACAGTGCTCCTTGTGATGTCATTTCCTAGGAAGTGCTCTTGCGATTACATGCAACTCAGTGTCTCATTTTTGACGTTCTACAGAACAGTGACTAATCCACGCATGGCACATTCAATGTGTTTTTACAGTACAGCTTTGTAGCACAGAGACAAAAACTTTTCCAGGTCATGAGGGATTGCATATGGAATGTAACTTTGGCTCATTTGTGTACTTAACCGAACACACACACACACATACACAAAAAAAAATCTCTCACTTTCACCACCTTTCAGAATTCAGAGGTTCACATAAGTGCAGATGGCATGAAGCTTACAAAAGCACGAGGGCTCAATCTAATAAACTAAAGCAGAGCAAGTATTTCCAGTCAATTATCGCTGAAATCCTTTTTTTTCTGGAAAACAACACTTAGTCTTGCAGAATAAGGACACGGCTAACACAAATATGAAATAACAAGCCTTCTTGTCACAGCCGTTTAAAAGCATTCTGATTAGATCAAAGACTTGGTAATTTCATAAATCCTGTCCTGGCTTTGGTTCAAAATCCAAAACCATAGCACGTACTGTGAAACTGAAACTCTAAAATGTTATGATTGTTCTGTGTGGTTTTATTAGTCTCAGTTATAATGATTAGGCTGTAAATTTAAAAAGGGTTTCAATTATCGGCATAAATAGAAAGGTAAAAACTTTAATAGTTCAATAAATAATAATAAATTTCATATGCAATGTGGCTTTTCAACGCTCTTAATTCTTACGTTTTTTTTTATATTTTCCCCAGGTAAAAAGGCAATTATTAGAATATGTTTACAAATGTAAGTACATTGCTGATGTGTCACACACTGATTTGATGCTCCTGGATGTTGGTTGCACTTTGCACCGTTATTTTGATGTATAAAGCATTTTACAAAAACACATGAAAAGTGATTATTAAAAGGTCAACTACTTTGTTTGCATTTGAAAAAATTATCTTACCGTGCTTTTTATATAATCACTCAGTCATGTTTTACTTTATGCGCTTCAAAAAATAGATTTAAATTCGGAAACTAAGGGTGTTTGTACTAAAAATGTATATTTTGATCATTAATTTCAACAAAAAAAGTGCATGTTTTTGAAAATGATGCCACTGTCATCTGTGTGTAAATGACAAAAGTGTCATTTTTGTGAAAACGTGATGTCATGTGCATTGGTATTACATGTTTAGTCTATAGGCAGGCATGAGTACTTGACAACCAAAACAAGAACGGCCGACTACAGGACCGTTGGAGCACAGACAAAGTCTTTACAAAGTCATATATCTTTACCTACTGGTCTGGCAAGCAATGTACGATATTTTTAAGTCAATTTCACAGATATATGTGAATGAGAACTGTCTTGACAACACTGTCATATGCATAACTATTAAAAAACATTTATATTTTTAGGTATATTGTTGCCATGTAAGAGTAGTCCAAGTCTTTGTATGCATTTTTAAATATCTAGGCAAAAACAATATCCACCGCATCAACATCCATTATCAATGACAATATAGAAACTGCAGCTTAATAAAAAAAGAGAAAACTTTTCAGCAACTGTCAGTGTCTTAAATATGATGCCAGACTGGGCCAACAGGCAAAAACACAGACAGACTGATCTTGGCCTGAGAGGATAACAGCAGTAATTACACAGTTGTGAAAGTAAGACTGATAACAGAGAGGAGATCAGTGCCTCTTTGTGTATGCGTGTGTGTGTGTGCGTGTGTGTCTATCCATGCATGAGGATGCTGGATATCACAATAGTGAAAATGAGTCACTAAATAAGCTCTGAAAACCCTTTCTCGCCAACACGAAGCTTTCATTTCCTCCCCATTATCATGCTCAGATCCCTAGTGAGGGCACTCAACTGACCTCTGCACTGTCAGTCTTACAGCTTCAGAGGTTATCGGCACTTTCACATTCAAACTTCATGCCTCACAACGAAAATTGGATCTCCAATACTTTTTTAATTCAGCTCAAATCCCTATTGAAGAAATCAAACAACAGCCTTGTTTTTTTTGGAGACTATTTCAAAGCGCCCTCCAACTGTGCAATCCAATTCCACACAATTCAGGGAACTTGGACAACATATTTTACATTTCTATCTGGTCATTAATGTTTACAGAAAAAGCACAATCACGTTTGACAAAACTGTAGTAGGGGGAAGGGTTGTGACCAAGGCCACTTTGACAATCTATTGTCCGGAATCTGCAAAGCTCTGAAAGAAGTCCCATTACCCCAAAGGTCCACTGAATGGGCGATTAGCATGTCTTCTAACACTGACCTTTCAGCCTCATTACCATCAGCCTTCCTAGTGAGCATCACTAACTAGCAAACCTTAAACAACACTCTCAAAAGACGCAGCAATCATCTCCCGTCACAAGACAAAACCAACCTGCAATTCAATTAGCATGGACCGTCCATGCATTAATTCTCCAAACCACTTGTCCTCTGTAGGGTGGAATGGAGCAAGATAATCTAATGATGTCATATCTAAAGCCTTCTGCAGACTGTGCAATTTCAGCAGTCTTATGAGATCATCACAAATTACACTGTGCAACTTGGACGTAATGAACTTGGGTATGACATGTTTGTAGACTGTGATGATGATGATGAAGTCTAATGATAAATCAGCTATGATGCAATTTAATATACTGTAGAGGAATAAGGCATAATTAGCATATGCTAGCGGTAAACAAACAAAGCAATATCAGAGATGCAAAGAATTGGAGCTTACAAAGTCTGTAAAGGTGTCAAAGCACACCAGGAATTCATCTAATGCACACAAAGATCTGCTGCTACATTTTCAACAACTGTATTGAAATGTAATGCATCAACCCAGGTGTGCTTGAGAATTCATGTCCTGTTTTTGATTCTTTCAGACATCTTTGGTCCATTTTGTGTATATATTTTAGTCAACGTTTGGAAATGGACTACTGTAAGTCACATGTCTTTAACTTGGTGTGCACCAGTGTTCAGAGAATGGCAGCGTTCACACTTATTCAAACAAACCAAACTAGCAGAGCAATCAAATGTCTCTTACATTATGACACAGAACCACCATTAAGGAGCAAGACTGAAAAAAAAAAATCACATCTGTTTCACATTGGTCATCCTTCGTCTGGAACAGTTTAAAATTTTACAATGTATACCTGGTATAACCATGTGCAGGGTTTCGAAATGACAATACTTGTTCATGTGATAATCACATGGACACAGATTTCTCACAGATGCTTTCAAACCAAAACACTATGTTCTTCAAAACAGCATGCATATGGTATGTGTAGTTGTCACCATCACCATGGTGAAACCTGATATATTGTAATGAGAAATGGAAATCCGCAGCTGTGAGCTGTCCACCTACAGTAGCAAGATTATATAGTTTATGTACTATAACTACAGACTGCAGGTTACAATCAGACTACAGCAGCAAGTACTGCATGGAACACTTCAGTTCAGTTTAACATCAGAGCTCAGATGTGTTTCTGACCCAATCAACCCAATGGTTTCTGGAAACACATAATCATTGAACCACATGCGTCAATATTTATGACCAAAGCACTCTTGCTTACGTATGAAATTGCTTAATTTCACCCGCTATCAGAAATTTTATTTAAAGTAAATAAGTTATAAAATCCCAGCCAAGTCTAAAGAGAATTTTTTTTTACTTTTTTCTTTTAAGTAGGCATGCACAAATTTGCCAAAATGTTAAATTCTTATGAGAGCATTGCAACAATCGGCATAATAATGATGCCAAATTTTTAAAAAAATTACACTAATCAACACAATATGCACAGATGACTTTTTGGGTTTTCATTACATTTTATCCAAACAAATGTCTTGAACTTGAGTCTCTGGGTGTACTAAAACAGAAGTTTACATACTCTCTCAAAAAATAACCTGCAACAAAGTTTCACTTCTTGTTTATTCAGCATATGATCCTGCCAAACACAAACTTCACTGACATTAAATTACCATGGCAACCCTATTTTCCCGCAAAATACCATGATTACCACAATAATTGCTAATTAAACTGAAGCAATTGCCACCACTACCATCTAAAAAGCAATTAGGGCAGAAACAGAACGCAGCTTCATACGCAATACAAACTTTAAAACAGTATTTATTTTTGGCGAAAACTCTGGTGTTGTAATTAAGGGTTCAGTCAGTGTTCTGGTTAACCTTTACACAAAACACGGAAAAGTGGTTTGTTTTCTCCAAAGCCCACACAGAAAGATTAAGCTGTAACTGTGGGTTTTGATTGATTAATGATTAATAACCCAGCAAAGAAGTTTCTGTAATCCAGACTCACCTGAGACACGAGCGGGATGAGTGTTTGCTCCACCGAGCGAGTTTGGATCTCCAACCCGCAATCAAAGTTCCCACCGCCGCACGGAGACGAAGCCATTCCCGCCGATCCGACCCCCGCTGGAGCTCACAACAACACCGAGTTTGCTGGTCTCTCAATGCCGCAAGCGTGTGTTTGGTTTAGTTTAAAAGCAGGCGATGAGAGCGAGCCCTCCACTAAAATCCACGCGCTCTCGCTCCTGAGTGACGGACTGCTCATATACAATACAGCAAACTACAAGCACAGGAGCGAGCGAGTGAGTGAGCGAGTGAGTGAGTGACTGCTGCAGCCACTGGCGAGTCGGTATCCGAGAGAGAGAGAGAGAGAGAGAGAGAGAGAGAGAGAGAGAGAGAGACGCACGCACACACATACACGCACGCACGCACGCGCGCTCCCTGAATTCTGAATTGTTATAAATGAATCCTAAAATGTTTATTGATAAATAAACTGTTTATTATTGTTTATTTTTTATAGTTTTATCCTAAAATGTTGATTGTTAAATAAACTGGTAATTATTGTTTTTATCACTACTATTATGTCATTTGCTTTCATATGTACTATTAATTGTAAACATCACAAATGCTTTGGCAATACACACGTAACATTTGCCATGCCAGTAAAGCAAGTTTGAATTGAATTGAATTGAATTGAATTGAATTGAGAGAGAGAAAGGGATCTGATCTATTTTTTTATTGATATATGTGAATAATGTGATATATTGAATAATATATGGTATATTGAATAATAATATGATATATTAAATAATGGCGACGCGGTGGCGCAGTGGGTAGCACGTTTGCCTCACAGCAAGAAGGTCGCTGGTTCGAGCCTCGGCTGGGTCAGTTGGCATTTCTGTGTGGAGTTTGCATGTTCTCCCCGTGTTCGCGTGGGTTTCCTCCGGGTGCTCCGGTTTCCCCCACAAGTCCAAAGACATGCGGTATAGGTGAATTGGGTAAGCTAAATTTGTCCGTATCGTATGTGTGTGAATGAGTGTGTATGAATGTTTCCCAGTGATGGGTTGCAGCTGGAAGGGCATCTGCTGCGTAAAACATATGCTGGATAAGTTGGCGGTTCATCCCGCTGTGGCGACCCCAGATTAATAAAGGAACTAAGCCGAAAAGAAAATGAATGAATGAATGATGAATATTGAATAATATGTTATATTATTTATACTTTTTATTTAATTATATATATATATATATAGAGAGAGAGAGAGAGAGAGAGAGAGATAGATAGAAGGTAGACTGTGATCAAGCAGCACAATTTCATTTAGCCTGTCACAATATGAGGTCCAAACTAAACTTTTCATTCATCCTTTTGACAATTGTTTTTCTTTTTTTTACCTTAACTTCAGATTTTTTTGTTTTATTTTCAGTTGTTCATGCAATTTAATATATGTGTTTAATATCTGTTCTTAACCACATCTATTAGCATACTTAAAATGGATCAAATTTCCTTTAATTGTTTCCCAATAACCCCTTGAAGCTGTAGTTCATGAAAAGTTGCCATTAAGGGGATAGTTCACCCACCAATTAAAACTCACTCACTATTTATTCTCCCTCAAGTGGTTTCAAACCTTTATGAGTTTTCTTTTTCTGTTGAACACAAAAGATCGTTTGAATTGACTTCCATAGGAAAAACAAATACTATGGAAGTCAATGGTTACCGTATTTCAGCATTTTTCAAATTAACTTCTTTTGTGTTTAACAGAGAAAAGAAACTCAAACAAGTAGTAAAGGGTGAGTAAATGATGGCAGAATTTTCAATTTTGAGTGAACCATCCCTTTAATATACCCCGTAATGTTTTTTCTTCAATAGAACATAAACCATGGTTTGTATAGTCACACAATTCAACTACAACCAGCACAACATATTTTTTATATTCCCTGTATTTTTTATTATTATATTTTATTTAAATGTTTTTGTTTTGCATTTTATGAATCACCAATGGGGGCGTCACGGTGGCGCAGTGGGTAGCACGTTCGCCTCACAGCAAGAAGGTCGCTGGTTCGAGCCTCGGCTGGGTCAGTTGGC
>CAIGQV010016734.1:10027518-10038154 GCA_903798115.1 Danio jaintianensis
CTCGGCTGGGTCAGTTGGCGTTTCTGTGTGGAGTTTGCATGTTCTCCCGTGTTGGCGTGGGTTTCCTCCGGGTGCTCCGGTTTCCCCCACAAGTTCAAAAACATGTGGTATAGATGAATTGGGTAGGATAAATTGTCCATAGTGTATGTGTGTGAATGAGTGTGTGAATGGATGTTTCCCAGTGATGGGTTGCAGCTGGAAGGGCATCCGCTGCGTAAAACATATGCTGGATAAGTTGGCGGTTCATTCCGCTGTGGCGACCCCAGATTAATAAAGGGACTAAGCCGAAAAGAAAATGAATGAATGAATGAATCACCAATGATTTCAGCCCAAAAATAATAATAATTTTGTATTGAGAAAAAAAAAATCACATTCTGTATATCTTAAAAGATGTAAGATTAAGTAGATTAAAAGCAAATCTATCCCTTTAAAATGTTCGTTTTTTAGTTATCAACAAAAGTGATGACACATCTTACGTCAGCATCCCCAAATTTTCACTCCAATACAATTTTTCTCCCTAATTTTCATTGCACACAAATATAAACTTTGGTAATAAGTGAGAAGGAAAATCAGTGAGAGGGATGAGGTGAAGGGTTTTGCTGTCTTGCAAAAAAAAAATTCAGTTACACAATGTGTATGCTGCAACTGTTGCGATTTGAATTATTAATCCCATAACTAAGGTGCATAATGTATTTCCACACATCTTACACCAGCTCGACAACATGCTGTGCATTTCTGTGCTGCTGCTGAAGTAACAATAGTCTATTTATTAAATGCTAATTGAAGTTACTAATCTCATCACAAATGCAGACCGTGCCCCAAATTTCTCAGCCTGAGATTTCGTTTTTTTCAATCTTTTTAGAGTGAAATGAGATGCTTTTGGTCTTTACAATACGCAGTAAAACGTATTTCTATTTGGTTATGCTTAGAATTAACATTTGCAGAAAGAAAGTCAGTTCAGAAAAGCTGTGAAAACATGTTATTAGTGGTGTTTGTATGGTTAGAAAATGATTCCTCCAGAGATTTCGTCAATTGAATCTGCACTGACCTACTTCTCAGGAGATTATTGGAATACTTCAATGTATTGACGGTTTTCAAAACATCTTCTTTTTGTACTCTGTCCTTAAATATGTATGCCTCCAACCATGACTGTTCCTGAAATGTGTGAGCTGAGCTGTTTGTGTGTCACGTCCTGGAAGAAGTAACCAGCTTTGTTTAAGTGTAGGGCAGTAACTCAAGCTTTCAGGGATGTATGTTTCCTCTGAGTCATGAGTATCAGGTGACATGAGAACACTTCCTCAAACCAGAGCAGCTGGAGCAGTGGCCAAATACAATCCGCGGGGAAAAAACCACACAGGGACCATGGGCCTCAAATGTGGTTTATCCTCATCCAGACTAAGCACAGTGGTCTACCACTTTGCAAACTCTAGGCCAGAAAGCTGACAACTCAATTTAATTCAAGTTTACCGGTATAATGCTTTTCACGATAATTACTGTTCAAAAGCAGCTTTACAATAGGTGCACATAATTGCATTCTAAAACAAATGTCGAAAAAAAATCAAGCATATGCATATGTATCTGTATAGATGCACTATAAAATGTACGTTTTTATGAAGTGACATATAATATTCATTCATTCATTTTCTTTTCGGCTTAGTCCCTTTATTAATCTGGGGTCGCCACAGCGAGATGAACCGCCAACTTATCCAGCATATGTTTTACGCAGCGGATGCCCTTCCAGCTGCAACCCATCACTGGGAAACATTCATACACACTCATTCACACACATACACTACGGACAATTTTAGCTTACCCAATTCACCTATACCGCATGTCTTTGGACTTGTGGGGGAAACCGGAGCACCCGGAGGAAACCCACGCGAACACGGGGAGAACATGCAAACTCCACACAGAAATGCCAACTGACCCAGCCGAGGCTCGAACCAGCGACCATCTTGCTGTGAGGCGAACGTGCTACCCACTGCACCACCGCGTCGCCCCGACATATAATATGTAATATAATATTCATTCATTCATTTTCTTTTCAGCTTAGTCCCTTTATGTAATATAATATAATATAATATAATATAATATAATATAATATAAGGCGGCATGATGGCTCAATGGTTAGCACTATCATCTCATAGCAAGAAGATTGCTGGTTCGAGCCCCGGCTGGGCCAGTTGGCATTTCTGCGTGGAGTTTGCATGTTCTCCCAGTGTTCGCATGGATTTCCTCCAGGTGCTCCGGTTTCCCCCACAATCCATAGACATGCGCTATAAGTGAATTGGATAAACTAAATTGGCCATAGTGTATGAGTGTGTGTGTGAAAGCGAGAGTGTATGGGTGTTTCCCAGTACTGGGTTGCGGCTGGAAGGGCATCTGCTGCGTAAAACATATGCCAGAATAGATGGTGGTTCATTCCGCTGTGGCAAACCCTGATAAATAAGGGACTAAGCCGAAGGAAAATGAATGTATAAATGAATAATATAATATAAAATAATCCCATGTATTACATCTGACACAAAACATTGTTATGAGCCCTACAAGCAACAGTAATTCTTTAATTAATGGCTAAAACAAAAACAGCTGAATGGAGCATAGACTAACCTACATATTATTCAGTCATAAGATGGCGCTAAACAGTGAAAAACAGTGACATACAAGCATTTAAATATGGATGTGAACATATTTACTGATGACCAAGATGATTCTGGCCCTGTCCACACGAACGGGTGAAACTGCTGTTTTTTCTAAGGAAGTATCAGGTGATTGAAACCGAAACTTTCAGAAAACTCGGGCCAGGGTAAAGATGTTCCGAAACTCACTACAGTGTGGCTGTGTAGACACTACAACTAGAGTTTTTGCCTGATGACATCAGTGTGTGCGCTGTTTTCTCCTTTCCGACTGGCCAACACAGCTGGGTTCACATCAAACACGGAAGACACAATTCTGCATCAAACCATAGCATCGAACTCATTTGCACCACGGGATGATAATCCTCCTTTGTTTTCTCATTTGCATTGACTTGTATGCAATGTACTTAATTCCGTGTTTGGTGTAAACCCAGCATATAACCCTTTTATCGCCACCTGTTGGTTTGGAGAGCCCTTAACATGTAGCACAATGCATTTTTGCATATTCTTATGGACATAATTTTGTGCAGGGAAGGCAGGGAAAACTAAAAATACTCATGTACGTGTATACATGGCCTCAAAGTACCCTGATGAGTCTGTGTTATTAGTTTTAGCAGTTGCTATCTGGGAATAAATAAGCAAAAAAGATGAACAATGTATTTAGTAATACCTTGCAACCCTTTGTAGAGTTTCCATAATTGCTGTGCATACAGGTAACTGATGAAATCAATGCATAAGTGAGAACACTAGCACAGAAATGAAACAATTTTTGTAAGTATTTATATTTGTGATATAACATACACAATATTTCATCAAATGCTATTTATTAATCTAAAAGCAACATCTCTGATCCTAGTAAGCTGGCTACCTAGAATCCATTAGGCATGAACTTGAATCTATCCATTGTTAGTTGAACAGAGGCAGATCTGAATGTAACATTGAGTTTAAGAAGGAAATGTTTTTTAAATGGATAAAAAGATTGGAGAACCTGGGCATATGTCACTAAAGAGGATGTCATTTTAACCAGCAGACTGAGTTGTGATATTTTCAGCCAAAAAAAAAGAGAAGAAATAAATGCAGAGATGAGTCAAACAATCCAAGTTCCAAAACACGAAAACATGAAAATATGAATCAATTTAAAATATATCCCCTCAAAAGAAACCAGACATTTGCTCGTGGCTGTATCTATTGAGTGTGCGTCTTCAATAAAACATACTCCTTTTTTTCTGCACTTTTCCTTCACTCTTCTTAAAAATGCTGACAGCGTTCTCTCCCTTCTGAGTTCCCTGTGTTGCTCTGTGCCACAAGACGAGGCAATGCACAGAATGTAGACATCATAAATGAAGGGACTTAGGACAGAGAATGGAAAGTGCAAAGTGAGCACATTCATCACCCTGGAAACATGGATCTGCATTCTAGCAGAGCATCAGATCCAGAGTGAATCTCTAAGCCCTTCTTTACCCCTTAGTCAAACTGATTACAATAGTTGTCATTTGTGGGCCATTGCTAGCAGACAATCTGATTTTCAGAAACTGAAGTGAATGTAAATCGCTTACTGCGCTAGAGAGAATCCACCCCAATTAATGCCGGGGCTTTGAACGCAAATGTTTTGACTAATGTTGGTTAATACAAATGTTTTAAGGCCTTCTCAGTCTGGAGGATCGAGCGGATCACCTCCTCAGCATAAAGCCAGTTGAAGTTGACTTAACCCTCAGGCAGCAGAAAACATCTTGCTGCTTGTAAGCTCTAGTTTTGCATTTCTAATGAGACATAATCATCAATGAAAAAAGCATATGGTCCGCCTGCCTGTACACTTAAAAACAGACTCAATTGCACATTAGCATTATCGATGTGTCTGTGTTTACTTTGACAGTGTGTTAGCAATGAAAATATATGTGTCCACAGATGTCAGTTAACAGCAGTACGACACAATCCCCCTTTGGTGATTCAGTGGAGATTAAAATTAGAAAACCGTTTATAAACTCTCATATAGTGTTCTGCTGCAGAAAATAACCCCCAAACCATAACACTTCCTCATCCACCTTAAACACTGGCTTCTTTACACACTTTGCGTTCAGTTTTTCCCCAGTTTGATGAGGAAGATAATCAGAGCATCTGATATCTAATATTTATTTGAAAAAAAGTATGAGCCAAGTATGTTAGAATTCATAAAACAGTGGATGAGAAGTATCTACTACTTCCAGCAATATTCTGAACTGCGCATTTCAAAGGACACTTTAATATCCTATGAGGAAGTGGAAGAGAATTTATGAATGGGACTGAAATGACTCAACTGACACTTGTAGGTCATGTGATAATGATAACATGGTGGATGTTGTACACTCAAACTCCATTCATATTGCACACATTTGAAAGCTTTGGCTGCTGACTTGTTGCCTTGTGTGTCTGGTCAGGCAGTGACTCTGGAGTCAGCATTTCTTGCAAGAAGGTACCTCGTAAAACTGATGTCAGACAGAGCTCGGGGACAGCATAACAATTTAATCATGTACAACTAAACATAGAGAGCTTTGATGATAACTAAGGGAATATTTGCTTAATACAATAGTCATTTTGTTAAAGAAATGCCATTAAAAGTGGAAGTGGAAGTGTTTTATTTTAGCTCAACTGTCATATCCCAGCTCAACTGTCATACTGGGATATCTTCTAGCATAAATGTCTATGAAGATGGTACCGCCAGAGATAGGTAGTGAAGCAGAATGTGGACTTGGACGTGCCTTGATGCCGTCTTGACTTGAAATTTTAGAGCTTTCAGACGCAGCTATTATCATTCATTCATTTTTCGTCGGCTTAGTCCCTTTATTCATCAGGGGTCACCACAGTGGAATGAACTGCCAACTTATCCAGCATAGGTTTTACACAGTGGATTCCCTTTCAGCTGCAACCCAGTACTGGGAAACATATATACACAGTCATGCACACATACACTATGGCCAATTTAATTTATTCAGTTCACCTTCAGCACATGTCTTTGGACTGTGGGGGAAACCGGAGCATCCGGGGGAAACCAACGCGAACACGGGGAAAACATGCAAAGTTTCTCTTCTTATGGCTAAAAGAATCATTCTTTTGGTCTTCAACATGGACATCCTGCTGTCTGAGAGTTTCAGTCACTTCAGAACGGATCACCAACTTGCAAATTCAATTGAAAACCGGAAAGTTAGGCTGCTAACAAGGTTGCTAACAGATCATTATTACCACCAGGTTCCAGATTAAAACGAAACACAAAAGAAGATATATTGAAAAATGTTTAAAAAAAGCAGCCACTGAGTTCCATAGTATGTTTTCTTCCTACTATGGATGTCAATGGCTGTTTCTGCCTACATTTTCACTATATCTTGCTTTGCGTTCAACAGAGTAAAATAATTAAATAAAGTTTAGAACCACATGAGTGTGAGTAAATGGTGACGAAATCTTAATTTTTGGGTGAACTATCCCTTTAACCTCAATAACTGGAAGGTATGTGTTCAAGTGTTGTCTAATTTTGATCAGTGTTCTTATTAAAAATATCTAATTTATGTTTTTATATTGTGCTTTGAGGGCGGCACGGTGGCTCAGTGGTTAGCACTGTCACCTCACAGAAGAAAGTCGCTGGTTCGAGTTGCGGCTGTGCAAGTTGGTGTTTCTGTGTGAAGTTTGCATGTTCTCCCCATGTTTGCGTGGGTTTCCGGTTTCCCCCACAGCCCAAAGACATGCGCTATAGGTGAATTGAATAAACTAAATTGGCCATAGTGTATGTGTGTGAATGTAAAAGTGTATGGGTGTTTCCCAGTTCTAGGTTGCGGCTGGAAGGGCATCCGCTGTGTAAAACATATTCTGGATAAATTGGCGGTTCATTCCGCTGTGGCGACCCCTGATAAATAAAGGGACTAAGCCAGCCCCTTTAAAGTGTGTGTGTTAGCCGGGTTTTGTACATATAAAACAAATGTCCTCATAGGGATAGTTACCTGAAATTACCTACATTGTGCAAATTATTATCATAAGCATGTTAACTAATTAATTGTTTAGTAGAGGACAGAAAATATCATTGATCAGCATCAAAAAATAATGGAAAATTCCTTCCATCAGAGAAAAATAAATGTGTGTGTGTGTGTGTGTGTGTGTGTGTGTGTGTGTGTGTGTGTGTGTGTGTGTGTGTGAGTGTGTTTGTGTGTGCACAAATATAGGTGGGAGTGTATATTTTCCATTTGTATGGAGTTTGACCTCACATAGCTGCTCACCCATCTCTGTGGGCCATAAAGATAATTATCTTCTGTCTCTAAAGCAGGAAAAATCATGTGGTTTTGTTACAAAGGAGAAAAACGCATAAAAAAAAGTTAGAGACAGGTAAATGATGCTTGTGATTGTGACAGATTAAAATGCTGAATGACATTTTTAAGACCAGAATGTTCTGGAACATTTTGTTGTAAAATGCTTCACACCAGGTTGCGCAAGCCATCATGTCCAGAGGAAATATGGCGAACTGAAGATAACCTTTTCATCCTCAGAGGATAAATTGTCAACCTTTTACAATCTGAAGCAACTAGCAATCAGACAAAATACATATTAATACAAATACACAAACAGATACCAAAATAAGGCCAATACACCAAAGACAGATGCAAACTATTGTTCATTTCTAAAATAAATAATAAAAACTTGTTACATTTTATTATACTTCAAATGATTTTTGATGTCATTCATTCATTCATTCATTTTCTTTTCGGCTTAGTCCCTTTATTAATCTGGGGTCGCCACAGCGGAATGGACCGCCAACTTATCCAGCATATGTTTTACGCAGCGGATGCCCTTCCAGCCGCAACCCATCACTGGGAAACATCCATACACACTCATTCACACACATACACTACGGACAATTTAGCTTACCCAATTCACCTATACCACATGTCTTTGGACTTGTGGGGGAAACCGGAGCACCTGGAATTTTTTATGTCAAATGGGTAAAAATCTAGTGACTTGAGAGAAAATGGTAAAGTATAAAGACATAAAACAACAATTAATTAGCATTTTGGTGTTTTTTTTTAATATGCCTTCTCAAGATTCTTGCTACAACTACGCCTGAGAAGACTTTTTGGAATATAAACTACCAGGCTGACATTTTAGTGGGTGTGTTTTGTAAATAATAGTAACAATATGTACAATTGTGATTATTATTTGGTCAGAAAAACAAGGACAAAATTAAACAGAACACATTCTAATATACAGTCAAGCCTAAACTTATTCACACCCCTGGCAAATTCTGACTTTTATTCAACCTGCAAGTTTTTTTGTTTTGTTTTGTTTTGGACCAGAAATGACATTGTACAAGAGGCATCATTGTGAAAAATATATATATTTCTCAGCTTTTATTTACATTTGAACAACAACTTTAAGTCAGAATTTGTCAGGGATATGAATAATTTATTGGTATGACTGCATATTGCATTGTTTCATAGTAACATTTTGTGTATATTATTTAAATCATTAAGTAATATAATATTATTTATACACTATTAATAAATAAATTGGTTGACTGGTTTTAGCAAGTCAACCAGGCTGGTTTTAGAGAAGTTTTGGCCACTTCCAGTCTGGTTTTAGAAGGCTGGTTTTAGCTGGTCATTCCAGACTAGCCTGGAATTGGCCAAACTCCTTTTAAAAGTGGCCAAACCCCTAGCTTCTAAAACCAGCCTGGAAGTGGCCAAACCCCCTATAAAACCAGCCTGGTTGACCAGCTAAAACCAGCTGTTTTTTTCAACAGAAAAAAAATAAATAAAAATATAAATATAGGTGTATTCTCTCTGATCTGACATGGGGTCCTTAATCTGTTGCGTTTCCCTCTTCAGTTTTAAAACTTTTTAAGTCTCTGAATACAACTACAATTTTCTTATACAATTAGCCTTTAGAATCCGTTCTGACTGAAACAAACTCTCTAAAGTTCCTTGTTTCAGAAACCAAGACATATTTGTGACATGAAGTGTAAGGTTTGATAATAATGAAGAGTCAGGGCACTAATATCTCGAGACTCCAGCTCAGCCAGGCCCAGGCCTCATGTCATTAATCATCTCGTCTCAAAGGTTCAGAAGCAACCGTAGATTATTGTTCACGATCTTGTCAAGCGATGAGCGGGAAACCATTTCTGACAAAACTGTCACAGAGCCTTTGCAATCGATGCCTGGCAGCTCTTTTTGGATCGGGCCATGTGTGTCTGACAGCTGAGCTCAAATAAGAAGAGGCCTGGTGGTGGTGCTTTACATCTGCTCAGTAAATGAATCTATGTAACTAATTAGTTCACAGATCTAACACAGTTTATAAGCTTCTGCGAGAACAGAGTAATTTATTATAGATCATTGTAAGGTGCAAAGTAATGTTCCTTTGTTGAATAGGATGTGACAGGTTTATTGCACGACTGTAGGATCTTCATAACCAGAGGGCTCAGTGATAATCTTCTTTCCCTTTCAAGTGTTTAAAGCACGTCTGCACCAAAGAGAATTTCAAGACAGACAGAAACTAGCTTGAGATGAAGGATTCAAATCACAACAGGCATTGCGAGATGAAGCTGTAGTGTCTTGTGTTCTTTGTAGGACAATATTTGTTTTATTGTTTATGAATACATCTCTATACTGCCTCTGGTAGGATTGAGAGTGAAAGAAGGGAAACAGAGGTTATACAATCACACACGGATCACAATAAAAAACGTGCGCTTTTGCTGTTATTGTAGAAAGTTTTAATTCCATTTCACTGTTCAGTTTATGGCGACGCGGTGGCGCAGTGGGTAGCACGATCGCCTCACAGCAAGAAGGTCGCTGATTCGAGCCTTGGCTGGGTCAGTTGGCATTTCTGTGTGGAGTTTGCATGTTCTCCCCGTGTTCGTGTGGGTTTCCTCCGGGTGCTCCGGTTTCCCCCACAAGTCCAAAGACATGCGGTATAGGTGAATTGGGTAAGCTAAAATTGTCCGTAGTGTATGTGTGTGAATGAGTGTGTATGAATGTTTCCCAGTGATGGGTTGCAGCTGGAAGGGCATCCGCTGCATAAAACATACGCTGGATAAGTTGGCGGTTCATCCCACTGTGGCGACCCCAGATTAATAAAGGGACTAAGCTGAAAAGAAAATGAATGAATGAATGAATGTTCAGTTTATTACATTTCTAGCTCCATCTTCTGGTGATGCAGTGCCATGATTGTAAAAGGTTGTGCACTTAAAGGCAGAGTTCAGCAAAAAATAAAAATTCTGTCATAATTTACTCATTTTACTTGTTCCATACCAGTTTGAGTTTTATTTATTTATTTATTTTTAATGTCCCTCTGCCCCCCAACCAAAGTAAATTTCCAATCAACAATAAACGAATATTGCTTATTATTCATTCATTCATTTTCTTTACGGCTTAGTCCCTTTATTAATATGGGGTCGCCACAGCGGAATGAACCGCCAATTTATCCAGCATATGTTTTATGCAGCGGATGCCCTTCCAGCTGCAACCCATCACACACTCATTCACATAGACTTAGACATACACTAAGGCCAATTTTAGCTTACCCAATTCACCTGTACCGCTTGTCTTTGGGCTTGTGGGGGAAACCGGAGCACCCGGAGGAAACACATGCAAACTCCACACAGAAATGCCAACTGACCCAGCCGAGGCTCGAATCAGCGACCTTCTTGCTGTGAGGCGATCGTGCTACCCACTGCGCCACCGTGACACCCCACTTGCTTATTATACATTAAATAAAGATTGGTCACTAAAACAAACAAATTATTAATTAAAAAAATCCAAAAATTAGCAAACTGCACAAAAGTAATCGAACCTGTTTGGAAAAAAAATCTTTAATCTCTTTCCAGTTTACCTTGAACTTCAGCTGACATTAAAAGAGATTAAGGGCAAATTAAGGTTGGAAAAAGCATTGAAAAAAACAATTCTGATCAACATTTATTTGAGAAAAATATATTTCATAAGGGGTTTTTACTCATTTTCATTTGATTTATTTCAATTAAATCTTTGTTTTAT
>CAIGQV010016734.1:10046022-10063170 GCA_903798115.1 Danio jaintianensis
TGAAACTGATGAACATTAGGAAACGGCGGGAAACAGAAAACGGAGCACATGATCACAACACAGAACAGACACCTGACATTGTCCGACTGTTATAGTTTACTCGTGGGATATTTTATTTTCCTCACAGGAAATGTAAGGTGGCCAAGAGAGCTTAACATGCTGCAATTTAAGAAAACACATGCAATTACAAAAATCGGCAGCAAATTGAGAAAAGATCTTCATCCGTTTGACAGCACACATGCTGCAAATCCTCACAATGCAAACACATTTTAAACAAAACGAGCTGCATTTTGTCACAACGCAAAAAACTAAATAATAATATGCGCTGCATTTTGTCACAACGCAAGCAAATTACGAAAACGCAAGCAAATTCTCACAACACTTTCAAATATCACGGAAATGTTGTTTCCGTGCTATTTATGTTATGGTTATTTATGTTATGGTTATTTAGGCTTATAAAATACAAAAGACAACAAATAAACAAACATAAAACTCACCTTTCAAAGATCACCTACAACTTCACTGAGCAATAGCCATGGCACAGCAGCATCCGTCACGTTTTAGGGTGCCCTTGAAACATTTCCGTGTTCTGTTCTTTTTGCAAGTGTTGCGTGAAAATGCAGGCGTTTTCGTAATTTGTTTGCGTTGTGGGAAAATGCAGTGCGTTTTTTTATGTGCATTGTGAGGATTTGCAGCATGTGTGCTGTCAAACGAATTAAGATTTTTTCTCAGTTTGCTGGTGTTTTTTATAATTGCATGTGTTTTCTTAAATTGCAGCACGTTAAGCTCTCTTAGACATTGTACAATTGTCCTCTTGAGGTGATTAGTTTTATCTTGTACAAAAGACATGATTGAGTAGAATCCATGAGTTCATGGCTTAAAGGTGTATTTCAACCAAAACTTTTAATTCTGTTATTATTTACTCACCTCACTCACTTTTTCCAAACCAGTTTGAGTTTGTTATTTTGTTCTGTTGAAGATATATTGGAAACTTGTAACCACTAAATTCTATTGTATTCGTTTCTTTCTACCATGGAAGTCAGTGGTTACAAGTTTCCAACATTTTTCAAAAGAACAAAAAAATTCTTCAACAGAACAAAACAAAATCTGTATGGTATGGAAAAGGGTGAAATTATGTAAAATGATGACGGAAAATATTTTTTTAATATTTTTTTCCAGCAACAACCCAGTACTGGGAAACACCCATACACTCTCACATTCACACACGCACTCATACACTACGGCCAATTTAGTTTATCCAATTCACCTATACCACATGTCATTGAACTGTGTGGGAAACCGGAGCACCCGGAGGAAACCAACGCCAACACTGAGAGAACATGCAAACTCCACAAAGAAATGTCAACTGACCCAGCCGGGACTCGAACCAGCGACCTTCTTGCTGTGAAGCAACAGTGCTAACCACTGAGCCACTGTGCCGCCATAAAGAAATATATGTTACCCGCCTCAGGCTGCATGAGACCCGGGCGGATAAGGTAAATGTATGGTTAAAGTCTGCAGAGGAGTAAAGAAACAAATCAATTTAAGCTCTGACGGTCTTTAATCAACTCTGACCCGAGCTGCTCCGTTCAACCTCTTTTATATACCAAGCGCCCTCTGCAGGATACACCAAAAATAACATTGAGATTGCCCCACAATACATTATAGTTAGTGCATTCCAAATACATTCATTTTCAATTATGTAATCCCTTTGGTTTTATTCTTTCTATATATGTACACATTACATATTTATTAGGCCTTTACACTCTCCCCTATTTTCTTTAGATGACTCCGTACATCTAACTAACCTTTTTACACATTCTATAGCTTTAGTCCCTCTTCCTTACTTTTGTTTTCTAATCTCAGTATCTATTATAACCCCAATGACAGTAAGGATGAGCGGGCATACTCTGGTAATAAAAAGTATTCTCTTGTGGCATGTATTGTTGTGTTGACCAAAGTTCATTTGCTTCAACCCTCCATGGTCGATAAGATGGTTCACCCAACGTTTCATATGTGAACATTTGACGTGGTTTTCCCAATCTTTGGGTCCTTCTCACATTTCCTTCCTCTGTCATCTCAATCTCACTTTCTACATTTCTGATTAACTCTGTTTCATTCCTTAGCCCTTCATCATCTTGATCTGATGCCACCGGCATTGGACTTTCCACAGGTATTTGTGTCTCCACTTGTTCTTGGTCAAACTCTTGAATTTGATTTTCCAAGGACACAGGACTTTTGTCTGGACAACTTGTAGATGGACGTAACTGAGAATGACTTTGGGTGGTCTGAGTGACTGATTCAATCTCCTTTTCGGGGATATTCACAAACTTGTAACAAGGTATGTTCTTCCGAAGGTCATATCGGTAAGTATGTCTCTCCTCCTCTGAAGTATCTGACTCAGATTCATCCTCTGCTTGATTTCTCATCGGTTTTCTTTGTCTTACTTTCTTTGTCTGCTTTGTTTTAACCATTGATTCTTCCAAAGGTAAATCATTGACAGCCAACAGAAGGTTACGGTGTAGCACACGAAGTGTCTTTGAACCAATCTCAGATTGTATCTTATACACTGGCCCATCACCGATGCGCTCTACAACTCGATGTACATCCTTTTCCCAGGAGGCGCGTAATTTTTCCGGTCCACCTCTCTCCGAAAGGTTTCTGACCAACACCCGGTCTTCTGGTTGAAGGATTACGCCTCTTACTGCACGGTCATAATATTTCTTGCCTTTTGCTGAAGACCTTTGACTATTGTCTTTAGGAATCTGATATGCTTGTCTCATTCTTTCTTCCCATTGTTCTGCAAAAGTATGTTGGTTTGAACTTTCTGTTTTGTTTTTCAGGTTAAACAGCAAGTCAACAGGCAACCGTGGTGATCTGCCATATAAGAGAAAGAATGGAGAGTAACCAGTTGATTCATGCCTTGTACAATTGTACGCATGCACAACATGAGGCAAGTAGTCTTTCCAATTACTCTTTTTCTCCTCTTCTAGAGTTCTGAGCATTTGCAGAATAGTACGATTCAGTCGCTCCACAGGGTTACATTGTGGATGATATGGTGTGGTTCACGAGTGAGCAACTCCTGACAACTGTTGTAACTTTTGAAACAGGTGATTCTCAAACTCTTTCCCTTGGTCGTGGTGTAGTTTCTCGGGATATCCAAACCGAGGAATAAAGTCCTGGAAGATCTTCTCTGCGGCAGTCTTGCCAGATTTATTTTTCGTTGGATATGCCTGTGCAAAGCGTGTAAAGTGGTCTACCAGCAGGAGAATATACTCATAACCACCTTTACTTGTTTCAAGATGCAAGTAATCTACACTCACTAACTCAAATTGAGAACTAGATGTGATGGAACCCATGGGTGCTCTTTGGTGAACATGCGGATGTTTTTGTTTTATACAAGCACACTTGGTAGTTACGTATTCCTCAATCTCTTTTCTCATTGAAGGCCAATAGAAGCATTCACGTGCAAGATGAAGCACTTTCTCAACTCCTACATGTCCCATTTCATTATGCAACTTTTTAAGCACTGTCGCTCTGAACTGTAGAGGAAGAACTAACTGCCAGTGTTGTCCCGCTTTCCTGTACAAAATTCCATCCCTCATCTCCAACTTCATCCATTCACACAGTAGTTTCCTTGTTCATTGAATTCTTGTCTCTCCAATTTGTTGTCCAGCCTTGTTCCTTCAACTTGACTACCTCACCTATTGCGGGGTCATCTCGTTGTGCTGCTTTAACTTTTTCAGGGGTAACCGCAGAGAAACTTTCCTCGGTGAACAACATCTCTTGACTTGGAGTGTTAATCTCCAAAGCAGCAATCCAAGGGACATCCCTGTCAGTCAATGCTTTGCTACCCTGCCAAACAGCAGAAACAGTTTCAGGTGATACCGTTTTGATGTGTTCTTCCATAATGTCTGTTAGTTTCAACGGGTGTCTTGACAATGTGTCGGCGTCAACATTGGTTCTTCCCGGTCTGTACTTGATGTCAAAGTGAAAATCCGCTAACTCACCCACCCAGCGCTGGCCTACCGCGTTTAGCCTGGCAGTACTGAGGACATAAGTCAGTGGATTGTTGTCGGTGTAAACTGTGAATGTTGGAGCATAGTAAAGATAGTCTCTAAACTTATCACAGATGGCCCATTTGAGTGCCAGAAATTCCAATTTACCCGAATGTAGATGATAGTTCTTTTCCGCTAGTGTTAAAGTGCGAGACCCATACCCAATGACACGGAGTTTGTTGCCCTGATGTTGATACAGCACAGCTCCCAGACCTTCATTGGAAGCATCCGTGTGTAACACAAAAGGTAGGTCAAAGTTTGGGTAAGCCAGCACTGGCGGACTTGTCAACACATCTACGAATTTGGAAACAATACTCCCGTGCTCTGTTGTCCAAGCAACTGGAGTTCTAGAGTGAAGCTGTCCTCTGTCTTTTGATTTTAGTGCACCTAAACGACTGTGGACCTTCGGTTTTTGTGTACTTTCGCTCGTCTCAGGAGGTCTTTGGAGAAGCTCAAAGAGTGGTTTGGCTAATCTAGAAAAGTCTTGGATATAGGACCTATAGTAACTTAGAAACCCAAGCAGCGCACGCACTTCTCCCACTGTGTGTGGTTCTCTGTTTTTTAAGGCCCTAACAGCTTCCAAATCTGCTGGATCTATTTGAATTCCCTCCCCTGATACCAAACGACCTATGTATCGCACCTGTCTCTTAAACAGTTCACATTTTTGTGGACGGAGTTTAATTCCATGCTCTTTCATTTGGCAAAACACAGTTCGGAGATTCTCTATATGGTCACTGAAAGACTTTGAGAAACAAAGGACATCATCTAAGTACGGAGCACAACATTCATCTCGAATGCCCTCCAACACTCCTTCCATGCATCGTTGAAACGCTGCTGGAGCATTTGTTAGTCCAAAAGGAATACGAATCCATTCGTATAGTCCCCATGGGGTATTGAAGGCAGTGGCGTGACGAGAGTCCTCTGTCACAAATCCCTGATGGTATGCGCTTCCCTGATCCAAAATGGAGAACCAAGAGTTTCCCCCTAAGCTATCTAACAAATCTTGGATTCTGGGGAGAGGATTCCGATCAGGTACTGTCTTTCGGTTAAGGTCTCGAAAGTCGACACACAAACGCAAGCTGTTGTCTTTTTTTCGAACACATACCACTGGTGATGAATATGAAGATGACGACTTTCTGATCCATCCTCTATTCAACAGGTTCTGTACATAATCCTTGACCTCCTTGTAAAGGGGTTTGGGAATGGCATTATAACATCTTTGAACTGGTGTGTTATCAGTTAGGCGAATTTTCAACTGAAGATCAGGAATACACCCAATATCTCCCTCCTCTCGTGCAAACACATCTGATTCCTCAAACAACATTTTTCTCACCGAATCTTGTTGTTGTTCATTGAGATGTCCCAGATCAACAGGTGGGTGCCATTTTACATCCCTTCTCTGATCTGAATGTTCTCCCTTGCTACTGACGTTTCCTACTGACGGAATCTGGGATGAACACAGAAATGCACTGCTGATCTGTTTATCTGACTGTTCAACACTGGAAGATAGGCCTATTGGTCTTACTTCACTGATGGATTCTATCCCCCCTAACACCAGTCTCTGAGGTAGGTAAATATCATGATTCGTGAAGTTTTGAACTGGTATTCTCACTGTCTTTGAGGCATAAGGAGGTACATTCACAATAGCTGGAAACAGTTCCAATCCCTCCGGAAGACAACTCTCTGATGCTGGTTCAAACATCATGACACCACTCTTTTGCTCTGTTCTTACACGACACTTTACTTCCAGAATTTGACTTGCAGGAATAGTGACTCCAAGCTTTCCAGTCTTTACTTTAATGCTTGTAGTATGTTCGTGGATGAGGTTAGAATTCACTGTAGAAACTAAGATTTCAACTGTGTCTTTCTGCATCTGCAAGGTTGCTGAAAGCAGATCGATGAGGTTGACGCTATTTACACGATCATTATTCTCTCTTATAATCTCTTCAATTACATTGAATCCAAGTAGAGGACAATTCATGCCCTTCTCACTCACTAAAAGGGGTACTTGGATGGTGTTGTTGTTTTGTTTACCATTAGATATTTCTAATAAAACTTCAACCCATCCATCAAAGGGTACAGCTGTCCCATTTGCTGCGGTGACAGACAGCTGACTATCTGCTAGTAAAGACTCCAAGGGTCGGATTTCAATTTTTGGTAAAGTTTTCCTTAGCCAGGCTTTCCCTACCATACTGACTTGCGCGCCACTGTCCAACAGCATCTGAGTCTTGACCCCATTTAACAAACAAGTTATCATGCAGCGACCACCGATCAGTTGTGCAACACGTTTCTCTTCTATAGCTCTTTTGAATGTGTGCTGTGTTACAGGTTTCTCACCTCTAGAAGCATAACAAAACTGTGGGGACACAAAGTCGTTGTCGGTCACTGGTGGTCCCCTCCCAGTGACCTCCTCCCTTTTGGCGATCGACTTTTCATGAGACAGCCCACCGCTCGGTGTCCTGCTTGGCCACACAAGAAACAGTGGGTACACACATCAACATTTTGAGATATACATTGCTTGCATTTTCCCTTTGCTTCTGGCTTAACGGTTGGTTGTGCATTTACTACGGCTATTTCAGCTTGCTGTGATACAGTAGGGCGAATGGCCATAACTTTCTCTAGGCTCTTAGTCAGTGCAGACACTTGTGCAGAAAGTTCCTGAATGGCCTCTCGATTGGCTTTAACTTCTACATGACTCAGAGACGCCAATTTACCATCTACATCATCCTGCTGTGTGACACTTGCAACTGTAACCTTGGATTTGTATGTATAGCCTATTCGTTTTTGTCTTTCTGTTTCCTCACTAACAGACTGGGTAATCAGTTCTAAAATCTGATCATCTGTAATCGTTTGAGTTGCTATTACTGTTTTAATGTCCCTCCGGACAAATGTGCATTTTTCATTCAGACCCTGATATAGTGAGTGTAGGAAAACACCTTGGACCAGTTTACGATCATACTGAAACTCAGATTCTGTTTGTTCTGAAGCAAACAACACCCTCTGTTTAAGTCCCATCAACCTGTATACAAACTGTTGAGGAGATTCTTTTTCCTGTTGTTTTGCATTACTCAATTCCTGAAATAATTCAGTGCTACTTTTGTCTCTGAGGTGAGCTCTAAGGAAGCGCTTTAACTCAGGTACGGTAAGGTTTTCTTTTGTACTCAGCATTTCTTTGAATGTACCAGGTCTAATTATCTTTAACACTGTTCGAATTATTTCTGACTCTGTGAATTTCTCTGCAATACCTTCATCAATTTGTTTACCAATGCTGTTAAAACTCAAGTTTGAATTTGAATCAGAAATTTGACCACCGTAAATTTTGAATTCTCTACGTGGCAAAAAGGATGCAACGTCAGAGAATTTAATTAAACCAGTCATTTGTTCTGCTACTCTAGATAGTTGAACAGTTGGTTCGGCTGCTACATGTGGTGTGAGACCTGTGGTTTGTGCTAACTGTCCCCTATCAGCTGTTGCTGCAGATGACAATCGTCCCACAGTCTCTTCACTTTCATCGCTGTTGGAAACAGAACCTTGATCTGGAGCAGTCAACTCACGAGCAAGATCATGAAGGGTCAGCAAACGAGCCATTCCTTGGTCCTCCGTACTCTGCATTGGTTCTCCTCGCATGAAATCAATGATGAAATCGTAGAGTTCCACTTCTGTGGCCTCCCTGCCTGGAATCATCACTCCTTCCTCCTCAGCACAACACTGAGCTACCTTGAAGAGTGCTTCGCAGTTAGACGAGCCAACCAGAAGGTGGAGCTGCCTCTCAATCTCCCGCCGCAGTTCTCGAAGAGTACCCATGACTGGACCGCTGATGTCTGCAACTCGATTCGCCGATCCTTTGTGACGTTTAACCACCGTGGTTCTTTAATTGATCAGCACCAGACCACCAGGTGGCTCTGATCCCGGACGAGCCCCCAAATTGTTACCCGCCTCAGGCTGCATGAGACCCGGGCGGATAAGGTAAATGTATGGCTAAAGTCTGCAGAGGAGTAAAGAAACAAATCAATTCAAGCTCTGACGGTCTTTAATCAACTCTGACCCGAGCTGCTCCGTTCAACCTCTTTTATATACCAAGCGCCCTCTGCAGGATACACCAAAAATAACATTGACATTGCCCCACAATACATTATAGTTAGTGCATTCCAAATACATTCATTTTCAATTATGTAATCCCTTTGGTTTTATTCTTTCTATATATGTACACATTACATATTTATTAGACCTTTACATATACTTAAATTTGAAAAATGCTCTGTTCTTCTAACACTAATATGCTTTATTCTATTTTCTGTTTTCAACACCTTGCCCTGACTTCCTAACACTAACATTCTCTTATCTATTTTTATTTTTCTGTATACTATTTATAATACAGGGCTGCTGAGTGCTTGATTCTGATTGGCTGATGGACAATCTAGGCACACGATTATTTTGCTATGTAGTTTCTAGGCTGTCAAATATTGTTCTGATCCTACTTACACATGTCAAATAAAAACACTAATTTCTGCTTGAGATAAAATAGGATTGTCATTATAGAATTGCATCAAAGCACACGTTTAGTTTGATTAAAATGAACTTAAGTTTGGTTGCAAAAAAACGTGTGAATGTAAGTGAACCAACACTAAATGTGTCATTTTCTTTTTACTAGAACTAAGCAAGAAAACTTAACTAGAAGTGTAAATACACCCAAAACGGGAAGCATTTTCTTTCAAATTTCACATATTATGTCTGGGTCCATCCTACAGTTTAGACAGCTGGGCCGGAGGCTAAATTACATCAGACGTATTATGTTCACTGACACAAAGTTCAACATTGCCTCTATTCTTATTCGCAGTCAAAGGAAGAGCAGACGTGTGCATGCTTTTATAATCAAAGGCTTAAACCACCACATACTGCTTCTGGGGTTTTGCTTGATCCAGAGACCTGTTAGATCCTCTCACAGATGTTAGAGATGTTACCACAGCAGAAAAGAAGACGTCTGTATCTTCATACCACATCCAGCCCATCTGTAGGAAACCTGCCCTTTGGGTCCAGCTCTATTTACTAACTGTAGAAAAAAGTCTTGGAACAATTCTACCAATCTGAAGACTAATGATAATATCTAACGCTAGTTGTTGTTTTAGAGGCCTGACTTTGAGATAGCATGCTTTTTGTTGGCTTGCTTTGGGAAATTTCTGTCTCAGACATGTATCCTTTTGGCCATGTGTTCATTCGCATTATAGTTTCAGATTTACCTTTGATCTGCAGCTTTGATCTTCTCCCCACCTTTGGCTTGGTATGTTCAACACATGTTATATACATTTTGTATACCCCTTTATATTGTCAAACTCAAGATTTTTGAGTTGATTCTTTTGAATGGTTATAGTTCGGGGCTGGCAATGATTTATTTGATTGGTTGGAGTGATGAACTGAGTGTCCCTGAGAGCCGCATAATGAGAAGTTGTACATCAAACCAGCATGTGTGCACAAACAAATGTCTGCACAATTTGTTTTTTGTAAAACCTATTTACACACTGACCACTTTATTAGGTTCAGCATTCTAGTGCCTTCACCTTCCAGGTTGGAACTCTGTGTGCACCAGACACTTTTCTTATCAATAGATCATGTTTCTGGGCAAACATATTGCAATTCTTAGTGTGCAAGTGAGTGGGCTTGACAAACCACCTGTAAAAGACATTCTTTTCCTATACACTATACACATAATTTAACTTAATTCCTACATGTTGTCCCAACACAACTCAATTGCGTGGAAGCCAGCATTTTTAAGGACCCAAAACATTGTGCAATTCTAAGTGTGCTCCACAGAGTTGAGTGGACTTGAAAAACCACGTTTAAAAAACCACACTCTCTTTTCTCTATATGCTCAGAGAAAAAAACAACAACAATGAATTGTCTATATGGAGATAGATTAGTGAGGAAAACATATTTGATTACAAATCATAGACATCGTTAATTTGTTGTTACTGCATGAAAATAATCATTTATTTGTTGATAATGTGTTCCTGTAAATATCATTGGTTAGAAATAGAACAAAAGTTGTCATACTTCCTCATAGCATTCGTTTCCATTAAGCATATTTTTGAGGTTAAAAAATGTAGGCTGAAGCACATATTTCCAATCAACCTGTGTTGGATTCTTTGTGGCCATGTGGATTCATTAAGGTACTTGAAATATTCCTGAAATATTTTGGTCCATATTGATATGATGGCATCTTGAAGTTGCTGCAAGTTTGTCGGATGCACATCAATCCATAATCTGAATCTCCCGTTCTAGCACATACCAAAAGTGTACTATTGGATTAAGATATGGTGACTATGAAGGACATTTGAGTTTACTGAACAAAATGGGAAAACTGTGGGCCAGAGGCCATTCTAAAGGGGTGGCACCGGCCCTCCCAAAAATTCTTGCCATCCTAGATTAAAGTGCTGTCAGTTTCAGAATGCTCAGTGGCATTGGATTACAGAGCTGTCCATTTCCAGAGCTTAAAAACATTTGTAATGTCCAAGAACAGGTTCACATTTAAACAAGTTAGCCTTTCAGATGAAAATATGTCTATTAAATAAAAAATATAAAACCCTGACTGGTTCTTTGTTCTCCCTGTGCCACCCCATAAATAAAATCCTACAAGCACCCCTGCTGTGGGCATAAATAGATGGACATGGTCAGCAGAAGTGAAGTTTATTCATAAACTAATTTCGAGAGGAGCACGTGCTTATGATTGATAACAGCTGGTCCACATTAGCTAATGCATGTTCCACCAATCAGATGATTCCTAAACCACTACAAATAACCAGAGTATTTTACCTTAGCCATCTTCATCTTGAAGAATCCCCCCTTGGTGAAGTTCGTTCCTCGTCGCTGTCGCCACTGGCTTGCATGGTTCGGGACCTGTAGAGCTGCGCATCGATGGATTTGCTCTTCAGTGTTTGGACTCTCAGCAGTGAAAATTTAAACCACACTGAACTGACCTTAAACTCTAAAAACTGAACGGACATTATTCCAATTCACTATAATCTTCTATGTGAAGCTGCTTTGACACAATCTACATTGTAAAAGCGCTATAGAAATAAAGATGAATTGAATTGAATTGAATTTGCGTGGGTTTTCCCCGGGCTCTCCGGTTTCCTCCCACAGACCAAAAACATGTAACATTAAGTAAACTGACCAACCAAATCGACACCATAGACGAGCGATTAATTCAGCTATTCTCTTCATAATTATTTATATTCGAATCCACCTTCACCTAGTAGGGGAGTTCTCGAGACCTACCTGAACTCAAACTCCCCTTTCGCCCTGCAATGGGAGGGAGCCCCGGGCTCGAGGATCTTATGAGCTCAGGGCTCTCTCCCGGGACAGCATGCCAAACACGCTTTATAATCAATCATCAGCTAAGGGCGAACTCGTGAAATACTCAATTAGACCATGTAAAAAATAATGCTAAATTGGTACTAAGGCACCAAAAGTCTGCCAAAATATATCCCTCAGCCACCAGAAGCCTGAACTGTTGAAACAAGTTCTGATCTTATCATTCAAATGTCACAGCAAAAATCAAGAATTTTCAGACCAGACAACCTCGTACCAATTTTCACTTGTGTGGTTTGGCGAGTCTGTGTGAATTGTAGCCTTGCTTTGCTTTGTTCTTAGCTGACTGGTTTTGCCCTTCTTCTCTGTAGCTTATCTGGTAAAAGATTTGATATGTAGAATATTCAGAGATGCTCTTTTGCAGACCTCGGTTGAGTTTCTGTTGCCTTTATATCATAAACATCATCATTGACACCAACCAGGCATATTTACCCACGGAACTGCAGCTTACTCTATACTTCCTCCTCCCCTTTTTCCATTCTCTTTTAAACCCTAGAAATAGTCGTGTGTGAAAGTCCTAGATCAGCAGTTTCTGAAATTCTCAAACCAGCTTGTGTGGTACCCACAACCCTACCACATTCAAAGTCACAATGTCATATTTCTTCCTAAATCTGAAGCTTGTTTGTCTACATACATAAATGCATTAAGCTTCTGCCGTGTGATTGGCTGATTAGATACCTGCATTAATAAACCGTTTGTATCAGGTGCACCAAATAAAGTGGCCACTGAGTGTACTTTTTGCAAAACAAAGAAAATGCGTAAGTCATTCCTCAGCCAATCAAGTACAATCTGATAAAACAGCAAGTGCGAGGCTATTTTTTGCATGTGGCTTTCTACTAGTTTTGTTGACCATGTGAGACGTAGCTGTGATCTTTCCATAAAACGAGCTGAGCTGTACGACACATTGGTATATGTGCTGACTTCTGTGTGGAAGGTTGACTTAGTTTATATTGGGGGAAAGCAAGCAAAACCACTTGTTTGTGTACTGGAATGATCCAGATTCAAACTCATAAACAAGTAAAATGCTCATTTGGGTAATCACACACTGTCAGTGTGATTCAAAACATCCTCTTTTTTTGGGGGCAACTAAAACAAAATGTTCTGTGAAGGAAGATTTGTGGAAAAACAACAATGTGAATTTTTTCTCATTTAACACTCCTACAATTTAGATTTGAACTATTTTCTCATTAATAATAATATTCATTCATTCATTCATTTTCTTTTCGGCTTAGTCCCTTTATTAATCTGGGGTCGCCACAGCGGGATGAACCGCCAACTTATCCAGCATATGTTTTACACAGCGGATGCCCTTCCAGCTGCAACCCATCACTGGGAAACATTCATACACACTCATACACTACGGACAATTTTAGCTTACCCAATTCACCTATACCGCATGTCTTTGGACTTGTGGGGGAAACCGGAGCACCCGGAGGAAACCCACGCGAACACGGGGAGAACATGCAAACTCCACACAGAAATGCCAACTGACCCAGCCGAGGCTCGAACCAGCGACCTTCTTGCTGTGAGGCGAACATGCTGCCCACTGCGCCACCGCGTCGCCCTAATAATAATATAATATATTAATATTTAACATGGCGACACAGTGGCTCAGTGGTTAGCACAGTCACCTCACAGCAAGAAGGTCGTTGGTTCGAGTCCCGGCTGGGTCAGTTGCCGTTTCTGTGTGGAGTTTGCATTCATTCATTTTCTTTTCGGCTTAGTCCCTTTATTAATCTGGGGTCGCCACAGCGGAATGAACCGCCAACTTATCCAGCATATGTTTTACGCAGCGGATACCCTTCCAGCCGCAACCCATCACTGGGAAACACCCATACAATCCTATTCACACACATACACTATGGACAATTTAGTTTACCCAATTCACCTACAGCAGATGTCTTTGGACTTGTGGGGGAAACCGGAGCACCCGGAGGAAACCCACGCGAACACGGGGAGAGCATGCACAGAAATGACAACTGACCCAGCCGAGCCTCGAACCAGCGACCTTCTTGCTGTGAGGCGACAGCGCTACCCACTGCGCCAATGTGTTTTTAGTTTCATTATTTTATTTTTAGACGGCTGACAACAACTAAAATCTTTTTAAAAGGGGTGGTCCACTACGATATCATATTTTAAACTTTAGTTGATGTGTAGTGTGAACATAAACAACATCTCTGAATGTAATATGCTCAAAGTTCAATCCAAAGGGAGACATTGACTTTTACAGAGTTAGGTTAGCAAAGCCTACAGTGAACAAAGTTTGGGGATTACAAAAAAATACAGTTAGTGAGATCACAAGCGCTTCAGGTTACACCCTGCACAGCAACAGGGCTTGGCCAGAGGCGCTGTTGTGCTGTAATGTAGCAGAATAAGCTAAAATGGCCTCCAAACGCAGCTATTTCCACAGAGCTCATTCTGTTTCTGTATTTGGGCTTCCAAAGGACTCGACACAAAGAGAGAAGTTTTTACAATTTATTTTTAACTATGTTCCAGAGAATTATAAAAAATATATAGCAAGCATTTGACAAAGGACAGCTTCCACAGTCTCTCTCAGTTCAGTGCTGGATTTGGCTAAAAACTTCTCTAACCGACAAAGATGTGGATTGTGAGCCACAAGCTGTAAGTATTTTTATTTGTTAAAATTGATCAATTACATGCACAGTTTCTAGCGTTAACGGTATGTTGTAGTGAGGACGGAAACAAGGATGTAAACAATGGGAAATGCTGTGTGGCACCGTTTATTTAGCTACAAATTCATATTTATCAGTCAAACCGCTGTAAACACCCACAATCTTCACCAGTGCGTGCAGTCTCTCTATGCAGCCACTTTCCCTGTGTTATACATCTTAATTAACGAACTCGCAAAAGACATGTGAACATTTCATATTACTTACTCATGCTTATTCCGAATATGAAATATAATGTGAAAGACACTTGGCAGATTTTATTTTAGAGAGCAGGCATGAGGTTCAGCTGTGTGCTCTTCATTTTCTGTCTGATTCAGGCACAAACTGATACGGCTAACAGCTACTCTGACTGACTGTTTACACCAGGGGTCACCAAACTTGTTCCTGGAGGGCCGGTGTCCTGCAGATTTTAGCTCCTACCCTAATCAAACACACCTGAACAAGCTTATCAAGGTCTTACTAGGTATACTTGAAACACCCAGGTCGGTGTGTTGAGGCAAGTTGGAGCTAAACCCTGCAGGGACACCGGCCCTCCAGGACCGAGATTGGTGACCCCTGGTTTACACAATGCAAAACCGCATGCTTGAAGGCGCGTGACGCTTTTCCTGGTGACGTGGAGTCGATCCGCAAATCACAGCACATTATGTTAGCTGACCAATCAGAGCCTCTTGAGGGCGGGCTTTCGGAGGAACTAGGAAATATGACAGTCGTTGTCATGTTAGCTAAGTAGCTGTATATAATCAAAGTAAGATATATAAAAAAATTATGTGATTTTCTACAAACGAAGCATGAGCACACGTTGATTTGCATCTTATAAACACAACCAAGCCTTAAAAATACACTCTGGACCACCCCTTTAAACATTAAGATCTTGTGAATTTGGTGGAAAATGTTGTAATTAATGAAAAAAAAGACCTCCTAGATTTTGGGCAGCATATTTAATGTTAATGCCTTTTTAAGAGCGTCTAAATATCACAGTAACTGAAAAAATGGATTATTCCATGTACTATAACAAAAATAAAAAGATCTATTAGATGATGAAAGGTTAGTGTAATCATTAGTCTTTCATCTATAACGTCTTTGCTTCGGTTCTTTTTATGGCTTGCTTGTGTTGAATGAGCTGAATGTTTGATAGTAATAAATGTCACTAATTAACACCATTTAGAGATTACCATTAAGATTTCACTGCCTAATGCACCGTATGTGCCAAACAGAGCCGTGACACTGAGATTTTGTTTGTGTGGCTTTTTGGATCATGCTGCACTGATCAGATGTAAATTATTAAACAGGTTTTTTATGTCCCGAAGCACAATAAACAGAACAATACATTGCAAAAGGAAAGATTTATTGAAATATAAGTGAAAGTCTACCACATTTCCTGTTTGCTTTAATTTAACACAGTTTGAAATAAGACAGCAGTGGCTCTTTAATAAAGACATATATACATTAGGTTATTCACAAACACTCACAAGTACCCATAAAACTTGATAATGCTGCAAAATAAACTGGCTTCTAACATTCTGTTGCATAATTCAAGATTCAGTGTTCATAAGGAAGAAATGGCATTTAATAGTGATAGAAAACACCATGCATATTCCCTAAAAATATCACTGTAGGTGGAAAAAATTATATAAATGAGATCAAATTTGTGTGCCAATGTTCTTTGTTGACATACTTTAATAGAAAAGCTGATATTAAAACATGGCTGACTATAGGAAGATATCTGGGTGATATTTCATACTAACTTTCAGATAAATATTTGTTCTTATTCGGCACATTTTGCGTCATGACATAATTACTATAAAAATACTCACCCCTATAATATTAAAGTTTTAGAAATGGGATTTTATACACAGAAAGCATTGTAAAAGCAAGATTTTACTTTAATTTCAAACTTTGTTCCATCATAATTCAATGTAACAGATATATTTGTAGGTAAAAATTAAATACCATCTTGATCTGCACTTAATAAAATTGAAAAAACAATAATAACAAAAATAAAAACCTTTGATCCTTAAATAGGTTTTTATATTTCCAAAAATATATATTTTTATTCTTAATATGCCTGAAAAGATTATTTGGTAATAAGTTTTACTTATATCTCATTCTGTATTTTAATGGACCCTTTTCACATTACCTGGTTTCTCAGCAGCATAAGTCATCATAGTTTGGTAAACTTAGAGCGCAGTGAATGGGAGAGTACAACAAATAATTTTTTACAATCCTATTTGCTGAAATAATAAAAGAAAATTTCCACAATGGTTTTTTCAAGACTTTCAGAGAAAGGAAAAAAATAGTGTGAGACTGATAATGACAGACAGAAGAAAGAGCATCGTCAAATTTACTGTCCTCCCCATAGACGCTGCATTAGAAACGCCTCGCACAAGCGATAATTCGTTTTTTGTAATTTGATCCAAAGAGTCTATAATACATACATAAATACATATAAATGTATATACTTTTGTTTTTAAATCAAAATATAAAAAAAATAATAAAACCCAAGATACTTAAACTCCTCCACCTGGGGTAAGGACTTTCCTCCAACCTAGAGAGAGATGGCAAACCACCTTTTTTTCGGTGGAGCACCATGGCCTCGGACTTGGAGGTGCTGATTCTCATACCAGCCATGCCACACTCAGCAGCAAACAGCTCCAGTGCATGCTGAAGGTCCATATTCGATGCAGCCAACAGAACAACATCGTCTGCGAATAACAGAGATGAAATCCTGTGGCCCCCAAACCTCTCCAGCCCAAGGCTGCGCCTTGAAATTCTGTCCATATACATTATGAGTTTTGTTCACGAGTGAGGGAAGGATGGAACGTGAGATTGATAGGCGGATTGGTGCAGCGGCAGCAGTAATGTGGTCAATGTACTGGTCTGTTGTGGTAAAGAAGGAGCTGAGCCGAAAGGCAAAGCTCTCGATTTACCAGTCAATCTACGTTCCTACTCTCACCTATGGTCATGAGCTTTGGGTCATGACTGAAAGGACAAGATCTCAGATACAAGCGGCCGAAATGAGTTTCCTTCGAAGGGTG
>CAIGQV010016734.1:10063570-10077960 GCA_903798115.1 Danio jaintianensis
ATATATATATATATATATATATATATATATATATATATATTTGCCTTGTTTTAAACACCACAGAGAAAAATTGAAATAAAAAAGCCAAAAAAATGGCTAACCAAAGTGAAACTAAACCATTCCAAAAAAAAAAAAGGTGTGAAATGTAACCTCTCCATGCATGCAAATAGATATCCCAATCCAGTGCAAAAATATTAGTCCATTGCAATGTGTCAGTGGATTAGTTCTCATCTAAATCCATATTATTGTGGTCAGACATGACGTACATAGACTTGCTTTTCTTCTTGCGGCCTTTGGCTTCCTCTGGCTCAGACACTGATGTTAAAGACAGATAAGCGGCTATGCTGCTTCTCACCCCGTAGCTCATCATGTTATCTCTGCTGTCTACGCTGTCCAGTTCACTTGGGTTTAATAACTGTGACCTGTTCACACAGAGACATATTCATACAGCGGTCATTCACAAGCGGAAGAGATGATTAGTGTGATTTATAAAGACAGATACGTACTTTTTCACTTTGTTCCAATCCAGGTTTCGACGCATTACCACAGGAGGAGCGCCCTGGATTGAGCTTGGTGTCGAGTTTGATAGAGCCAGACACGGAGCGCTAAGAACACAGCATATACCATCAGATGAGTCTGAGGGGGAAATAAAACACATCCACGTTAAGTCGTATAGTGTCTACATTACAAACAGAGCTCTGTTCTGTATCTCTCACCAGAGTAGTGATTGACCATGTCCTCCAGACACTGGAAGGTGAGCCGTGGTGAAATGTAGTACCAGCTGTTAGTAAGACGGAAGATCTTATAGTGCTTAACGCTCCTGTGTCTCACAGAGAGAGAATATAAACCTGCAGAGAATCAATATGTAATTTAACAAAAAGAAACCATTTTTGTAACTTAATATACTAATTATGACACACATTTCCACACATTTGAATGGTGTCAACTAATCAACCCTAAAGGGACAGTTCACCAAAAAATGAACATTTATGCACTATTTAATCATTCTCAAGTGGTTCCAAACCTTTATGAGTTTCTTTTTTCTCTTGAACACAAAAGACAATATTTTGAAGAATGTTATAAATCGGTTACAACATTTTTCAAAGTAACTGATTTTTGTTCAACAGAAGAAAGATAAAGCAGCCAATATTCAAAGCTACTCTACTGCATGGGGTAATCTCAAAACCTTTATTGAAACTCTTCTAAATTTCATGTTAAATAAAATTGTCTTTCTCTTTACTGAAAACATTTAAGATTACTTTTATTGTCTACAATTTTTCTCTCTCAATGCAATCTTCTGCAAAGCATACTACGAACAACACATCAAATATAAAGTTTTGCCAACAAAGTTTGTTTTGTTCTGTTGAACTCAAAAGATGATGTTTTGAAGAATGTTATAAACCGGTAACCATTGACTTCCATAGTAGGAAAAACTAATACTATGGAAGTCAATGGTTACCGATTTACAACATTTTTCAAAATAACTTCTTTTTCAACAGAAGAAAGATAAAGCAGCCAATATGCAAAGCATCAGTGCTACTCTACTGCACAGTGGTAATTTCAAAACCTTCATTGAAACTCTTCTAAATTTCATACTAAGTGAAGACTAAACTCTGACAAGTCTTTTTCTATACTGAAAACATCTAAGATTACTTTTATTGTTGACATTGTTCTCTCTCAATGCAATCCTCTGCAAAGCATGCTATGAACAACACATGAATATATACAGTTATGCCAGTTACCCAGCACAAAAAAGTAATCTAAATATATTACAGAATTTATATATATATATATATACATATATAATCTTCATCCTGTTTCCATACCATAATGAGCTGGTTATTTTTTGTCAAACTTAAAAGAAGATATTTTGAAGAATGTTGGAAACCGGTAACCATTGACTTTCATAGTTTCCAACTTTGCAACAATTCTAAAATTCTTCAATATTTCATCTTTTGCGAAAAAAAAGCTGAAACTGTTTCAAAAGTCAAGGGTGAGTAAATGATGACAGAATTTTCATTTTTGGGTGAACTATCCCTTTAAGTAGATTGAACATAACACAAATAAACTGCCAAAAATATTCCAGAATTGTGATGTTTCTGCTCATTTTAAACAAGCAATTTCTACATTTTTGGTGTTGACTTGCACTGAAGTATGTTTGAGTGGAAACTTTCTGCAATATAAACTTGCCTCTCTCTCTCGGACTTTCTCTAATGAGAAATGATCCAGCGCTGTTGCCGGGCAGTGACAAAAGCTCTTCTGCCTTCTGTCTGCTGACACCCTCAAACAGCCATCTTTAGAAACAGAAAAATGTCAAAGAGGAAATGATCTTAACAATTGAAAATAATGACTACATTATGGAATGTAGTAATGGATTATTTTTATTCATCTAACTTTATTTATAAATTCATTGTTATATAAAAATATATATAAAGAGACTGTACTTCTAACTTGATTTTTTAGTTATGGGTTTGTGTAAAGTGTTGACAGTTAGTCAGAATAACAACTGTTTCCATTTTCTGTTTCCAATAAATTATTTATTATTTATTATATTTCTGAAGTGAAAACTTCGGTAGTGTGTTGTCTGAAAACTGAAAAACATGGCACTTTTTGTTTAAAAAACACAGTGCTCAGCATAATTGAGTACACCCCATTTTGAAAATAAATATTTTTATCCATTTCTCAGTGAATATAGGCAATGTATTTTGGTGCATTTAAACAAAACAGATTTTTTAAACAGATATTTTTATTAAAATAATATTTTAGTCACCAAACATATTTAGAAATTGAAAAATAATACAATTAAATTCTTGCAAAAAAGAATTACAACCTACAAAATTTCAACTAAATCTTTACTCTTGATTTTTCCTTTTTTTTTTTTTTTTGTATTTAATATGTTTCTATAACATAAATTTGGGTGTACTAGTTTTTGGACCGTTATCGTAAGTTATCGATGTTAGGGGTGTACTTATATATGCTGAGCACTGTATATAAAAATGACCATTTAAATGGGTAATTTAGTTTTGTCATCACAGAATAATAAAAAAAATGTATTACAATATTGTAAAAAACAAAAACAGTTTGCAAAGTTTTATATAAAATTAATTATTAGAGTACTATTTCAGTTTTCTTTACTTTCAAGTGTTATGTCTGAATCAAACATACAGTACAACTTTTGATACTTTGTAATTTATTGCAAAATTTGCAAACAATTTCTTCAGATTGTTTCCGCACCAAGTATTTTTTAGAAAAATCTGATTAGAAAACACCATCCTCCGGCTTTGTGCCTTTGTCGCCACAGCAGAATGGACCACCAATTACTCTGGCATATGTTTTACGCAGCAGATGCCGATGAGAAAACAATCATTTTTAAATGGAAAAAATATTGCACAGTATCATGCAACCCTGGCGCGCATGATAGATGTTTAAAGAAAACATTACAAAGTACAGACCTCAATCTTATGAACATTACTGTCAATTAAAAAGGCTTTATAAACAGTTGTATTTCCAACTAAACAAACTACACTTTCAACATTTTTTGAAAGAGATGACAGAATGTATGCTCATATTATTGATCATTCAGAAATGATTGCATTCTGTCCGGTTTTCTGGGATCCCTATAAATTATCAATCGATCAGTTTACACTCACCCATGATAGACCTTTGACACATGGTTACATGGAATATAATTCTCAGTTCCTGTTAGAAGAGAACGAACTTTCCACCAGCAACCATCTCTGTAAAATACACATTGACAAGTAAATACGAAGACATTTTTTAGGCTTGCTATTGAATAATGTTTTATTTTCACTTATTTTTCGAGTGCCTTCAACTGATTATTTGTAATTTCATACCTTAAAGAATTATTTATCCAGCGAGCGCTGATACATTTTTTACCCAAATAGCTCCTTTTGTTTGATTTGGATTTTACATTTTTTAGGCTGTATGTACTGTATATAGAATCTGCAGTTTTTTTTTCAGGCATCTTATTTCAGTCTAAAGAAAGTAAACAACAAAAATACACATTTTCTTTGTTGCATTTTATAAATTTGTCAAATTTCACTTACAATTAATACATTAGGCCATTTTAAGCTTTGAGCTTTTTCTATCCACGTACACACACACAGACCTATACATAAATTATATATTTATATATACAGTATAAAGTTGAAGTCAGAATTATAAGCCCTCCTGTGAATTTGTTTTATTTATTTACTTATTTATTTTTCTGTATTGAAATGTTCATAGGCAATTTAACTGATAAATAGATTTATTCTACAAAAAATTGTGAAAATGCATTTTTCTGCCTTTATTTTCTGAATTATGAAGTGATAAATAGAGATTCCCCAAATCCACTCTATAAAAACCTTTGGCTCTAATATGTCTGAAAAATGAAACAAGAATTTTGAACCTGACTTCATCCATTGTTCAGATTTCTGTGATATAAATGTAATCAAATGATCATATTTTATACTAAATAATCCCTCATTTGCATATTTAACCATTACATTTTAGAACAGCACCAAAAGATATTTAACAATTCTTAATGTTGCCGATCAACTGAAGTATGGCGATAACCATATGGTGATATTTTACCCTGTTAACATGTCTTGCCTTAAAAAGAATGAAAAATAAGCTGCAGATCCATTTGATATTCAATTATTGAACCCAAACATAAAAAAACACTTACTCTGAAAGACCTTTGAGTTTGTCGCCCATTTTAAAAACTGGTTCACTGATGTCACGACATGGATAATCAGCGAGCACCACAAGAGTGTCGCAGTCTGTATAATAATAGTATGCAAACAGTTAAAGTACCATTGCGTTAATACGTACTTAACAACAGAATGGACGGGGGAAGATAACTGACCTTTAAACATGGAGTCCGAGCTGTTTGACTCTGGATTTGTGTGTCCCTGCCTCGTCACGTTACCCATGATGGCAGGTCAGAGCCCGCAGCTCTACTGATGCTGGAAAAGTAAGTTATGCATATTTAATACAATGGAGAGCATGAGTTTTGCATTGAATAGTCCAGCAGCTAATGCAACAATTGCTTTAATTTTGCAACTTCCTCTTAGCATTATCTCTAGCAAGAAATAGAACAGGGAAGCTGCGGGGAGACTAAGTCTACCACTGTTTTCTACTAAACTAATTCCTGACATGGTACTTTTTAGCTTGTTTTTCTACAGTGCAGCAGTCGTGTGTCCATAAGAAATATATATGTAATAATTTAAAATACAATACAATTTAGTCTGATCGCATATTCATTTATAAATGTTAATGAGTACGAATAACTGTGGTGAAAATTTTTCATCCGTTAAGCAGAATTCTGATGCAACATTATTTTTTAATGATATTCATTCTCACAAAGGTTATTTGAAAAATTAAAGCAAACCTTTTACTTGCATTTGTTATGTTTTCTTTGTATACCATATAGCTAAAAAAAAAACAGTCTGTCATCTTATTTTTAAAATATATGCGAAATATACTGTATGTGAGACTCAGTAAAAATTGAAAATATTTTTAATAATTACCCAAACAATACTTCAAAAGATGAGGAAAAAGTTCAAGAGAAAATCATTGAAATTAATTATTCTATTAATTCAATCTGAAGAACAATTCAAATATTTATATTTTCTAGATAATGTATTAATACAAATATGCTTTTATATATTTTGAAATGCATTTAAATTTACCACATGGGATATAAAAAAAAAATCCCTTTTGTATATTTAGTCACTAAAAGGTTCACTAAAAAAAATGTTTTTGCTGTTTGTTTAAACTACTTATTTAAAATGAGCTGAATTAACAAAATTCTTGATTTTTTGGGGGGACAACTTAATTGTTTTATGTTCAATCGAATTCAATTTGTAAAATGTACAATTTTTTACAGTGTTCATCTCAACTAATCATCATCTGTGTATACCTTTAAGTATTTCTAGACTAGCAAATATACATCTCTCTATATATAATCTACTAAGCCTAATAGCTTCTACTCGTACTCTAATGTGAGTTAGTTATGGTATAAATAAGGACATGTAGTTGCTGCAAGCATAGTCAACAGGATGTTCAAAGTGACCATCAACATAACATGTAACACGAATCATAAATTGCATCTGTTTGTATTTCATCATTCACAGTTCCATATTGCATACTAACCTCAAAATGATGGCTGAATTTTAGTATTAAAGCATAAATGTATGCATTTTTTAATCAGAAATGTATCATCAATTGGACAGATGCAACTAAAAGTAACAAAATCGCATCGGTTAACACCCAAATAACATCGTTTTAACCTCTTTTTCCAATGACACACCCTATATAAGTCAAAGTCACTTTTATTTCCTTCTTGGCACATAAATTAGTGTTCTTACCTCTCACTTGACGCAGTTAAATATCCATGTTTCCTCCAGAAGACAAAGCTTCAGTTCAGCCTGGCTGCTCCTAGTAAAGTTGAAGCAGGTGTTTTTTAATAGTAAAGAAGCGTCTGTCCTGCTCTCAGACCGAAGGCTGGCAGTGTTGTGAGTGGCCTTGTGAGTGCACACTAATCTAAACTGAGCGCTGGCCTGTAAACAGCATACAGCCACATACTTCCTCTGGTAAAATGAGAAAGAGTTCCCTAATTCTGTCTTCCTTCATCCCCTCGATGTGCACCAGCAGATATGACTGTAAATTCCCAATGAGTAACCATAGTGAGTAACCATACAGTGCAGAGCAGTTTGCAGAGTTTGTGTTGAGGATGATTTTTTTTAATGCATGATTTTGGTGCAGTCAGTATCATAGAGTGAAGCTCAAACAAGGGTGTTGTGCAACTTCCTGTGTATGGCATTAGTGGGTGAATGTCTGGGTATGAGTACATCTACGTGTGAGAGTTTCTGTCTCAGAAGCGTGATAACTATAATTACACATGAAAAGTGCTAAACAGTGCTTTTAAATGCATTTTGTTTAGTTTTTTTGTACTTTTTTATATTTTGACTAACTTTTTAACTACTTGGGAAATGCACAAGGGCTTTCCAACACACATAAAGACATATGCAAGTCTATTTTAGATGACTGACATCACGTCCCATTTTTTTGGTTTAAAAATAATGAAATGACTTATTGCACAGTAAAGTCTGGTGGCTCAAACACACTTAAAGTTAAGGAGATCGTTCACAAAAATGTTTAATTCTGTCATCATTTACTCACTCTTCACTTGTTACAAACCTGTTTGACTTTGAAATCTGTAACCATTGACATTCCATATTATTTGTGTTTCCTACACTGTAAAAAATGCAGGGTTTCACACAATTCATTCATGTTGTCCCAACACAAATCCATTAAGTTAACTAAACAAATCTGAACATAAAACAATTAAGTTGTCCCCCAAAAAATCTCAAGAATTGTGTTGATTCAACTCATTTTAGATAAGTAGTTTGAACCAGCAGGAAAATATTGTTTTTGAGTGTACTATGGAAATTGATGGTTACAGGTTTTCAGCTTTCTTCAAAACACTTTCTTTTTTGTTCAAATCATATGTTGGGAACCACCTGAGAGAGAGTAAATAGTGAGTACATTTTTATTTTTAATAAAATTTTTATTTAACTATACCTTTAAGAAGGGGCGAGATGGTGGCTCAGTGGTTAGCACTGTCGCCTCACAGCAAGAAGGTCGAGTCCCGGCTGGGTAATTTCTGTGTAGAGTTTGCATGTTCTCCGCGTGTTGCCGTGGGTTTCCTCCCGGTGCTCCGGTTTCCCCCATAGTCCAAAGACATGCGCTATAGGTGAATTGAATAAACTAAATTGGCCATAGTATATGTGTGTGCATGTGACAGTGTATGGGTGTTTCCCAGTACTGGGTTGCAGCTGGAACAGGCATCCGCTGTGTAAAATATATGCTGAGTAAGTTGGCGGTTCATTCCACTGTGGTGACCCCTGATGAATAAAGGTACTAAGCCAAAGGAAAATGAATGAATTGATATACCTTGATATACCTATGAATGAATTGATATACACAAATTCTAACAATACACACAAATACAGAAATACACAGCGCAGACCACAGCGGAAATGTGTCGGGGGACGCCAAAAACTGATAAATGCTTCCTGTTTAGAGTCAGAGGTATACATAGAAAAATTAAGGAACTGTACGACCAGGATGTTAAAATAAACAAAAAACTGACCTCTCAGATCTCTGACATGATGTTTTTTGTGTGTTTTTTTATATTTGCATGTTTTTTCTTAACTTGCAGTGTGTTTGAGCTCTCTTGACTTTATAGACAAAATAAAATGTACACACCTGTTTTTCCAGTAATAAATGCACCAGTTCAACCAGAAGAGGGTGAAAAGCTTGACCCAGCTTTTGTGTAAGTGCGCTTGGATCGTCATATGAATACAGTTGAACCACTGAAGTCATTCATTCATTCATTTTCCTTTAGCTTAGTACCTTATTTACCACAGCGGAATGAACCACCAACTATTTCGGCATATCTTTTTACACAGCAGATGGCCTTCCTGCTGCAGCCCAGTACTGGGAAACACCCATACACTCTCGTATTCACACACACACATACACTACAGCCAATTTAGTTCATCCAATTCACCTATTCACCAGCGACCTACTTGCACCATGTCGCCCACCACTGAAGTCACAGGGAACATATTTTGACAATGTTTTTTGGTTATTTTTGTCATGGGCCAGGTTTGATTTCTTTCTTTATTTTTTCAATTTTCCTCTCTCAGCTGTAGATCCTATTTGCAATCATTGCTGTGGCACCTGCTATCACTGATTAGCGTTTCTATATCTACCTCTGTGTTCTCTGTCTCTTTGCCAGATTATTAATTTCTGTGTGTGATGTCTCAGTGTCTTACCGGTGTTCTGCTCAGCTCACCGAATATCAGTCATCAATGGTCAGCCATATACTCCATCCTCCAGCTGAGTTGACGCCCAGCACCTGCCCGGTCGTACAGCCATCAACCTAATTGTCTGTGCGGGCTTTCCTCCATCCTTGTCCTGCGTGCGGCAGGCTGCCTTTGTTGACTTTTTGCTAAATAAAATGTCTTTGTTTTTTGTCCCGCACTTCTGGTGTGCTATTTTGCCGTGACAATTTTTCTGGCCTTTGAACATCTTGGGACCTTTTCTCTCTATGGAGAATGAGGGAGTTCTCAGAATTTATCTAAAATATCTTAATTTGAGTTCTGAAGATGAACAAAGGTTTCTAAAGGGTTGGAACAACATGAGAGTGAGTAATTAATAACAATGTTCATTTTTGAGTGAACTATTCCTTTAATATGTCAAAAAAATGAAAATTATGTCCTCATTTACTCATGCTTACGTTTCTTCTGTTGAACACAAAAGAAGAAATTTCGAAGAATGTTGGTAAGCAGTAGCCATTGATTTTTCCTTCCTACTATGGAATTCAATTGCTGCAGTTACCAACTGTCTTCAAAGCATTCGTGTTCAACAGGGAATAAAGTGTTGTGAAATTGTTTTTGGTTAGTTTGTTATTGTTAATATAACCTTTATTTTACCAGGAAAGACACAATGAGATTAAAAATCTCTTTTACAAGAGCGTCCTGGCCAAGATTAGGCAGTACACATGTCAGATGGGTCTAACAGACAACAAACAAAAAACAATTGACAGTTAACATGAATCACACATTGACAAACAAACTATTCAAAGCATCTACAAGCCTGTGTTTCAATTTCTAAATCATTTTTACTCTTTTTAAAAGCATTTAGTGAAATAAATTCTTTAAACTGCAAAACCAAATACACCTAAGCAAACCAAAAACAGGACATCATAACATGCGACCCAAATAAGACAGGAAGTATATGTTTGCTTGTAGCAGATCTTAACAAGAATTGAATGTCTGCTGCTGTTTTGACTCTTTACACATTCAAAAATATCACCACAATTAGATACATGCAATGAGCACAGATGTCCTGATGGTCTCAAAATATACATCATTTCAAGAGTTCGCCCTTAGCTGATGATTGATTATAAAGCATGTTTGGCATGCTGTCCTGGGAGAGAGCATTGAGCTCATGAGATCCTCGAGCCCGGGGCTCCCTCCCATTGCAGGGCGAGAGGGGAGTTTGAGCTTAGGTAGGTCTCGAGAACTCCCCTGCTTAATAAAGTTGAATTCGAATTATGAATAATTATGGAGAGAAATTGCTGAATTAATCGCTCGTCTATGGTGTCGATTTGGTTGGTCAATTTACTTGTTACATGTTTTTGGTCTGTGGGAGGAAACCGGAGAGCCCGGGGAAAACCCACGCAAACACGGGGAGAACATGCAAACTCCACACAGAAATGTCAACTTGGCAAGGTAAAGGCTTGAGCAAGTGACATTCTTGCTGTGAGGCAACAGTGCTAACCACTGGGCCTCCGTGCTGCCCTGTCGAGGAAAGGGGAGGAGTAGGGGTGGAAGGGGGGATTCTTCAAGATGAAGATGGCTAAGGTAAGATACTCTGGTTATTTATAGTGATTTAGGAATCATCTGATTGGTGGATCATGCATTAGCTAATAGGGGCTAATAGGGCTTCTTAATAGGGGCATGAGCAACTGTGAATGGAAGCGCCTTTTGTTAATGCATGGTGTGCAAGGATGGTAGAGGTGGGCATTCGCCCCCCCACGGGATGGCAGATGGATGGAGAGCTGAGGATATGGGGTGTGGCTTGGCTGGTGGTCCTGGAAGTACCTCTTGAAGACGGAGTAGGTGAAGGGATAGTGGAGTTTAACCCCTTAGTGATATTTTATTTTATTTTTATTTTTTTATGCAAATGTATCTAACACAGAGTCAGTGGATGAAACATTACTCCATTTGTCAGAAATGTCCTCCTCTTATTCACAGCAGTCAAGCGGGAAGTTTGTTTCTTTGCCGTTTTCACATCCAACCGACTTGCCATTATAAACTTGCATATGACACTTTGTGTATGGACGTATGAGTCACTATGGCATATTACTTTTTATAAATAAATCAACTGCCAACATCAAACCGTGAACTTTAAAAACAAAAACGATGTCACCACTTAGTAGAAACCGTGAATGTAATGTTTGTTGATTCCAACATTATGTTTGGAATCTTAACACGATTAAAATCACGAGCATATCTGGCCCAGTTCATTCACAAGGTCTTTTGCAACTGGGTCCATTCATGACTGTCAAGAGAGGGCGGGACCTTCCCGGTGACACTTCTTTCAGCTATTGGCTCAATGAGCTGTCAATCAAAAGTGCAAAAGGTCGGCGGCCATTTTGTTGACCAAAAATCGCTAGTGTTTATGTCTGAAGACGCTACTCTACTGAACGCACTCCAGCGACTAGTTTGGACGATAGCAGTGCATTCCATGGATGTCATCAACCTATGAATATGCTGTGGACTAATGTTTTACGGATTGGATTGCTTGGACCCTTGCAGTCAAATTACTTCAAGCTGTTTAAATGTTATGGATCTGTGGACAGGCGGGAGGCTTGAGAGGTGAGTTTCTTTTGTTGAAATCATTCTAGTTACGAGAGTCTCGTCTTTCAAAAGGTTTATAAAATGATTAGTCTTTGTTGGAGAGTAGTTATTTTTGGGAGCCTTCACCTTAAAGCATGCTATGTACGTTACCGCGGGTGGACCGCTAGGAGAGCGGTAAGAGTTCGGCTTCATTGCAGTGGCTTGGATCGTCAGCGTCTTGAGAGTTTAGGCGGAGTTCGTGGGCGGTGATCTTGCTGGAGATCTGGGGATTATATTGACAGCGTTATGGTTAAATGGTAGAAAAGCTGGTGGGCCGGCCGGTGTCTTGCGGGACCTCTGGCTCGATTGTCGTCCTGCCGGGGCTGGATGGCGCTGCTCTGGCTGAAGTTTTTTGGTTGGTTGGTTCTTTCCATATCGACAGGCTAAATGGTGCGATGCTGTAGAAGCTTTTTGGAGCTGGAGCGTTTTTGTAGCAGGAAGCGTTCTTCAAGACGAAAATGGCTAAGGTAAGATACTCTGGTTATTTATAGTGATTTAGGAATCATCTGATTGGTGGATCATGCATTAGCTAATGCAGGACCAGCTGCTATCAATCATAAGCACGTGCTCCTCTCGAAATTAGTTTATGAATAAACTTTACAAAGCGCATTTATTTATTTTATTTTATTTAGTATCTTTAGGTTTAGTATTAAAAAGTGACAGTGTGAATGTTAAATGAACCAGAAACAAATGTATTATTAGGCTATATGCTTATAATATCTGAAATTTGATGTTCTGTTAGACATTTTCTGTTTAAAAGTATCTTTGCAAATACATCAACTAATTGTACTAATTCTAAGGGTGAAATTATTCTAATAGTTCGGCTCTATCCGTTCATGTTTTCTTCAGCAGAAATGAGAAAATAATACATTTATTTCTGGTTTGTTTAGCATTCACGTCATCATATTTAAGTACAAATGATGATGGGACTTACCAAACATACAAAACAATGCTGTGTGTAGAAAGTTCTCTCAAAATACAATTTTTTTTTTTTTGTATGTTTCTATCTTTGCTTTGTATCTTTAGGTTTACACATCAAGTGTGAACTGACCCCTAAGTCCTATACAGGATGTCTAAAAGTGGTGGACCATTAAGATGAAGTAAAAATATTTTTCATATGACTTGTTAGGTGCACATGTATGCTTTTTTATAAAAACTGGCTATAACTATAATTATCTTTTATCCTCCAATGAGAGGATCTTTTGTACATTGTTGGACAACAATGGTGGGAAAAGGAAGTCTTTCGTGAAGAAAGTACATGCATAGGTGTTGCATGGGAAAAACGAACAAAGAACATCTCAATGTTAGTGCGGATCAAACCGTAATGTTTTATGCATTTAGAGGCACAAAATCATTGAATATTAATCAGTAATCATGACTTGATGCAAAATGTGGTATTTGTTTTAATACAAAAAAAGTTAATTAAATATTGCAAAAGCTGATAATGTGACATGTCTCAGGAGTATCTCTGACTGTGACTGACAGTGTTGAAAATATCAACTGACCGCTGGTTCTGGCCTAGTACCTCATTTTTTTTCTGCTTCAGAGGCTTGTACTTCTCTTATTTGTTTCATAACACAAGCAGAAATGCACTTTCATGACTTCCATATTTTAACTGCTTTAAATGTTATTTTACTTTAAACTCAGTTCGGTATCATGACATGAAAGTATGGCTGACACAATAAACCTGTTTTCTGTTCAGTTCCACAATTTTATAAAGGTCACAGCATTCATTAGCATTAAGCACCTGTTGAAGTTTTAATTGAATCATAACTCTTTGGTTTTTATGCTTTTTCGACTTTTGAAATATAGTGTAATCTTGCTAGTACTGGGTCAAACCCTATTTTTTGTTCTTCAGAACTGCCATTGATTCAACAAGGCACTGGAAACATTCCTTAGAGAATTTGGTACCACTTTATTTTACATTCCTGTTTCGGGTTTACATATTTATCATACTCATCACATAAATTGGGTAATCTATGCCTAAATCTACCCCTGAACCTTAAACCCATTACCTAATACAACCCCAAATCAGAAAAAGTTTGGATAGTATAGAAAACGCAAATAGAAAATGAAAGATGTGATTTCTAAATTTACCTTGACTTGTATTTCACTGCAGACAATACAGCAAACATTATTTAATATGTTCCTCATGATGTTTATTGTTGTTGTTTTTGTTTGTTTTTTCAAAATAAACATACATTCCAATTTTGGTTCTTGCAACACATTTCAAAAATGTTGGAACAGTAAAGCATTTACCACTTTGTAATGCTGCCATTCCTTTTCACTACATTTAAAAGACGTTTAGGGACTGAAGACACCAAGTGATGAAGTGTTTCAGGTGTAATTTTGTCCCATTCTTCCTGCAAACAAGTCTTAAAATGGGCAGGAGTACGGGGTTTTCGTTGTCGCATTTTGCACTTCAAAATGTGCCACACATTCTCTATCGAAGACAGGTGGGGACTACAGGCAGGCCAGTCAAGTACCTGTATCCTCTTCCTCCACAGCCATGACTTTGTAGTGTGTGCAGAATGTGGTTTTGCATTGTCTTGTTGAAATATGCCTGGGCGTCCCTGGAAGAGAAGGCAGCATATTGTGCTCCAAAATCTCTATGTACTTTTTACCATTAATGGTGCCATCACAGAAGTGCAAGTTACCTTTGCCAAAGGCACTGACACAACCCCATACCACAGTAGACCTTGGCTTTTGGACTTGTTACTGGTAACAGACTGGATGATCCTTTTTTTCTTTGGTCTAGTAAGTGCAACTGAGATTTTTATTCATATTGACACGCTGCAATATGGATAATTTGTGCTGATTACTAAATTATGGAAAACCGATCTTATATATACATCAGCTTGAACAGCTTAAAACTCAGCTGCATTTCTCTTTTCTAATGCTCTGATATAA
>CAIGQV010016734.1:10078360-10088398 GCA_903798115.1 Danio jaintianensis
ATAAAAGCATTGTAGTTGAATGAGCAGAAACAGCAGAGGATTAGAACGTTTAGCTCTATCATCACGTGGAGACGACACTTAATCTTGTCATTAATTTACACTGTTTGCTTCATTACTTTTCTTCATGCTCAGCATGATAATTAAACCCTAAAAAGATTAAGCTGTACAAAATGAATTTCCAAAAGCTTAGTTGTGGCTTATATGTTAATGTCTTTTTCCACTAAAAAAATATTCTCTCAGTTCACCTTTCTTTTTTTTCTTTTTTTGGAGTTACAAAATATTCAGAGTAATCTTCACAGTCTGGGAAAGCCATCAGTGCTCAGTGTGATCAAATGCATATTATCCGCTCACTTCTCACCCGTTCTCAGCATGATTAAACAAACCAGCTTAAGCCAATATCACAAATATGACTTGCTATTTAATCATAACAGTGACACATTTTGTAAGATTACAGTCATTTCATTTAAACTCAACAAGAAGACTGACTTTTTATTTCTTAAACAACACCAGCGCATGAAATCCACACACCTCTATGTTATTTAAAAAGAACACAAATTCTCCCATCTTTATTCATATTTTTAATACCACTGGAGAGTAAAAATAGCCATTTTCAAAGCAGTGTTGGGTCCTTGGTATCCAGAGAAAAGTTTACTAGCAAGAATAAAAAATGATAATAATATATTCATATATGCACGTTAAATATTTAAAGAGTTGAAAACTTACATCACTCTTAAAAATGCTGAGTTGTTTCAACCCAATATTCTGTAAAATAGGGACAAACAGTTGGGTTAAAAATATAAATAATGTCATAGTTAAAGAACAAAACAATCATTCAGTTATTTTCCATAAATCTACAGAGGAGCATTTTTCTGAATGTATGGACTATTGCATATTTTTAATGAACTTGTAGTATAATTAACTTGTTAGTATGATAATTAAAAAGCTTGTTAGTGATTTCTAATATATTGCGACTTTGAAGAAATCAGTATTTATGGAAGATACAATTAAAATATTGCAATTATTTCAAAAGTGAAATGGAAAAGAAGTATAAGTTAATAATCAAAAAGTTAACATGCTTATTTTTTCAATTACTGCAAAATGGCGTTTTAAATGCAGATAAGCATTTGAACATATAAAAAAAAAAAAAAGAACATTAGAGGGCAGGGCTGGACTGGGACAAAAAATCGGCCCTGGCATTTTGGGCCAGAGCGGCCCACTACATACAATCAAAATGCTACCCATCTGTGTACACCCTTAAATATGTTTACCAACTCCTATTCTGTAAAAGCACAAAAGCCATATATGAGAGTTGACAAATTAAATACTTAAAAAAATAATTTATTATTATAATCCACACTGGTCCATCTTGTGTGTGCCTGTGTGTTTTTAGGGTGCCTATATTAAATATAACCTGCTGACGCACACAGTTAATGTTGATTAACAAAATAAAGTTAAATAATAAAAGCAATGTATCAGAGACCCTAAACAAATTAAAATGTTTAACTCAACAGTGAAACATCAAAACATAGCTTAAAGATTTTATATAGTTAATCAAATGAACTTAAACGATAAAAAATGCAACAAATATTTATTTGGGCCCAAACTACAAAACCAAATGTAAAAAAAAATAGTATCAGTTTTGCTTAAGTTGCACACTAGTTTAATCATGTATAAATATCATTATAACTATATTGTATAAATATTATTATAACTATAGCATACATGCTGACAATCAAAAACAAAATGACATGATATCACAGGTGATTGTCTTCTGACATAGTGCACCTGAAAAGACATGAATGACACTCCTCATAGGGTTTGAGAAGCATACAGTTCTTTAGGATCTATCATTTGTACAATAAAGACTTGCAGGTTAGGAAACAGCATGGGAGGAAGTTGCCACGGGGCTTGGTGCAAATGAAAATAAAAATAAAAAGTGTATTTATATAGATAGATTGATGTGCAACAGTCGCCAATCTGCTGCGCGCTGCAGACACAGCCCATGTGAAAGGCAAACGTCTGCGCGCTGCTTCTGTTCGCCATACACGCTGCGCAAAATAGGAGGTTGTGATTGGGTCAGCCCAATGTCAATAAAGAAAAGGGCTGCAGATTATGTCACATGGGCCGGTCTGTCCGAAAAAAAACATCTTACTTTTAGAGCGTCACAGATCACAGCATCATCAATTAATTAGGCAGAAAAAAGGATAGCCTGCTAAGCATTTTATGGGCCGATCAGATCAAAAGAAGATGATCAGCCCGGCCCAAAAAGTATGTCGGCCCAGCTGGAAATTGCCCGGTCTGCCAGATGGCCAGTCCGCCCCTGTTAGAGGGAACAGTAGGCTACAAGTTCCTGAACAGTATTGATATAAATCAACCACAGAAATACACACAAAACACGTTACACTTGTTATTACTTGTTAGTAATTTCTCATTTATTTATTAGCTTTTGAATAAACAGAACAGTCGATCGGTCAGTCAGTCAGTCAGTCAGTCGACAACGGCCTCTGGTGGATTTATGCGAAAAGAGCAGGAGTAAATGGCACTCGCGAGAGAAATTTGAGATCTGAAAAAGCGTACCTCTGGTGCGGCCTCTGGTGGATTCTCGAAAACAAAAATTGTAAAAAAAAAAAACGTCACACTGTAAAAAGAACTTTAAAAAGTTAGTTGCCTTAAAATTATTACGCAAATAAACTATGTGTATAATTATAAAAATAAAAATAAAGTTACAGTTTTGTTTTTATTTACAGTGCAACGTTTTACTTTAAAATACCATATGACATGCTCTTTAAGCTTTAATTTTGCCATTTGCACTAATAACCTTCACTGTCTTAAATGCTGATGAACATTTGGCCATATTTGATGTGAATAACAGGACTTGTCTTTTGAATCTATTTTAAACGGCCTCGTTCACCACAGGATGGCTGTAGTTTTGTTTTGGCTCGAGGCAGTCTATTACTGTGAGACAGCTCGGAGTCATTAGAGCTGGCGAATGCTGAGTTCTGCCACGTGTTCCTGCTTCAGAGCGCCTCTGTCTGCTGACTTCCATCTAACTGTTCAGTGTGATGTTATACCCACAATGCTTAATTTGCTCTGTGACTTAATCGCCCTGTTCTAAGTCAGAGTTTCCAGTCCAATCTACATGCATTGTGGCCGCAGTTCACATGAGGGGCCCGTATCTGCTGTGGTAAATCTACAGCCATTAACCAGCCATTTACTTACAGGAAACGACAAAAAGTCCAGATTAACATTGCTGAGGCTCTAGAAATAGCTTGTAGAGGCTAATAGATATAAGAGGGTGCTGATATTCAGTAATGCGATATATAGGTAAATAACATGAATTATATATTGCTGTCACTTTATAATACTGTGAATAGTTTTTTTTTATTATTGAAACTTTGTTTTTTAATAATATTCAATTGTAATAATATATAAGACTTAATAGGCTGTTTATTTTCAAACATAAACATTTACCGTGTTAATCTGGCTTAAGACGTTGAATGATAATGTTCAGATATTTTATAGGCCTATTTTTTGTTAGCACTTTTACAAAAATACAATTTGTTCACTGAGCTGGCAATAGCCACACAGTAATACCCAACCCAGGCTCATTCTGATTACGTACCCCTATATACATTTCTGGAGAGCGCCAAATACATCCCAGGAGCTACGTTTTTTTGCAGGTTTTGTTTTCACGAATCCACCAGAGGCCGCTGTGTACGCTTTTTCAGATCTCAAATTTCTCTCACGAGTGCCATTCGTGCCTGCTCTTCTTGTATAAATCCACCAGAGGCTGCTGTCGAGTGACTGACTGACCCTCCCTCCACCTTCCCTAAACCCAACCAACAGTGTTTTCAAAAGCACTGATTGATCAGCGCCCACCCACTTTCCTAAACCCAACCGACTGTGTTTTCAAAAGCAATCCAGAAAAAGAAAAGCCCTCGCGGAAGCCTGATTTTTACCACGTTTTCAGATTTTACCACATTCTCACCCTGTTATTTAATTGTATATCTAATTTTTTTCTTAACTGCTTTCTGGAACCGTTCTTTGCCATACTCAAACCCCGTCATCACAGTCAACTCCGCTCTGCGTCTCAAATCCTCTGACATACACGGCGAGCCACTGGATAAACTAGCAACAGTGAAAAAGCCGTCCATACGAAGGTAAGTGGTCAGCTGGTAAGCGTGAAAAGGAACGGCATCATACTGCCCCGTAGCGTTTGTTTTAAAGACAAAACGCAGCCATACGTACCTCTGGCTACATAATTCGCAATCTCCAGAAATGTATATAGGGGTACGTTTTCATAATGAGTCTATGTTGGTAATACCAGTAAATTACTGTAAAATTACCAGAGTGACTTTACCTGTAAATTTAAAAATGTGATGTTTCCACAGAATTACAGCCAAAAAAAAAATTTTAAATTGTCGTATTATTTCCAGAATAATTATTTGGGGTATTTCCAAAAAGGGCCTGTTCATGTTCACATGTTCATGTTCACTCTTCACAGCATTGTAAGTGTGAAAGAGAGAGGGACACCTGTACGCTGACATCATCACCAAATGCATTGATGTGTTACCTAGCAACAATTCTTTCAGAATATGTCACTGCGGTAAAGTCTGGATAGGATACAGCTGCGGATCCGCACATCAATATAGCATCATTTTTGTGACACTGTATAACAGTAATTAATATTTTTACATTACTGTGATGGTTGGGTTTAGGGATGGGGTAGGGGTTGACGTAAAAAATATATCATTTATTGGGTAATTTAATAAATAACATAAATAATACTCAGTACAACTGTTTTTACAGTACTGTGACGGTTGGGTATAGGGTTGGGGTAGACGTTAGTAAGATACAATTAATGGGAAATTGAATAAATAATATAAAACAGGATGAAAAGTGATATTGAGGACACATCTTATTTGCAATATTTAAAAAAAAACAATAAACAATTCTAAGACTATGTATGAATAAATTGCCTTTTTTGTTAGGACTTATTAAATATCATGCGATTTTGAAATTAATGTCTCTGAAATACAAATCAAAACATTAAGGTCAAAATAAGATTTCTGGAAGAGTGATTGCCGGCCGTTTGTGTGTCATATAAATTAATTGTTTTTACATATTCCAGAACATACTACCAGCAAATAAAGACACTGAGGCTGAGCCAGAGGTATTAACCAGTGTCTGAGGTCCTTTAGGCATTGAAATGACACATAAGTGAGGGTTATTACACAGGTACTTCCCATTAAGATTAAATGTGAAGCTCTTTTACACTGACTTGCATTTATGGAAAGCAGCGGCATGGACTATTGAAAGGATTAAAAAAGGATATAATAATGTCTAATAACTTAGATCTGGCCAATAATTGACTCAGATTGGTCCTTTGTCCCATTCAGCAATTTGGTGTTTCATAATATTCTTAGGATTATAATGGATTATTAAGCAAGGATTTACAAAGCATAAATAGTCCTCACTTTAGATCAAGTCACAAAACTGGATGAAGTTGAGTTAATAAAACATTTATTAACTATTATTATATGCCTGAATAATAAGATATATAAATGTTAATTTAAATAGTTTATCAATCATTTAATTACGCATTCTGAATGATCTTAAAAAACACCAACTATTCTTAAATAACTAGTAAATAATGCATGACTTAATTTAGTAATGAATCATTAATGAAAACACAATCATTAAGCACATTACACATGTGCTTATAAGTCAAGAATACAGCGTTTGTAGCTGTATTTATAAATTTACTCACACTAAGTTAATGCTTAACAAATAATGAATTTACTATTTGCTAATGCTTAACAAATTATTCTTAGTGTGTAGTTATTATAGTGTTACACTTTTATTAAAAAAAAAAAATCACCCAGTCAGTATTGCAAAAAAAAAAATAGATATAAATAAAACCAACAGTGACTGTTTATTATTATTCAAATATGTCCTGGATTTGTTTCTGTTTTACTGGGTGAGCAAATGATGTCATACCAGTATACCTTCCTTGATTATCTTGTGCTATAGTTTAGTTTAAACTTAATATCTGCGTTAACAGATGGAGATTTTGTCTGAATGAGCAACTAAACAGTGCTTAGGAGTGGATCGCTGTTTTGTTTAGTCTGGTGAAGCCAAAACCACGTACACTCTTGCGCAATCATGTCCTATGGATCTGGCCAAACATTTCACTGGAGTTGGGCCGAGGAAATATCCAAACAGAAGCATCACTTGGTTGCCAGAGATGTTAAAATCAGAACAACCGGCTGTCAGATGTCATCTAAATGAGGACCCAAAACACAGCAAGCTCTATCATTTGGCCAAAGCCAAATGATGGTATGAGCTAAAAAAAAGTGATAAGTGGCTGAATTTGACCGTAGATGGAGGGACAGAGTGAATTCCTGAGGCTGAGCAATGTGGGAAACGGCTCCATTTCTGCATTCCTGTCATTTTTCAATGGATTGAGACACGAGAAAATAAGTTATAATATGTCCATTATGTTTATATTGTCGTGTTACATTTTGCAAGCTGGATGCTTGTACATCTGTTCAGTCAAGACGGTCATTTGTAGTTCAACATAAAAAAATAATTCATCGGATTTACAAATATATTTTAAGGTAAGTGGTTGCTAACAATTTAGATTTTAGACAAACAAATTAACTTGAACATTACTAAATTTAATTTGTTCATTTATATTCAGCCCAAATAACTTGTTTGCAACCACTTGTGGTAAATCCAATGAATCCTTTTTTTCAGTGAAGATTATTTGACCTCAAGAATTTATAATGGGTTAGAATAGCAGTTTTCATTGATAATAAAATGAGTTGTTGACAGATCTTAAAAGACTCAGCAGTCTATTGGTCACACATCTCAAATGGGTATTTGTCAAGTTATTTTAACAACCCTAATCCTAACAGTCCTTTAGTACACTGCAAATCAGTTTACTCCCTAAAAGTAACTAACTGTATCACTTAATGGAAAGTAATGCATTGTGTTACTTATGCATGACTTTTTATTTTCATTCATTCATTCATTCATTTTCCTTCAGCTTAGTCTCTATTTCAGAGGTCGCCACAGCGGAATGAACCACCAACTATTCCGGCACATGTTCTACGCAGAGCATGCCCTTTCTTCCAATTGCAACCCAGTACTGGGAAACACCAATACACTCTCATTCACACACATACACTACGGACAATTTAGTTTATTTAATTTGCTTATCCCGCATGTCTTTGGACTATGTGGGAAACTGCAGCACCTGGAGGAAACCCACGTGAACGCGAGGAGAACATGCAAACTCCACATGGAAATGCCAACTGGTCCAGATGCGAATGAGTGTCCTTCTTGCTGTAAGGCGACAGTGCTAACCACTGAGCCACCGTGCCACCCACTTTTTATATTGTAATATGCAAATAATGTAATAAAAATGTTTTCTGATTTTTGTGGCCATAATGGGAAAAGGATGTTAATATCTGATGACGATCTGTCCAAATATTTATTTGCACAAACAAATCAGTTTTTGCAGTTATTACGGCCGCCTTTAGTAAAAACAAATATTATTTTGGAAGAGTCACTGAAAGCACAGACAGTGTTACTTTTAAAAAAGCTTTATTTATTTTCCATGAATTCCGCACACTTGACTCGGGGTCTTGAGAAGTGAGACTTGTTTCAGTCATCAAGCTCTAAATAAAATAATTTATTGGCCAGTAAATTAAGTCCAAGGTACATCCGAGTGAATGGACAGCCAGTTTTAAAGACTTCTAAAAATGTCTTCCTTTGGCTGATGATTTCTCCACAAAAACAACTATTCTCAGTTGTGTTTTGGATCTAAAGCTAGATCTATATTTATAAGGTTATATATGACACTTTCTGGGGAGCAAGGACAGTTCTCACATACAATTCAAACTATCCAGACACAAAAGAAACAGATTATAAAGCCAATCACTCTTTCTTTAAGACTCCAAAGAATTCTTTGAGAGCATTTAGGCCAAGTTGCATATAAGGCTGCATCAAATTACAATTTTATTTCAGTTCTGAGAAATCTGGGAACCATATGTATTTTAAGCATAACAAAAACATTTACTTCACCTTCGACCTTTATTTTTTTATCAATTTAACTTAATAATAAAACTGATAACTTTGGTTGAGAGTTATTTTGCTAGGGATTCATTATCCCTTTTTTACAATTGCCTGGTATCCCAAGAATGTCTCTGTAAAGTTTATTATATCATGCTTTTTGGGTGGAAGCACAAACACTGTTGTTTTTATTTTGTGTGTGCCTCTTTAAATGCAAATAAGCTGCTGCTCCCCACCCCCTTACAAGAAGAGGGCGGAGTCTTTACAGCTAGTGCCTCTGTTACTCCAGTAACAACAAACAAACATCTGCATGCATGTGTTTTCATGTCCTGTCAATTTAAACTATCAGTTTTTTTAGCACAAACCACATGCATAGAATGCTGGTTGCCAGACTGCATATTGCGAAGGTATAAAATAAGCACTTTGATAACTTTATGTCATGATATACACAATTACCCCCTTTGTTGGGCACTTGATAGTGTTTATTTTTTCATGCTAGCAACAATACATGCTAAAGAATGTTGAAAGTGCAAAAGGCATAAAAGGATCTCTTTACATTAGTGTTGTTTTCACAGGTCTTTCTGTCATGCAGCTGTGAAGTAGATCCTTTCTTTAGATAGATTACATGGTGCAGTTTATATGTCGTTCAGGTCAACACTCTTTGACGTCATTCATCAAGGTATGCAGTTCAGAGATCTTGACTACAAGTTCTTTATTTACTGGTAAATTGCAGTGGGTTGGACAGATATTTTAGTAAAAAATATATATAATCATAGAGCAGGTTAACAAGGTGTAATGAGAAGGAAAAAAGCAGATGACTCATGGATAAGAGTAAAAAAGGCTCAACATCATGAAGAGTCTCATTTAGGCAGGTTAACAAAGTTTTCCACTAATATATGCAAATAGCATGCAAAAGTAATTATAATGACCACAAACTCAGACATTATTATTAATATAAACTGCACAGAATCTGTCTGAAACTGACTTGTGGAACAAATATTGGACTAATGTATCTTTTTGAAAAATGAACAAAAGGCAACCCTATTTTAGTTTCCTCACAAGATCCGAAATTACAGAGCTTTGACAAAAAAACTATCAGAAAATTATAAATAAGGGAGAAAGATGAATCTTGCCTTTTATCTAATGAAATGAATAACTGAAGATCTAAAATGCCAAGTCAAAAAGCCTCTCTTTCTCTCTTTCAGTGAGGCAATGGACTGTGACTTTCTCTCATGCTTTGTTGGCTTTGGCATCCAGTCTAGTTTCTCTGCCTCATCTGAGCCTGGTAATCCAGTGCAAGACAAAAGGGAAAGTACAGATCTGCAGTGCCCTTTGGCCTTTCCCGATTTTGATTTTATACCCATTGTAACATAACAAATAAAACTGCAATTGACTTTTATGGTTGTTATTTAACGGTTATTTAATGGTTGCTTTTTATTTAAAGTGACTTACCATTTTTTTCTCTATCCATCTATTCATGTTTAGTTTTAAGTGCAGCTAAACAATAGGTGAAAGTATTTGGGACATTCCTTTGGCTTCGTCCCTTATTTATCAGGGCTTGCCGCAGCGGAATGAACCGCCAATTATTCCGGCATATGTTTTACATAGCGGATGCCTTTCCAGCCGCAACACAGTACAGGGAAACACCCATACACTCTCGCATTCACACAATATTTGTTTAACCAATTCACTTATAGCGGACTGTGGGGGAAACCGGAGCACCCGGAGGAAACCCATGCAAACACAGGGAGAACATGCAAACTCTATACAGAAATGCCAACTGGCCCAGCCGGGACTCGAACCAGTGACCTTCTTGCTGTGAGGCAACAGTGCTAACCTCTGAGCCACCGTGCCGTCCTGACCTATTGTCATCTTATGCAAATAAATGCTCTAAACGATTATATTTGTAGTTGACATCAGTTATTAGTACTTTATAAAATGATACAAAAGTGAATGTTT
>CAIGQV010016734.1:10099554-10199783 GCA_903798115.1 Danio jaintianensis
GTGTGTGTGTGTGTGTGTGTGTGTGTGTGTGTGTGTGTGTGTGTGTGGAAGAGCAGGTGAGTTGCTTATATTCATCTCTTTCTCTTTCCGAGCGATCCTTCACTCTTTCAAAGCCTTGAGAAAACAAAAAAGCATCCAGTCCCAGTAGAGGATTCCATGGCACATTTTGTTCTGTTGTGCTTGATTGCATAGAAATCATCATCATCATCGTCGTCATAAAGGTTATAAACAAACAAAATATTATAATACTCATATACAGCCATTTTCTTATATTCTTATATCTACAAATTGGTTAAATTTGAACTAATCTCAAGATTCATTTGACCCCATACAAATCATTTAAAATCACTTTTAAGAGCGTCAATCACAAAGTTACAAATACAACCCAAAATAACAGGACACTCCCAACATGGAAAACGCAAATCAACACTTAGGTAGGTTAGCATCATGAACAAAAAAGAGAAGAACTTCACCATCTCTACTATGTGGTCAAACACAGAGTACAATCCCTTTTCCAGTCAACGAGGTCCATTCAGCATATACAGATTATACAATTAATTATGCACTCAAACTAGCATGTAAAAGTGTGGTATAATGAGAAAAAAAAATAGCAGACTACAGATCAACAACCCAAAAAAACAAAGCATGGCCATCTTACTTGGATGATGGCCATCACGATGTCTCTGTGCTGCATTGCCTCTAACAAAAACAACAACAAGACAGCCATTGTGCAGGGTGGAAAAAGAAAAAAAAAGAAAAATCTCCATCCACTCCTTCAGAAACTCAGCGCTTCCTCCGAGGAAATCTAGCCTTAAGCACACTTTGGCGTAAATGCTCTCGGACTAATGAAATGAGAGGGAAACGGCATGCGTGTGTGAGTTAGCGGCAGCGCAGCACAGTCAGAACAGATTGGTTTATAATGCATGTGTGTGAGTCTAACAGGACACTTCAGTGGACTTGGGGGTCTGGTCCACAGAACTGTCCATGTTGTCGGTGTGCGAGCGCCCGCGCTGGTTTTCGGAGGTGTGAGCTCGGGCTCGACCCTCGTTGGTGTGCGAGCGGCTGCGGTTGCCCTCGTTGGTGTGTGACCTGCTGCGGTTGCCGTCAAAGGAGGTGATGCTGGATCCGGATGCGGTGCGGGAGCGGACCAGGCGGGTCATGCTGGCAGAGGGCACTGATAGGCAGAGGACGGTTCATTAGGATGCATGGCTTGAAGATTTTAAGTTTGCTTGTCAATGTTTGTGTATAACTTTTAATATAGTTATGTTATATAGGTATACAGTAGTCAACATTTGAAGGGGATCAAAAAAAGGTTTTCAACATTGTAATAAGATGGATGTTGTTCAATAGTTTGAGGACAACTTTGATGAAATCTGATGATCCACTTCAAATGTTGAGTACTATATAATTCTGGCCTCATAATTGCAGATAGGTGCACTGTCCAAACTTTAGGGGTTGGGATAGATTTTCTGGTCAATGTTTTTGTGTTTCCTGGTTTGGGTGGTATACAAGGACACACATTAGTATAATGACATGGATAAGACCTAGATATTACAATGCTGACATGGTTTATGAGGACATTCACTGTGTCCTCAATGCAAAATGCTAAAAAAAAAAAAAATCATACTTAATGGGGTTTTTTGACCTTCAAAAATATCCTATTTTCATTACTGTTAAAACGGTTTTGGCGTTTATCTGTAACAATGTTATAAATGTCCCTGTAAGTGCATTGTGTCTTTGCTGAATAAAACCATTCATTTCAATAACACATATAAAATAATTTGTAGAAGAGCATTAAAAAAAATAATACTTGTGTATATACAGCGTAAAAAAAAAAAAAAAAAAAACACTTGTAAAATAGGTTTAGCCTTTTCCCTATATGTCTCACTCTTTTCCTTCAAACATAGGCAAAAAAACATAAGGCAAAACATTATTTAGTTTAAAACCTTTTCAGATTAATAATTTATTTTGTTAGAAGAAAATACATGGCTTTCATAAATCTGCTCTGTTTTTGAGCAATCATACGTTAAAAATACATTTAAAAAAGTAAATGGAGAAATGCGATGGTAAAGCAACCCGCTTAAAGCTGTGAGTCGAAAATATGGTTTTAGTATTCAAATATGGCTGTTTCATTAAGTAATGACCTGCAAAAAAAAATGGATGCGTTATGAGGATTACAAAAAGGTCAGGGTGAGCAAGTCAGATTTAAAAATACCAAAACCACACCACTAGAGGGCAGCACAGCCTAATGTATTATGTGCTAACGCTAAATTTCACAGAGGTTAAGACAAAACACGATGAACAAGGCTTAGCTGTATGTTAAAACAGACAACATATTGAGCAAAATACTTACTGTAACCCATGCCCTGAATGAAGTACTTGAAAGCCTCTGTTAGCTTCCCAGGCTAAAAAACAAGTAAAACCAGAAATCAGTTCATTTGACCACAAACAGCTAATCATGTTGAAATGGAAAACAGATTTCTTAAAGCGCATGTTGCGGAACAGCTGGTAGCAACAGGTGGAAAGCTGAGTATTAGAAACTAAGAACTGTGTGCCTACGCTGTCCGTAATGAGATTAGCACCGCTTCATCCCTAATGATCATTCAACACCTTGAGCAAACTCGTAAAAGGAATCTAAATGATCATAAATGTTAGAAACACACACCTGGTCAACCTGAGGCAGGCCTCCACAGTCAGCCATCTGAAGAAAGACAAAGGCACACAAACGCGTCATTGCTAGCTTCTCATTTCTGGTTTTGCCATTCACACAGGTGTCTAAAACACCGGGTGCTCCATTAACTCCACCGCTCTCAGCACTTATATATAAATAGGTGATAAATAGGTCATTTCGGATGCCATAAAGCTAATTGCAAGTCCACCTGAGGGCGGGCAGTGGAAAATAAGGTCAGGATTGAGGCCCGAAGCAAGCTGGTGTCCACAGCTTCTGCACTACCTGGGTAAATTAGTCACTAGATAATGCTGAGCCATTGGAATCTTATCAGTGCCCGACTTTTCCATGTGGGCTGGGCTATAAATAGCTGCCAGATTCAATGAAACTTACCTTAAGCAGTGTGGTTTTGGTCGGGTCTAGCTTTGTGTTGCACTCGACCTGAACAGAAAACAGACATGTTCAATATTAATGCAGCCCGTATTAAAAATGAATACTCAACATTTTTTTTTCTGTCAAACACTGAAGAAGATATTTTGGAACCACTGACTTTTAAAGTAGGAAAAACAAGTACTATGGAAGTCAATGGTTACAGGTTTTACATTTTTCTTATTTTGTGTTTAACAGAAGAAATAAACTCATAAAGGGTAAAAGTGCACTTTAAATGCTTAAGCTCACTAAAGCAGGATGGATTTTGATTGGCTGTGCAATCAAAGATCTTTTGGAAATCAATTCCATTGGTTTGTTTCTCTGTTTTTGGTGTAGATTCTAGTATTCTATAAATTTAGAGCTATCTTTAAAACTATATATTAACTATTTTAATTGTAGTTATTTTAATCTGCCTTTGTGTCATATAGTTAGAAAGATATTGCCAATTTAAATTGTTGTTTGACTTGATTTTTCACTAAATTATGTGATACATTAAACACTGTTTTATTTGCTGTGATTTTAGTTCAGTTCGTATTTCGATAGTGTTATTTCTCAATATACAGCATATATTGTATTGAATATATATTGAATATTTTGAATTAGTTTTTATATTTTTTAAATTTTGGTCATATAAATTTTTATTTTATGTAACAAATTAATTTGGTTTCATTGTTTTAAGTAAATATAACGACCCTGATTTCTGCAACAACAAAAAAAAACATTTGAAAAGTGGATTGTAAAAATACAACTAAAATTGGTTTTCTATGCTTAATATAAATTACAATTGCAATTGAGTCACCTTAGACATTTTATTATTTATTATTTAATAAAAAAAATTAAGACCATTACAATGCAGAAACATTTATTTTCTTTTCCATTTTAAATGAGCTTTTATTCAGGTTTCAATTTAATTAATAATTTAGTTTAAAATTAATGTTAAAAATGAAAACCTACCACAGCATCCACAGCAGGAGAACTGTCTCCAACCACCAGTAGTGCAGGACACCTGAAAACAGAGCAACAAACCCAAAAAAAAAAAAAAAGTAAAATATAAAATAATTCACCATAAGCATTGTAAAGATTTTTTATATTTTTTTATTCTGACTTAGTTTTAGACTTACTTTAGGGTTCTGGCATTGATGTGGCCACCAGGTACAGGCCTCTCAATTTCCAGGTCTCTTCGGCTGTGCAGTAGATGAAAATATTGACATCAATACTAAAACAACACGTTTTTTTTTTACCAAAATTGTTTGACAGTAGTGCTGTGCTTACCTGGTGTATGACTTGACAAAGAGCTGCAGATTGTACTGATTCATTTCATTCACAATGTGGTGACGGTACCTGCCAATGAGGTCATGATTCTGCTGGATTTCCTCCTGAAACAAAAAATATATATAAAAAAGCATTTATCTTAGTATATAAGATATAGGCAGCAGAGTTCACGTTTATTGAAATGAACAGCACTAACAGAGTAATTGCACCAAATGTAAGCACAACCCAATTTGAAAACCATCTACAGGAAATATGATCTAGACTGCATTGAACTTTACACTTGACCAACCTTTCCAAACAGATGAGAGATGATCATGTCAGGCATAGCATGAGTCCAACCAGAGATCTGTAATTGATGTGAAAAATTAGCAAAACGTGACAGAAACAGAAGCATGAAAAAAAAAATGCAATGAAGTTTAACAGTTGGCACTCACTTTGTGTGCGGCCCAATCCATCCAACCCTCAGCACATGGGTTGATGTTTATTAGCACGAGGCCTTCCACCATAGCAGGGTAATCCAACTAGAAAAGAAAGCAGTGTTTGTAAACCCTCATTTATTAAAAGAAACAGCAAAGTCAAGCTATGAGAGATTACTCTGCAGCTACTTTAGGCAAATATTATTGCCAAAATCCACAGGAGGACAACACCTTTAGCTTTCTATCCTTGTTTGATTAAAACTTTATAAATCACTTCATAATAATAATAATAATAATAAACAAAAAGGAAGTGAAACTCACAGCAAACTTAGAAAGGACGTAAGCGCCGGCTCCAATAGCCATGCCGATCACACTCTTCAGTCTATAAGATTTAAGAAAACCAGTTAAAGACAAAAATGATCATTCAAAAAGTGTTAAAGGGATAGTTCACCCATAAATTGAGTACATTTACATTTAATTGTACATTGAATACAATTTCTCACCTTCAAGTGGTTTCCAAACATTTAAGAGCTTATTTTTTTATGTTGAACACAAAAGAAGACGGCAGCCATTGACTTCCATAGTATTTTTTTCCTACTATGGAAGTCAATGGCTACCAGTTTTCTACATTCTTTCATATGTTTTTCTATTGTGTTCAACAGAAACTCAGGTTGACAAAGTCGCTGATCATTAGTAAATGGTGACAATTTTAATTTTGGGGTGAACTATCCCTTTCAATAATAATAATTTTTTTTAAAAACACCTCACCCGAAATGTTTCAGGATTGATGGAAGAGTCTCAGAGAGCTGATCCATGGACGGGTACTCATATCTATAGTAAAAAGTCAATGATTTATCACCTGCACTATATATACTCACACTGATACGTCTATAGGCAATGTAACTCACCCGGTAGAGAATGTATTGGCTCCTTCTTGCTGTCCTGGGGCATCGACATGACAAACAGCAAAGTGTTGCATGATCTCCTGCATATCCTCATGGCTGAACAAGGTGTCGAAGCAGCTTTTGTCTATTGGAGAAGCATAATATATCCAATTTAAGCTTTATAATAATACAAACAGAAAACATTTTATGGCTGGAGATGTATAAAGGCTTACGGTTCAGTCCAATATCGTGGAAGGTGAGGATGACAGGCCGGTCAGCCTTAGGAACTCCTTTCATGGTACAGTGGATTCTGCCATACGGCGTCTCCACGTCATGTTCCTACATGAGCAAGAGGAGACAGTATGCAACAAATAAGAAAACGCACAATAGTATCTACTGACATGTCATTAACTGCAAATCTCAACAATAAAGTGAAAAAAAATATATACATATTTTTAAATATCTGAATGAGGAATTCTGTGGTGCAATAATCACTAAATTGACAAACAAACTATGAATAAATGTGTGTATAAACATTCACATGTATATTTTTATATGTTGTATATAAAACATTGTTGTATATAATATAAAGAGTTCAGATGCAAAAACATCTGAAAAGTGCCGTCTGAAATGTTTAACCTAAAATTAGCATTTTTCTCAGCCTCCTATGTTTATGTTCTGTTATTTCACATTAAAAGGCAATGAAAATAACCTCATCTTTGCCATAAAAGTGAAAATTACTGAAGCTACATATAGGGGCCTGAAAAAAAAAAAAAAAGCTAATTTGAACATTTCAGAGGGCACTTGAGGTTTTTGCATCTGTACTCCTCATAGGCATTGTTTATTTGCCATGCATTTATATTTTAAAATAAAAAAATCCAATAAAATAAATACTGCACATATTTATTATAAATTACTGAAAAAACTTCCTGCATGCAACAAGGTAATAAAAGTGCTGATCAGCACCTGCCAAACGATCATTAGCTGTATTAATCTCATCTGCTGTAATTCACTACTACAGGACGCATCTCAACAACAGCTTCTGAATGTTGCTTCTGTAGAAACTCCTTTAAAATAAATTCTATTTATATTGTGATATAAAAATGTATCGTTTCAATTTAACATTAGTTCATATTAATTATAAATAGTACATTATGTATCATTTCTTTTCCAATGAAGTAACACTTTTCTGCGAATAAATCACAGACTAACTGCAAACATTTCATCACTCAATGTACTTTGTTTATGAATCTGTAATCCACAAGCTCACAGTCCATCAAATCTGTTTGTCCGATTTCATAATGTTCAACCATGTTTCACAAAGCATTAATCTCCAATTATGATGACACACCAATATTAACTTTACCCATGCAAAAACAACCAAACTGCTCCATAAAACTCTTAAAAAGCATGAACCAAAACCCTGTACTCACAGCAACTTCAATCTCGAAAACTAATTCCATATCGGAGTCTTCCAGAACCATGGCTGCCGATAATAACTAGCGGTAGTGATGAGAATGAGTGTAAGATCCGATTGGAAGTAAAGCTCCTGTGTGCGCACTTTACTAATATTCATCTGTGCGTGGGGTTTTATACCCCTGTTGTCGTCGCGCGACATAAGCCCCATGCTCCCAGCATGCTTTGCACCAAGATCAAAACAAGTTAATTCTAGTTAATGACATCCGTAAATTGGATCAGCCTCTGTCAGATGCTTGGAGTAGCCTACTCTAGGCCATCGGAAACTTGGAGAAGTCAAGCCAAACTACAATGATGATGTCTGTGTTCAATAATTATTGTATTTCGACAATAAAGTGAGTAGCAGAACTTGACCATGTTCAATAAACTCCTTTTCCTTCATTTTCCAATCGAAAAGTAAGCAACTTTTCACTTTAGAACCATATAGTGACTAAAACAACATTTGCAATCTGAGTCTGTATTTCTGTACATTAACCCTCAATTTCACATAAAATCTCAGCACACTATCATTATCAGCACATTATCAATATCCCTTCATTTTTCTTTCCAGTCTAAAAGTACTAAACCTATTATTTTTGGAACCACATTTTGAATAAAACAACATTTCGAAACATTTTGAGTCTGTATTTCTATAATAACAGAAGCTCAGCACAAGATCGTGGCCAATATGTGCTACTAATATTCATCTTTACTGTTTTTTCAGTCAAAAGCTAGCAACTGTATATTTATTCAATATGTTACAGAATTCATTTTTTCCATAATAGAAGCTAGCAACTTCTAAATATTTATTTTGAAAGCTCATCTCGAATAAAATGATATTTCTACATAGATGCATATGCTACATAGAAGCTCAGCACAAGATTGTGGCCAATATGTACTATTAATTTCCCTTAATTTCTTTTCTGTCTAAAATCTAGCAACTCTAAAAAAAAATTATTTTGAAACCACATCATGACTAAAATAACATTTCCAGCAATATACTATATTTCTATACATTTTTCCAGTGCAATAAACAATGGTCCCAACATATTTCCTGTTTTACACATATTGATAAATAATGTTATGACAGCGGTTTTAACATTAAGTTATGATTGAGTTGCCTCTTGTTACAGTTATGAAATAGTTTGATAACAAGCAGCAAATGTTCATAGGCCAATAACATCACCACATTGAAATAGCCTATAGAAACTCGGCACTTGATCATGGCCTATATCTGAAACTAATTCTAAGTTTTCCCACATCTAAAAGCAAGCATCTCCTAAACTTTTTATTTCAGAACGACATCTTAACAAAAAAACATTTAAATTAAGAGTGTATATTTCTATACATTTTCCAAATGTAAAAAAAATTGGACGTTTCATAACCATTAATCCCACCAAATCATAAATCATCTCCAAACCGATTGAACTTTAACTTTCAATTCACCTTTCCTGGAGTTAATTTAACACTAATGACAAACAATGACAAATAACCAGCAACAGTCATTGAGAAAAGTCTTGGAAAGGACAACGGTCAAAGATCAACTGGCTGACGCTGCAAAAACTAGCCTCAAGTTGAAGCACGGGATGCAAAGAAAGTCAAATAACATCTTCAGCACTGACAAGGACACAAACATCTTGTGCTTGGCTTTGTATAGTGACTGAACACAAACATATGTTGTCTCCCCACTGGCACTAATCTCTTTAAACGGGACGAGCCCTACGTGAGCGCCTCGGGCAGATGGCCCATGTGTCTCTCAGTGGCCCACGTCATTGGCCTAGAGGCTGAATGCTCTTATTAAACACATGACCTGCAAACTTCAGGACTTTAATCTGTGTGAGGATCCGCACGAGAGGTCTGCTGGATGCAGATCTGTACTGTATCAGTGCTGCTGTAATCATGACCACATAAAGAATGACCGTTCAGATTTTTGAATGGAGAGGATTATTGAATTTAAAAATAACAATTAGTTTATAGTGGTTTTAAAAAAAGGTTTTTTTATATACTAGATTAGGACTGTTGTGCATCTTTACATTTTAGTGGGTGTCTTTTGTAAATTGTGGTAATTTAATATCACAATAGTTCTATATAATATAATATAATATATGCCACTTTCCTTCCAACCACAAAAAATATCTTTGATCTGTGTATATTTATGTATTCATTTATAATTTGCTGAAGATCATTAGATTAGATCTTTAAAAGATCAAATTAATTTTGAATGATAAAAAATAAATATAATTAATCAATTACAATAAAATAAAATAAAAATAATAAAAAATAAAATAAATTAAAATTAAATTAAATTAAAATCCCAGGACACTGCTGTACTCTCCTGCACAATTTCTTTCTGGAGGGACTATGGGATTTTCAATGCAGTGCACAGTATATGGGGCCTTAGTTAGTAACAAAAGCAGAAAAACACAAATAAAATCCAAAAATAATATGCTTGCCTTGATCTCCAATTTCTGGACAGCCTCCCTCAGCCCCTAAAACAGAGGAACAAATGTAGGTTAACATGATATTATAAACATACAAATTAGGGCTGCACAACATATCGTTTCCACATCGATATCACAATGTGTGCATCCGCAATAGTCACATCGCAGAATATGCAATGTTGAGTTGGGATTATAGTTGATTATATAGTTGATTATAGTCAATGCAGAGTTTAACCATAATGGAGTAAAGGTTTATCATCTGCATCCATTTTTAAAGTGATAGTTCACCCAAAAATGTAACTTTACTCACTATTTTTGTTTCACCCTTCACTTGTTTCAAACATTTATGAGTTTCTTTTTTATGTTGAATACAAAAATAAGATATTTTAATAACCTTTGAAACAAGTGAAGGGTGACTAAATAGTGAGTACGTTTTCATTTTTGGGTGAACTATCCCGTTTAAGGCCTGTGACTGTGTAAACATTTCAATTTTTGGTTAGTTTAAACCACCCGGCCACAAGAAATTATAACGTTTGTAACTTTAATAAAGACTGCATTATATACAATGAAGACTATGCAGCATTGATTATTCAATATCTGTACCTGAATACTCTCCAGAAAACTATAATTCACTTTTATCTTTGCTATATTGTATTTATCTATGCTTTAATTTATTTGTTCTATGTTATTCGAGACTCACTCCCCTACAAAATCACCCACAATCAATGTAAAATGGAGAATTCTTTCCAAATAAAGCTTTTTAAGTCATCTGATGAAATTGTATTCACATCGCAATATGTATCGCAGAAATACAAAATATCGCAATGTCAGATTTTTCCAATATCGTGCAGTCCTAATACAAATATATAACATTTTTGTAAAAGACAACAGTATTTCCCATACCTGCAAATCCTTGTCCACAATCAGAGGCTTCGACTCAACCTGGATATCGTCCATTCTCAACGAGGACACCTAGAGGTAGAAAACAAAGTGACATAAACAACCACGATAATGTTATGCTTTTATAATTTAGCACAATCTTCCTCCAAGGACACAGAAGGAAGCATCAAATGACCATTTCCATGTTTACATTGTGGTGTAATTAGTCTTTGACAATGGCTGTTTACAATCATAGAATCACTAAAATAATAAATAAATGTTGCCCTTGATTATTTGAGGCAATTTTACATACATTTTTTTATCTAAATCTCACTTTTGTGCAACAATTATATCACTGTAATGTAGATGTAATAATCGGATTAGAAGAAAAAAAAAAAAGACAAAAGTCTTTAAACCAAACAAACAAAAATAATGAATTGCAGAAAACCAAAACAATACATTGCATTACTTACATTTGAATGCATTGTATTTACGTTTTGTACTCTTTTACATTGTCATTTCTTTGTGTTTTGACGATGCAGATCATACATTTGGAAAGGCGAGAGTTTGAATGTCGATGCGCATATAAATGGAGCGAGGGCTTGAACGGGCTCTTTGTCTGGCTGAGGCTTCTAAAGGTCACATGTCAGGCTTTTCCTCTGTATCGGGTCTGGATGCGACACACAGGAAGCCACTGACACAGCTGCTTCCACGACTCCAGCAAACCCTCCACCCCTTTATCACCAGCCATTTTTTTTCAGATCTACACCAAAGCCAGCATGAAGGCCTTTGTGTCTTATCATCCCCCAGGTTCAAGGAGTGATCCTGTACTGAGCTCCCATGAAACAGCAACGATTGATTTTCTGATTCACAGACGAGCAGCTCTGGGAACCCCGCCAAAGGAGTTTTTGAGGTTCAAAAGCGTGATTGTGCAGTCCGTCATTTGCTGAGGTTTCTACTGAAGCCCCCTACACAAATTCTTGCCCTGAATCATGTGAGAGCTCAAATTACTTATGAATACGAGACTCTTCTAGATGAAAACAGCTTGAGCCTTTGAATTCAAATTATATGATCAAAATAAAGGTCCTGTTTTTTTTTTAAAGGTCCTATATGTATTTTTATGTAATAATTACTTTTAATTACCAAGGTGTAAATAGTTTTAAAGATATAAATAAAATAAAAAAAAACATCTTAAGTTGTCTATTACAGTCTTTATACTGATTTTTAAAGGCATTTTTTTAATCAAAAGGATGTTACATTTACATGGGCTCCGAAGAGCCTCTCTTCTTTCCATGACTTATAAAAATTATACGGTGTTCAAGATAATGCCAAAGACACATTCTGTACCACAATGTCAATGTGTTATTCAAAGAAGCTAAAGCTAAATTGTCAGAAATATAGTCTCAAATATACTTCATAATCAAACTACCATAAATGTTAATTTAATAAATGTCTCTTGTACATTGTGCGCACAAGTTCACGAACAAGCAATAAGCTGTTGGTTGCAGTTCACTAAATGGCCACCGGTGTCGCTAATAACAAGAGTTTTGGAATTCTCTTTAAAACAGTATGAGAGATCCACACCACAACTCTAACGACAATAACACTCAATTAAAGATATCATAGGAATAACATTGAAGATTTTCTCATTTTCGAATATTAACAGACAATCACTTTCCACAGACTTAACAGTGCGCATTTAAAGTTGCAGATGACAAAACTATTGTGTGCTTATAATAAACAGAACTTGCTTGTGTGGTGTAGATGCTCAAATAGTTCATTTTATGAAATACTTCATATTAAATATTATAATAATATTATCTGTATGCAGGACAATAACAAGAACATGGACGCTAATGAGCACAGACAAATCAGCAGACAAAATACTGCTAGCTTACAGTTTGCAATGGACAAAATACTGGAAAAAAATTCATAACTCTTTTACAGATTTTTAGAAAATACGCAATCTGTTTCACCCAAGAAAATTTAAGCTTGAGGCATACCTAAAACAGGCCTTACGTAGAGCCAACAAAAAATAGTATCTGGCAAATAGGTCACCTGCTTGTTTTTAAGCCGTGTGCCCTAATGGCCTTTCCTGATTAATCGTTTACCTGGGAGTGGCAGCGTCAGTAATGTCTCAGCAGGATATAAACCAAAGAGACATAAGGTCAGGTCCTGCCCTTCTCGTGCCCTGAAATACTCACTGCACTCCAAATTCACCTATCCACCTTTCCAGGCCAAGCTTCTGATACCATTTACAATCATAAACGTGACTAACCATTCTCTTAATCAAGCACTAGATTATGAATTCATCAATATAGTAGCTTTCAGATATTTTTATTAATATGTGCATATATTTGTTTTCATTAACTAATGGACATTATTCACATTCAAAGGTTTATTTGGGTTGCTATTGCGTAAATATCAGCAAGTATAATGTTTATGTTGGAACAGATCCATCATTGCAGCTGCAGTTTCACTTTCGATAACCTTTTTTCCATCTTCTTTTGCTGAAATCTGTCCCTTGACACCAGTTTTTAATTAAGCATGTCTAAAAATGTATCCCTTGACACACAAGTATCAAGTGTGCTAGAATCACGAACAAAGGTGATAACCCTTTGAGAATCATACAGTCCAGAATTTATGAAAATTTTTAAATATGCATTTGTAAATGCAATGATAGCAAACTTAAAGCATATTAGATCAATAACTACTACCAGCTCCTATATGTATTCTTTAATTAAGCTATAATTCTTGTTGACCCACAAACAATAACTGAGAATAAATATATTCCCATTTATATTTTTTTAGCCATGCAGGTATAACCTATTTTACTTTATAATAAACATACATATATTTATTTTTACGTTAGCACGTCATTATTTATTGTATGGTTGGTGGTCTCTGTTGTAACTAAATGTTATGCGAGTTGAGTTGTATGAAGCCGCCTAAATAGACCAGCTCTGAAACAAATGTATAAATCCATATATAAATTAAATTCATGTTTATATTCATACTTATGCATGAATTTATACATTACTATTTTTCCTTAAAACGTTAAATTACCTTAGAAAAATCTAAAACTTGTATAGCCAACAAAGTAGTGTTAAATCTTTATGAACTGCGTAAAAAAAGTAAACAAGTTGGCCTGTGTTTAGCATTGAAATGATCTATTTGCATTTCAAAAAATGTAAAACACTGTATTTTAACTGTATCTATATGGTCAGACAAAACCAGGATGCATATCTGATTTAGACTAGACGTGTATTAAATTGTAACCCTTACCTAACTGACTGACTGGTTTAGGACAGAGGTTTAATTCACTGCACATCTGCACGTCTCCATTACCTAACACACTTGATACAGATTATCAAGACATGGACACGAATGAGGATCATGATAAGCTGATCTGCGTGTGGCAGATCATGCAAAATGCTGAGTGTGGTGAAAACACTCGTAGTAGTTTGATATCGTGCATCTCTCTTCCCACTTGGGCTCACCTGCTTTTACAAGTGCACGTGAAACCATACGCACTCGCGTAACATGATTCACAACATTTTTAACAAAAACGAGTCCGCTTTTATAATTTGCCTACAAACAGTGACATACTAATATCAACTTCCTGTTAATTTTTTCTATCTTTCTATTTTTATATTTATACTTTACTTTGTTTACAGTTTTTAAACAGCTATCTTCCTCGATATCACGTCAGGTATGTTTACAAACAGGCTGCGGTTTTGTTAGACTCAATAAGTCAAACTAAAAAGACGTAAAAATAAGACTTAAAGATAAAACGGCGCTTTTTATGACTTACCCGTTTAATGTCCGAAAAATAAAAACAACAAAGTCCAACCAAGCTTAAAAGTTCTTGAAGAGTTTGGAGACAATTGACTACGTGCTGCTCGCGACAGGATGTAACAGGCAATTTTATAAAGATGTTTAGTCAGTCCTGCCCACTCCTCCGTCTATTGGACAACTTCATTGAGTCATGCCTTCCTTTCGCAGCATTGCATGAGATATGATGACAGTGTTGTTCACTTGAGGAAAAATTACTTGACTAGACAGGCTGTTGCTGAATAGACAGAGGTAGACTATCGTGGAATGTGTTCACCTGTATTTTTTACACTATTAAGAAATATCCGTTTCCGTATTTTGTGATTCACGAGTGTTTTCTGTTTATTTAGGGTTATGAGTAGCATCATGGGACCTTCATCTCTGCTTTGTCGACTTTTGACGTTGAAAAAAATCAACTCTGCAATTTAACAGAGTGACTTTTGTTGACATTTTAGTAGTTTGAAAATATATTGACAGAATTAAGTCAGTAAAATAACAGAAAATGTACTGGCAGTTTATTACCAGGGTTTTGTATCAATTTACAACAAAGATACAGCCAATAAATCACTTCAAACTATTTAAACATGTCAACAAAAGACTCATCAACACCAAAGGTTGTTGGAGGAGAGATCAAGGTCCAATTCAAAAGTATAAATAAATAAGGGGAGAAAAATGGATCACAAAATACAAAAACTGTTAACTTATTTTTTTTTACAGTGTAAGTGCACGATTGTTAAAGTAATAAAGAAAAGTCTCAAAACATGTTATTCTTTTGAATCAACAAAGTATTCAAACAACAAAGAGTGCATGCCTTTGTTTGTGTGTATGCATCTCCAACCACACAATGCTTTCACTGTGGAAAGCTAATATGAGGCAGTGATAACAAGCACATTCACAATGGACATTGCACACCACCATTATGCTGATCAACTCTCAAGCACCATTTACACTGCACACTGAATTAGATGGCAAAAGAAATGCTGAATGCAAAGCTATAGAGACTTTTCATAAATCAGAACGGTCAGATCGCAGCTATTTTTAGGTTGTTTGATGTAAAGCTTGGTGGTCAGACCGGTTAAATTGTATTGTGGAAAAATACAGAAACCACTGTTGACCAGATAAACTTTTATGATTTTAAGATTTATAGCAAATGCATAGCAAATGAAAGAGTAGACTCCTCGGGTTAATAAACTGGGTTAAAGAGAATAATAACTGATAAGGATTGTGGACTTTCACCTGACAGGTTCATATCATTGTGTACTCAAACTGTGTTTCTCATGGAGTCTGGTGCTATTTTAATATCTACCCACAATTTCACTCTCTAGTTTGGCTTTATTAAAAAAATGTTGGGTTATTTCGACCCAAACTTGGGTAAAATATGGACAAATCCATCTGTTGGGTTGAAGAAAATAATTAGAATGAATTAATTTAACCCAATGGTTGCTCTTTTTTTGCATATTTGATTAAAAAAACTTGGCATTTAACATTATAAAGCATGTTTAAAATGTACTCTAAAATCTCATACGTTTTTATGATAAATTGTGCTTTTTCTGAAGGTCAGATGGGTACATTTCTCACCAATCAGTCAGTCAGGTCTCTCTCACAAAATCAGGATTTGTTACATTTACTTCTATTCGTGTCCTTGTACTTAAAACACAGGGTAGGTTTCATCTTAAATGCCTCATATCTGGTTTGCACAACATGGAGGTTTCTGGATGCCTTGAAAAGAGTAGATAAACACTGACCTCCCTCTCCCTAGACTCTTGGCTTCTGACAAATCAAAAGAATAAGAGGAGGTTCAAGACCAAAGGCCATTTTTCTACAGCGGTCATCCAAGAACAGGACAAAACAGTCATTATGTTATCATTTAAACCACACAGACACGCCGGTTTACGGGTGGTATTGCCACACAATATAACAATATAAAACACATACACGCCTTCCTTTCAGGTATTTAAAGGTCACTGGGGGCCTGTTTGATGTAGAAATGTTGACTGACAAGAGGATAGTAGATTCATGCTTTTGTTCCTCGTCCTTGGTTACATGTCTTATCCTACAAATGTGGCATCCAGTGGTGGAAAGAGTATACTGAACAATCATACTCAGGTAAAAGTATAACTTGCCAAAATAATGTAGTGCAAGTAGAATAAAATGATCAGTTCTAAATACTCCACATGAGCTGTTAGTAGGAGTATTACACTGTAAAAAGTTATTCCAGCTGCAAATTAAAAATGCTTAAATGTTATATTAAAATATTAATATATGCAGCTATAATAAGCTGACCAAAAGCAGGTTGACGCGTTTACATGCGGAGCAAAATCTGTGTAACCAAATGGGCAAAAATAAGCTGGCCTGGCAGTTGTGCATCAATTTGCGCATGTATTTAAAATGTAATATTCTGTAGTGGATTGAGTTATTGTTTAAGGTCATTTCACAATTTCAATGATATGACATGAATCAATGAAATGACGCCTAAGCAGGTCTTTGCATGTAACAATATTGCGTCTTATTAGACACTTAATGCTTTAATACTGCACGTTTGTTGCATTTATAAAGCATCCATGTCTTGAAGTCAGTCTATCTAATGTGATTTTTTCAGACACTTAAAGTCAGGGAATTTTTGTATATTTTTTTGTCCATCATGAAATATATCAGGGTGGCGCAGTGGGTAGCGCTGTCGCTTCACAGCAAGAAGGTCGCTGGTTCGAGCCTCAGCTGGGTCAGTTGGCATTTCTGTGTGGAGTTTGCATGTTCTCCCCGTGTTCGCGTGGGTTTTCTCAGGGTGCTCCGGTTTCCCCCACAAGTCCAAAGACATGCAGTACAGGTGAATTGGGTAAGCTAAATTGTCCGTAGTGTGTGTGTGTGAATGGGAGTGTATGGGTGTTTCCCAGTGATGGGTTGCAGCTGGAAGGGCATCCGCTGCGTAAAACATATGCTGGATAAGTTGGCGGTTCATTCCGCTGTGGCAACCCCTAATTAAGGGACTAAGCCAAAAAGAAAATGAATGAAAGAAATATATCAGTGATTTTTCCAGTTTCCATTCATCAATATATATATATTTAACTTTTTTGGTATTTCACATTAGTATAATTTCAGCTCTATTTGATTCCTTTCATGCTCGCCAGCTTGCAGCCACCAAAACTGTACATGTTAACTAAGCCAAACATGTCAGAATAAATTATTTTTTAAAAGCTTTGGCATCAAAATGACCACTTCAAAAACTGGGTGTTAAAAAGATGATAGAAAAACATAAATATAAATATAAATATAATGTTTGTAAAACCTCTACTGAGATATTTTGCCTTATAGCAACTTTATGTAAAGAATTATAATGTTGTGTATATGTTTTTATTTTATTTTTAAATGTCAAGCCTCCCTTGGAGGTGTTGAGAATTAGCAAGTCTGCTAAAACACCTAAACAAATGCATTTGGTTTGTCCAGTGTAATTGGGATGTCCATGTCAAATAAACTATAAACTAAACTAATATCAAATATGGGAAAGGGAGCACTTTACAGCCACACAAAGAGAAAGGACTTTAGTTAGTTTTTTTTGTTTTTAATCTGAGGTAAATTATCAATGTTGTTCTCAAGTGCTTATTAAAGCCATGCAAAATTATATTCAAGCTAAAACCATTGTAACATTATTTTACCATTATATTATTAATATATAAGTACAACAGCAGCCTGTTTTTCCATTCATTAGATTTCAAGGAAACTAAGCTTTTTAGTCAGTGAAAGTCAGGGAATTTGATATTTGGCTTAAAGTGAGAACCCTGCAGTCAGTTCAATGTCACGAATTACTGATTTACTAAAAAGGATAATAGGACATCTTAAAAGTTACACAATGATAATATATACTATTTATAGGGGCTGTTAAAATATTGAAAGTGTTAAAATGCAGATAAAACCGAATGTGATATTTCATTCACAGACAATGAAATAAACAAGTTGTAGAATTAGGTCATGGCGGTGTTCAATAAATGATGAACTAGGTAATGATGTGCCAACACAAACTCCTGCCAGTGTGATCAAAGTATTATGGATTATGTATTAACGTGGGTTGTGGAACAGCACAAAGAGCAACTCATAAATGGACAATATAAACAAGCGGTTTTGCAAAGAATAGAAGACGTACCCCAAACAATGCTATTATATTTACAAAACATATTAATCTATGTCATGTATCAGCTGTGTGGGAGTTTTTGCTAGCTATTCATTGGTGGCACTGGTGGCACAGGAGTTTTAGAGGTCATTTCTGACAGAGGTTGTTGTAGTATATGATCTTCGATCAGTTTATCAACATTTGTCGCTGGAACAACAATTATAATGGCACTCTACTGCTGATTTCACTTTGATGCTTAGGATGATAAAGTTACTCAATAACTTAGTCATACATTTTAGGGCATAATTCTTCACTGTGTTTGGTCTAGATGGACTGCTTTCTGACTACTGTGATATTACAGACATTTTCCATATATTGAACTAAATGGGATTTTCTCAGAATGTGCCATGTTTAATCAAATAAAAAAATTATTATACATACTTTTATTTTCAATGGTTTACAGAAGACATTCACAAAAACGTCATTCAGTGTTAGTTTATATATCATAATGTCTTGGGATGCATTTCAGAAATATGTTTTTAATCATTTGAAATATAATAAAATTAAACGTACAAGCCATATTATTTTTATTTAAATATATCTGTTATACTTCTTCACTCATATATTGATATTTTATTTTACAAAGGTTATTTGGGACATTAAGCCAGACACTTGACTTGAATTTTAATGTGCTTTATGTATATGAAATGACTTTTGTAAATGTAATGTGATGCAGACTCCAATATGTTTATGCATTTTTTTTTGTTGAGAAGTTCTCGATGTTTTATAGCAAAGTTGATTCTTTGTTCTCACAGAAGTTTCATTCAGACACTCCCAGAGCTGTTCCCCGGCCAAATAAACCACTCTGCATGAATTGTTTACACAGCTTCATCTTCACCAGTTGGTGAGGGTGGATTGTTTTCCTAGGTTTTACCGTATCCGAGCTGTTTTCACCTAATACGGAGGATCTGGATGGGATCACCTACATGAAAAACCCTCCTGCTTCATAGTGCCCACTTTTCTATGACCTGGCAACATGGTAGCATTCCTGCCACAGGTCACTGCCTCTGCTGATAAGATGCAACCAATTACTGAAGTGGAAAATTGCTCTGACCTGACTTTGTTTTGTTTTCCATTAAAATAACCTTTAAAACAGGACCTAAACTCATTCACTAACAACATGCCGAAGGCGACACTACAAGGTTACCAGCAACCATCTTGTCCAGACTTAATCTTTTGGTTTAAAATACTGCTTGACATATAACAGCAGTCTAGAATGGTGCTAATTATTGCTGTCATGCATTAATTAACAACATACGCAATACCTATTATATTCCCTTGAATGCATTTTTAGTCAGGGAGATAAACATGATCACTTTACTGCAGGAGGGCCTGAGATATTGATATTACGGGAAACCGGAAAACTGAGTTTGGAATTTCTGGAAAAACAGATCAGATTTTCACCTTCTGGTTCATCTGTCACAGCTGGACAGGTCTGACTGAGCCTGTTTAGCACTTGAAACCGAGTGCTTAACAAATCCCAAGATGCATCAACTTACAGTGCAAATGAGGTGTTTTGCCCTTCTGCGAAGCTCAGAACAATACTGAAGGAAAGATTTAAAGTTTCTTAGTTTGCAGATTGAGCAAATAAAGATGAAAAAAAGTGCACCTTTTTTTGGGAAACCCGAGGCGAACCCAAAGGCGGTGGTAATAATTACTCCATTGCTGAAGTAGATAATGGACACCGCTGCCTCGCTAGGGCAATCTCTCTGTTAATCATTTTATCCACCTATACTGACCTTATCACCAGTCATAAGACTTTGGGTGATTTTTTCACTCTCCTGTTCACACAACATGCTCTCAGCATCAAAACAGGCACATGACCAGATTACCATGAACTCAAGATAACTTATTTTCTAAAGAAAGGTCAAGTCTTTATCTGAAAATATTTTGAGTATACAAATGTAATAATCTGTCTATAATTTAATATCTTTGTGATCCTGTGTACAATAAATAAACATGACTAAATAAATCAATATTTTCTCTATTCATATGCTATTTTGAATAATGTATGAAACTTATTTGCACTTAGCAATTTATAGCATTATTAAGGTTGCTGTGTAATAAAGCAGGACCTGGTTATGTCCATTGAGAGTTGATTGTTGTGGTTTTGCTGTTGGTCAATCTCATCTGAGTGACAGATTGCCCCACCCTATAAACGCATCATCAGAGAAGATAAGACAAGATGGAGGAAAGGTATTTTTGATTAAAGATCATAATATCAAGGGCACATGATTCATAAAAATAATGAAATAAAATAAACTTACAAAATATTGATGTGCGCAGATAAATCTCTTAATAAATATATTTTTTTAAATGTCTGTTTTGATTTCATGGTGACTTTAAGCTATTGTTTACCCAAAAATGGAAACTCTGTTATCATTTAGCCAATTCAAAATATAGTTTGTGTTCAACAGAAAAAAAGAAACTCATATGAGTTGAGAGTGTATTTGTGAATACATTATCCTGAACCACAAATTATCCTGTACACTATAAATCTAGCCTAAATGTTTTGACGTTTTCAAAGAAAGTTTTTTGTGAATTTATTAATCTTGCATCACATGGTTAATATGATGTACCTCATATTAAAGCCCTTGATCCACCCATGACATGTAGAAATCATGCAGTGACTAAAAAATGTTTACCAATCAACCATACCTGCACCAACGTATGCGTCTCTAACGTGAATGACCTCACGTAGTCAAGTAGACGTGGCCAACGTGACTGTGCGTCTATGATGGGCGGGGCTCACAGGAGCGGCGCGTCTTAAGTTTGTTTATCTTCTTACCGCGCTGTCTTTGGCCGTGAAATATAAGACCGTGGTGTCAATGACCGGCTAATTTATGTTATGAAAGAATATCTAGATTAATTATGATGCTTAAGAAATGTCACAGAATGACGCACAGTTATCTTGTTAAACCACCGTTGGTCCTGCCTTGAAACAGGAGCTTTCAAACAGTTTTCAAACAAGACCCCATTACAAGGAACCCCGTCGTAAAATATCAAGGCAGGTAGGCAGTATGGTATATACATATTCATAGTTTTTACTTAGTCGACTGGCGACGAGACTGGACCTGAGTGAAAGTATCTGCTGTTTCCATTTTCCTTAAGCCACGAATTTAGACCACCTCTCAAAAAACATAAACAAAGATATGTGAACACAACAGTCAGCAAGTTATGGGTATAGGCTACTTACGGTTCATACACAGCAGCTGCAGTATTTAAAAAACATCCAATCAGTAAAAACACTCATAACATTTGTAGTGGGTTTTGGTTATAATAAGTATTATATTGGGTTCAATAGATACTGTATTGTTCCCTGTGGGTCTCTGTACTTGCAATCTGTTGCCTTTTTGGTGGCATGCTGAAACCACTGATTCCTACTTGATGATTTTAGTGGAAACCATTTGAATATTTTGGGATGATTTTTTATTGTTTTTGTTTTTTCAGCAGGTGTCAAAATCAATGTTATACAAATTCAATATACATGATGATGCATGTTATATACAGGCAAGCAAATGATCTTATAAATGCAATGTCTTACGTTATCATTTAGAGCTTTGCATTCATATCCTGGGTGATTCTGTTTGCCTGGATAGTTCACAAATTCACATCACCAGTGAGCTGTATAGTGATTAACTATTTAATTAATTAATTAATAATATTACTGTCTATCCGGTTTCCCCCACAAGTCCAAAGACATGTGCTATAGGTGAATTGGTCATAGTGTATGTGTGTGATTGAGTGTGTATGGGTGTTTCCCAGTGATGGGTTCCGGCTGGAAGGACATCCGCTGCGTAAAACATATGCTGGATAAGTTGGCGGTTCATTCCGCTGTGGCAACCCCTGATTAATAAAGGGACTATGCCGAAAAGAAAATGAATGAATGAATATTACTGTCTTTTAAATTAAAGCAATGTTAACTCACAAGTTATAGGCTTTACATTTTATTATTTTCTTGTACATTCAGCTTTGGTTGAATTGACATGCTCTTAAAGGGTTAGTTCACCTAAACATGAAAATTCTATCATCATTTACTCTACCAAACCTGTTTGAGTTTCTTTTTCTGTTGAACACAATAGCTTTTTTTTGAAGAATGCTGGAAACCGGTAACCATTCACTTCCATAGTGTTTGTTTTTCATACTATGGTTGTCAAAGGTTTCCAGCTTCCAACATTCTTCAAAATATTTTATTTTTGTTCAACAGAAAAAATAAACTCATGAAGCTTTGGAACCACCTGAGGGTCAGTAAATACCTAGTATATATATATTTATTTTCAGGTGAACTATATGAACTAAGAGGTTAAACCCTCATCTGTCCAATTTCTTAAAATATGTATGACTGCTACTGGCTTCCAAATAATAAATGTCTTGGGTATTTATATTCAGTTTTTATTTTGTTTAGTAAATCTTTTTTAATCATAAACAACAACACCAAAATCTGTCATTTAGCTAATAACAAAAAAGTAAAGAAAAAAACTCCACACAAACTAATAGTGTGTTCAAAGACATTTCTTTAATCCATGTTGGTTCAGACAGATTGTTGAAGTGTCACAATCTGGTTTGGTCATCACCCTTTACTAATCCATGTGGAAGAATTCAGGAGAATCTGAGAAAATATTAGATCATGTGTCTAAGACATCACCTGTGTTTAATGTGCGTATTTGTTTTATGGTAATGTTATCTCTGCATTGAAAACCAGAGCACCATTGCAAAAAATGGAGGAGCAGAGAACATTTTATAATGTCTATAATTACAATTTACATCCTCCAAAAACAACTCAGGTCAATGGACTTCTTTATTTAAGTGTGAGAACTGGGGTAGCTTAAAATATTGCATTATAGTCACAACATCAAATTGATAGCATAAGTGTGCATTAATATCAAAATACTATAGCATCTGTTAGTACTGTAATCTCTTACCTTATTTGTTTTAAGACAAAGAATCTTAGTCTGGTGTATTTACTGTCCCTTTGTCAGTCTAAATGGTGTCACATATTTGAACAGAAATTAGATTTATTTTTAGAAATGTATATTTATATAATGATTAAGTGTGATATTTGAGTGAAAGGTGTTATGTAGTGGAATCTTAAAGTTTTTAAAAGAAACTTCAAACTAAAAACTTTTTAAAGAAATTTGGATAAAAGGTTTCAGGTAATCAGAAGTACCAATGTAAATATGCTATACTGTGTTTACTAATTAATATGGAAAGAGGAAATTACCCAAAATTGTTTTGACGTATAGCCTGCAGAACAGGCCAAAGCTCACATCTTCTTTGTTTTAGAAATAAAATAAATTGAAATTACACAAATCAAATCTGTCAGCATTTAGGAAATTAAAGATAGAATAGTCAACTTATTTTATATACTTTATGTCGTAGTCCACAGGTTTTTAAACTGAATCAAAAGAGCCTCATGGGATCGCCAGATGATAACAATTTAAAGAATACAAATAATATAATTTAATTAGATATAGATGTTAGAAATAAAAATAATAATTAATAATGTCACAATAAATAATCTAATTTTGAAATATGAAGATTGAAAATGGACTTACCAAAAAATATTACAAATTAGATTAAAATGAATAATACAATGTAAAAAAATGTAATTGATAAAGGCAGACGTGTGAAGCGTAGGCCATTTTAATTAAAAACAAAATCGCAGTCAATTTTAACAGTATCGAGTCCATTTTTTGTTTTTTACAATAACTATATGGATTTAACCTATGTATTGGAGTCTCAGATTTTGTATCAGATTTTGGTTCCATGCTCTAAAAACAATTAAGTCTATGTCGTTAATAAATAAATCAATGTTCTTCAGTTGACTTTAGCTGCCTCCCCGTGGCAAATGTGAAAATAAACCTCACAGCACTGAGCAAAACAGGTTTTAACAGGAAATCTAAAACGTCTAAATGTGACCATATTGGATGATGTGCTAATCACCGATTAAACTGATCGAGCTGTTTTTCTTGACGAGGACAAACATTATGTTAATGCTAATGCCTGTGAAAACACTGCGTTCTGAGATCTGAACTGTTTTGTGAATGCATGGGTTTGGTTCTCTTTATCCTATACTGTACCAGATATTATTTAGCAATTTAATTTTTTCAGATGTTTATTAAATTTACTCAAGCAAACGTATATAAATTATAATCTATATACACATGCACACACAAGTGCAGCTATAGCCTGTTTCCCCCCGAGTGAGTGACTGGTTTTGTTTTTAAAAGTGTTAACAGTTGAAAGTTACAAACGTTATCTAGGTCATGTAAAACCACATAAAATCATAGGGAAACAATTTTGAGTGATTTTCAACTTTGATTACTCTATATGATTGAAACCCCTCTTTAGGTCTATATCAAGTAACTAAATATCAATATCCTATAATTTGTCTATACGTGAATTTCTAACGTTTTACTGCCTCCCCGTGGCAAAAGTGAAATAAACCGAAGCAAACCGGTTTTGACGGGAAATCGACGACTCTACGTGTGTTAATTATCTTAGATGATGTGCTAACCGCCGATTAATTGAGCTGTTTTTCTTCACGACCTGTTAATGCCAATGCATGTGAAAGCACTGCATTCCGAGATTTCACTTTTTCAAATGTTTTGTGAAAACCTTTTACTCACCATTGACTTGTTCCAAACCAGTTTAGAAGATATTTTGAAGAATGTTGTAAACCTGTAACTACTGACTTCTGTTGAACACAAAAGCAGATATTTTAAAGAATGTTGGAAACCTGTAACCATTGACTTTCACAGCAGGCTATTTGTTTTTCCTATAAGTCATTGGTAGGATACAGGTTTTCAGCTTCTTCAAAATATCTTCTTTGGTGTAGAACAGAATAAAGACACTAAAACTGCTTTGGAACCAATCAATGGTGAGTAAATGATGATTTTGGAGTGAACTATCCCTTTAAAAATACTGTAACAGGTATTATTTTAGGGTACATTTTCAAAATGTTTTTCTTTTGTATAGCCTATACTGTTATTAGCATAATTCGTACGACTATTGCCTTTAATGATCAAATATTAAAATGTTTTAAAGTTCTATAACCTATTCATTTTTACTATTTCAAATAAGTTAGTCCATATCTCGTGTGTTAAGCCACAAAACTCTTTAGAAATGTAAGATTTTTCTATGGTATCCTCAGAGTTTATTAGTTTATTATGTTATTCACATTTGAAGCTCTAAATATAGATTAATAGCAATTGATTGTCAATGACTTGTCAATGATTTTAAAATTACAATAAACTGGTAGTTTGGGGCTGCACTGTGAGCTTTAATGTCATTAAAGTAGACCCATTTTTGTTCTCAATTTGACTCACAACGACAAAATTGAATCGAAAATAATTTGTTATTCTGTTAATTTGTTAATGGTAATCAGCATTAATCAAACCATATACAAATATGAAGAAAAATGCTTTTTATTTAAAAAATAAAGTGAACAACAAAAATAAAGTGCAATTTCAACTATTTACATGTGATTGTTCACCAGCTCACAAATCTCGTATCAAACATTAGAGGTGAGCTGAAGAGAGCACGGTGATCATATTTGATCTGCTGAGGGAAAGACAGTCCAAACTGAGGTCCTGGAGATAGTCGAGGCTTTTTCGCTGAGACAAAGTGACTCCCTTCTGCTGAAGCAGGGCAAAAACACTCCACTGCCGCATAAAAGTGTTTTCTCTTGGTCGCTGCACACTGCGCTTCTCTGTAGTGTGGTCGTTCCTCCATCTGCGTGCTGCGCATGCGTTTCACTTCATGGTCACTCTTTAGCAAAGATTCAATGGAAAACGGGCCTGTAAACTTGACTTCGCTTTTATTTTCTGTGGCCTTGCAGACTGGCATGAGTGCCTCGTGAACATTTGAATTATCTTCACATTTATGCATGCGTTGTGTTTGAATGTCTGTGCCAGGAAACATGTGCATAATGTATTTGAAATGTCGTTGAACCATTTTTGGAGTAATGCCATTTTCGTCCACTTTCCAGAAATTCTTTTTAGGATTTGGATAATCTGGATCGACTGGCACCTGAACACAAAAAACGAAATGGTTTATTATACAACAGTAAGACTTGCATCTCGTTGCCTCCATAAAATTAAAGATTATATTTAATAAACACACCTTTACAAAACATTTTTTTGACGACAGACAGACTCGGATGTTGTTCTCAAAGCTCCTTTTTTCCCCAAACACATATGGTTCCAGCTTCATCATTATCTGCACAAATAAATGAAAACGTTAGCCAAGTTGACAGAAAAGTAAAACTTAGGAAACAGTAGTGGACTTTGCAGATTTACCTGTTTGAATGTGAGCTTCTTGTCCGGTGATTCTTGAATTGCATATGCAATAAGTCCGGTGTATGTTCCTGCTGCGCACTGCTTCAATTTCCTTCTCGGAGCGCCACTGGACTGCGCCAGAAAACTGCTGAACCCTGCGGTCTCTCCGTTAGTCATGATGAGCTCTCAAGATCCAAACTCAGAATGAAGACCGAGAAACAACAGGCTCCATTTATGTCCAGGCTGTGTCTTTCAGTGGGTCTACAAGTGTTAATGAGACCATTAATAAGTGCCATTCATAAACGAGGTGTTTTTTTTTAAGGGTAAAACGGCTACATTAACAGTCACCTCCAAAAGAATGAGGCTATTATTTGTTGATTTAAAAGAACAAGTATTTTGTACTTGTGGAAGACGACTTGCTTGTAATGAGCTTCAGGTGGAGTAGGCTTTCCACCTTTTAGTCATATGACTAAAGCATAAATGGCCGAAAAGTGTTTACCGCAAGGTGATTTCGCGAAATATTTTTTAACTAACGACTTTTCTAATTGCTTTGTAGGCAAGTTAGATCGTTCAATATTTAGGGTGATAATCGCAAATAGTTGGTTGTGGCCTTAAAATTGTAAATAGCTATTCATTGTTGGCTCAAAAATGGGGGGTTTAACAAAACAATAAAAGTGCAATAAAACAGTTGGGCTAGTAAGTAGCCTAAATAAATACATCTCTCAGAATGTTCTGTTCAATCAAAAAAAAGCATATATTTACCATATTTTACAGAACACATCTTGTACGCATATATTTAGAGCAGCAATCAATTTGTGGCTTATTTTTATGACAAAAGAAGCAGGTGTGAATCAAGACAACTTCTGATAAGACTACATAGTATTTTAGTTATTCATATAGGCTACTTGCTCAAACCCCCTCAATTTGAACCCATATTGAGGTTTTGGTGTGGACAATTTGAATGCACCGTTTAAGTTTGAAACATATTTTCAGGACTCTCTAATGAATGAAAATGTCAAAGGAAATGAAAGCATTTGAGATAGACATGCATTATAAACATTAGAAACACAATTTCAGGTAAAAACAATATATAGTTAACAAAACAATTAATATAGGGTGAATTCGGGTAATCTGGGACACTTTTTGCAATTTTGACTTCAGCTCTCTATTTCAATGTCTGTCTAACTAATTAGAACAACATATTAGACTTTTCTGAAATTCCTAAGATGTTTTCTAACCACCTAAGAAAACATAATGTAGATATTATACCGAGAAGAGCCATGCCACACCTATTAGTATTTTTGTGTAAAAAAAAAAAAAAATTCTGCCTGAATTTGATAATCTGGGACATGTATTTGGGCTGGAAAAGTATATATTTGCCATATTTATGCATGCCAAACACAATTTTACCAATTTTTAAGTGTGTGTGTGTGTTTAAGTATGAGAGAGAGAGAGAGAGTATGTGTGTGTGAGAGAAAGACTGTGTGTGTTAGTTTAAAGTGAGTGTGAGAGTGTGTGTAAGTGAGTGTGTGTATGAGTGAGTGTGAGTAAGTTTGTGTGTGTGAGTGTGTATGTGTGTGTGACTTTGTGTACAGAACATTGTACAATCCATCTTTGTAGTCATTAAACTTATAAAGTCTCTAAATGCATTATTCTCCCATTCAAAGACTGTCCCAGATTACCCAAACCATGCTGTCCCACATTATCAATCATATGTGATAATGTGGGACAACAAAAAACGTTAGAAAGAAAAAAAAATCTTAAAAATATTTGTAACACTTTAATACATATTTTATTACTTGAATAGATCACAACATTGTCTTATTTATGACAGGTCCATGTCCTTAACATTAATCTAGTCAGAATCCTATGTCACTGACCTTGTCATCCAATTTTGATTAGAGCTTCCTGATTGACTTCCTGAATTTTGTTAAAACAGAAATAAACACACTGAAGCTTAGGTGTCCCAGATTATCCAAATTCACCCTATTTGCTGAAAGAATTATATAACCATGTGGCGAACAAATTAACGAGCAACAAACTACAAACAGATAGCCTGAAATTAGAAACCAATACATTGGCTACTTGTGTTATTTGAGAACGATGCCTAACTGCACGTTATCTTTCGCTAACGTGTTTTCTAATTGTGCTTTATGAAAGTTAAATAGTTCAGCATTTATGGCGATAATCGTGCAAGTGTTACATTTGCAGTTTACACGAGGAGTGAAAGTTCGCGCATCACCTTATTGACTAGCCGGAACGAAAAATCCTCTAAAGTTCCTCACGGACAAGATATATTGTAACAAACAACAGTGTAATTGCAACGCGAATCGCTTCAATGTGACATTACACACATTTATTCTCTTTTGTCATGTCGTTATAACTGGAAGTCCGCGTATACATATATAAGAAAATAAATAAAAATGAATGAAGAAAGCGCTTCGTCTGAATATAAAATTATCACCCCGTCTAAAAACCAATGTGTTTACACCAGCTGTTACTGGTAAGTGCGATAATGTCCGTAACATTATTTCATATTTAAAACGTACCATATTCATACACATATTTAAATATTTGTTTGTTGCAGTGAGGAGAATGTGTGGAAATTGTGTGAATATGTCAAGAATCAGAGACATTGTCCTTTGGAAGAGGTGTATGCAGTCTTTATATCTAATGAAAGAAAGATGGTGAAGTTCATCTCCACACAAATATTTTAACATATAGTGTAATGTAGTTTTCTATTATACATAATTTTTTATTAATGTAATATTTCAGATTCCTATTTGGAAACAAAAATCCAGTCGAGGGGATGAACCAGTAATTTGGGTAGGAACTTTATATGAATTAAAATATATTTTAAAGTGATCTCATATTGATAGAAGAATGTTGTCTTTCGTTTAGGATTACCATGTTATTCTTCTACACGCAAGTGAACAAGGACCGAGCTTTATCTACGATTTAGACACCATTCTTCCCTTCCCTTGCTTACTTGATGTTTATTTAAAGGAGGCCTTTCAGTCTGACGAGCATTTGAAACCTGCTTTCTGGAGGCAAGTATTATCTGGTCTAATCTGCATTTTACAATAGATGAAATAATGTTCCATCTGCCATCAGTGTAACAACTTATTAAATTAATAAAATAAATTTCATAGGGGGATCATAAAATGTAATGACAATTGTATAAAGATTTTTAAAAATGAATTAGTATTTTGAGGCTGCATTGTTATCCTTTTAGTATGTCATCACATTATTCTTGCTTTAAATATAACTTAGTATTTTAAACTACTGTTACAACTTAACTACATTTTAGAGGGCAACTTATGTAAATCGTGGTAATGCACAATAGTCAATTCACCAGCATGGACCACGCCACACTTTGAGCTAGACTTTATTGTAGGGATGAAAGGGATGGTAAGTGAACAGTGGGATGAAAGGTAACGGAAGTAAGAGGATAAACAGTGAACAGCTTGGTAGGTTGATCAGGCATCCTATGATGATGCCCAGAGACTCAGAGTGGGGATACCATCTCTGTAATATTTTGGTAGAGCGATTGGACCCCCTATTCAACCTAGGAGGGAAGAGAGGGTTATAGGGATTGTTAATGGGAAGCAAGGGGGGAGGGTGGGTTCGAGAGAACGAGAAGAACAGTGCTAGAGGGCTGGTCTGCCTTAAATAAGTGAGGCGTGGTCCCGCTGCCGAACCTTTAACAAGTTAACTCCATTTAAATTATTTTTACTTTCAGTATATTATTTTTTGCATGGAAAAATTTTTAACTACCCAATAATGTATATACTATGAGCTTTTATTTTTTCATTTCCTAAACTCCTTTCTGTCTTTGACCCTTATAATAATAATAATAGCCATTTCAGTCTTAGTTGAATGTAATCACCAAGCTATTCGATGTTTTAGGAAACTTCGAGTCATACCGGGGGACACTTATTTGAAGGAGTTTGCTTCTGATCGGTCACATATGAAGGATTCTGATGGGAATTGGAGTATGCCACCTCCAGCATATCCATGTTTAGAGACATCAGGTTTGTTATGTATATATATCTATTGCAGATTTATGTACAGTAAATACTATAATTTGATTTCTTTTTCCACTTACATTGTATAACGTGTCCTTTTCAGAATCCAAAATGAATCTTGATGACTTCATCTGCATGGATCCCCGAGTGGGATATGGAGAGGTTTACAGCCTTTCAGACTTTGTTAAACACTTTACTCCAAAGTAATGTTTTTTTGCCAACACATTTTTTTGTTGTTGTTGTTGTTGAAAAATGTACATAAACAGAGCCTCAGGGAAAGATCCTATTATAATGGACAATGCTGTGACTAAGCAGGCCTCAAAACACAAGTTTATTGCCTGTGAAACTCTTTACTAATTGAACACTTTACAATGTGACTACTAGTTATAGTCAGGTAGAAAAGTCACAGAAAGGACAGCCATTGTTGTCATTTGTCGATGATGTGTATCATTTTTATAAAGAAATCAGTTACACAGATGTACAGATAATAAAAATGCAGAATTTAAACAAACAACCAAACCGAAATGCGAAACTGTGTAAGCAGTTGTAGTGCTGGAGTTTTTAAGCAATTGCTGCCAGGTAATCCTTCACCTCAGCGGGCGACAGTCTGCGAAACCCTGCTTCGTTACAGATGCCCACCTCAATGTTGTCTTCTGTCATCTGACCTTCAAAACTTTCCTGTAGATAAAGAGAAAACACCATAATGTGGCCTTGGGGTTATTTAATATGATTGCAATTAAATTTTTTGACATGCAATTGCAAACAAAGGAAACTATTTTAAGATTATTTTGATTTGATTTATTTATTTCGAACAGAAAAATCATACATTTCAACATGGTCGAAATGGAGCGGGATGAAGCACAAGCTTATTATTTTCCCCACCCCATTACCACACACATCATTCGTCTATTACTTCAACTTATTTCTTCTTTTACTTATCTCTTCTTTTTAAAGCAGACATATGAGCTCTACATGAGACATACATGAGGCATCTTTGACATATATGTTTGATTCCATTTATACATTGACATTTTATAACATAGACCCAAAAATACATAGTATTGCAAACAGCCATTAATTGAAATTTCGTCATACCTTTCTCATTTCATTCTTTTTCAATCACCTCTATTCATCATTATATTCCTTTAATGATATATATTTGTACAACTTTTTAAATTGATTACTATCCTGACAGTGTTTCAGAATCTGTTCAAGACTGTTCCATAATTTCACACCACATACAGACATACACAAATTTTTTAAAGTTGTCCTTGTTTTCAACCTCCTAAAATGTTGTTCTTCTCTCAGATTATATCCCCCTTGTCTTTCTTAAAAAAAAATGTTGTATGCATTTCGGTAGTAATTTTTTCCTAGCTTTAAACATAAATTGTGCTGTTTTAAATTTAACCAAATCATTGAACTTAAGTATCTTCAATTAAAAAAAATAAAGGATTTGTATGCTCCAAATACCCCACATTTTCTATCAGTCTAATTACTTTTTTCTGCATTGTACATAAGGATCGTAAGTTAGATTTATATGTATTCCCCCAAATTTCAACACAATAACTCATATGGCAACATAAGTGTGTTATATAATACATATATTGATTTATTGTCCAGGATAAATCTTGCTTTATACACTATTGCTACAGTTTTTACTAATTGATATCACATTATTTATTTGTGGTTTCCAACTAATTTTATGATCCAATACAACACCAAGAAACGAAGAAAGAAAATTACATATACTCTTTCTATTACTTCATTATCAATTTTTACACCTATATTATGACTACTTTTTAATTTTCCAAATAACATAAACTTTGTTTTACTTATATTTAATGAGTATATATTTTAATTTGTTTACGTCAAACCACAATTTCAATTTATTAATTTCTGTTTTAATCAACTCCATAAGTTTTGGTAAATTTTCCCCAGAACAAAAGATACTTGTATCATCTGCAAATAAAATAAACTTAAACAACTCTGATATCTTACACATATCATTAATGTAAATTATAAACAATATTGGCCCTAAAACTGATCCCTGTGGTATGCCACAATTTACATTTAGATATGAAGATTTATGGTTGCCAATTTCCACGAACTGTTGCCTATTTTTTAAATAACTACTTATCCAATCCAAGGCAACTCCTCTAATACCATACCTTTCTAATTTATTTACCAATATATTATGATTTATTGTATCAAATGCCTTCTTTAAATCTATAAAAATTCCAACTACCTTCTCCTTTTTATCTATCTTATTAGTAATTTCCTCAATGATTTCTGTTAATGCCAGAGATGTTGATCTATTTTTCCTGAAACCATATTGCTCATCAGCTAAAAGGTTATGCGTTTCTATGAAATTATTAAACCTTTCAACAAAGAGTTTTTCCAAAATTTTTGAAAACTGAGATAGTATAGTAAAATAGTGTTTATCTCCAGATTTATAAAGTGGAATTATCTTTGCAATTTTTTTTTTTTTTTTGGAAATTTACCAGATTGGAAAGATCTATTACAAATATAGGTTAATGGTTCTACAATGTCTTCAATCACTTTCTTAATTATATTCCTATCAATATTATTCCAATCCATGGACGATTTATTTTTACATTTCTTTACAATACCTATTATTTCCTTTTTATCTACTACTTTAACAAAAGTAGAATTAGGATTTCTCTCAATCAAATCAATATCCACCCCTTCTGTTTTTTTCTAAATCATTATTATTTTTGACCAATTCTGGTCCCACATTTATAAAAAAATTATTGAAACTATTTACTATTTCTTCTTTATTATTTATTTTATGATCACTTTCAATGAAATATTCAGGATAATTTATATTTTTACTATCAGTACCATTTCTTATAATTTTATTTAATATATTCCATAAGTCTTTCAAATTGTTTCTATTATTATCTAACATTTTATTGTAGTATTCCTTTTTAATTTTTCTAGTAATAGTAACTAATTTATTCTTATACTTTTTATATCTATTTTCAGCCTCTGGGGTACGATACTTAATAAATTGTCTGTAAAGTGTATTTTTCTTTTTGCATGCATTTAATAAACCTTTTGTAATCCATGGACTTTTTATTTGCTTTTGTTTATAATTGAAATGTACTATTGGGCAATGTTTATCGTATAATGAAATAAAAATATTTAAAAATTTATTATATGCTTTATCACTATCAATTTCTTCATATACTGTTCCCCAATTTTGTTTCAATAATTCACTCTTAAATGCATTTATATTAGTAGGTGTCCGTAACCTTTTGTATGTAGAATAACAAGTATCCTCATTATAGACCATTTCAATGTGGTCATGTCATTGGCCCTTGAACATTTCCTGCTTGTTCTCATACTATATCATAACTGTGACAAGAGGCAATTCAATCATATTTTCACGTTAAAACAGCTATCATAACATTATTTATCAATATGTGGCTCTTTTTGGATTCTCGGAAGCTATGGAAATTAAAAATGTTAAACAGGAAATACATTAGGACCATTGTTATTGTTTACATCCCTCAAAATGGTCTATATTATACTATGGAGTTGCTGAATGCTTGATTCCGGTTGACAAATGTTCAAAAGGTGTGCAATAATTTTCAGTGAAACTCTCTGTTGTAGTTACAGGCAGGTCTTGACTATATTTCAGTTCCACAATAGCAAAAACCTACAAAGACATTGACAATCTCAAGCCTTCAATAATAACAATACCTTTTGAAATTTACAACAGAGGCTTTAGATGATGCGTTAGAAATAAATTCTAAACACAAGAGCATTTTATGGAAAAAAGACCTGCCAAATATGAGATGTGGTAACTAGTATACAAGGAACAATTGGCTCATGGCTAATAGATTATTAGAAGAAAAAAGAAAGTGATTCTGTTGTGATTCCTTACCTCTTCTTACGACTTTTGTTTTAATTATCCAATATAGGAAGTTAAGTTATTTAAGGATGAACTCACCTTCAAAGTTAAGATGGCAGTGTGTATAGCATCTTCAAGTTCCAGATCTTCATTATATCTGTAACAGAACAAAATCTGTGCTGTAAAACTTTTACAGAATAACTTTTTACTTAAAGAAAAAAATAATAAATTACAAAACATCAATTATTCAAGCTGCAAAAGTCTACAACGTGGTACCTTTTTTCAAGGAACGTTTTTCCATTCACATAGTTCTTTCCCATTGCTGTAGCTTTCCAGGCGAAGTATGCTCCCTGTGGGATATCAGAGAAATGCATGACATTATAATGTGATGTGATCAAATAAATAAACAGTAAATAAAAAGGTTTTTGATTTATTGTACCGATGGGTCTGATTGAAATAAGTATGGTCGGTCTTCATCCCAACCGGCAATGAGGAGAGACACTCCAAATGGGCGCACACCTCTATAAAACACAGCAGTTAAATTACTTCAGACATTGCTCTATTCATGTCTAGAATAGTAATAATAGACAAGAAATGAACATACCCTGACTGTGTGTATTCTTGCATAACAGAAGCCACTCTCTGTACCAGCTGGCCTGTGGGGATCGGCTCTTGATAGACCAGGAAATACTGCTGAGCCAGCTTTCTTGCCCTTCTGACCAGCACCCTGTCAAAAAAAAAAAAAGAGAGAATTTCTATTGACCTTATTCTGTGATGCGGAAGTGTGCTCATTTTTGTTATTGTTTTTGAACTTTTGATTCAGTTGCCTATGGGAGAAATGACTACAAATATTAAATGGCTGAAGTATTGATGGCAAGTCAAACTACTTGCTCTACAAATAAGTGTGTCCATGATTATACATAAAAAGTAGAATAATATAATAAGAAAATATCAGTTTGAAACATCAAGCAGCATAACAAGCGGTTTTTAATGTCTAGAAATCAATGGAAGTGAATGAGACAGGAAGTGTTCAGCCAAAAAGATTCCAATGCATGATGGCAGTTTCAGCTGTAAGGCTTATTCCAAAATTAATGCATTTTTACATCATATCAACCATTCGTTCAAAAACAAAAATATTAATACTGTTATTTAATACCTGTAGTCGGGACCCATTCCACTGTACACCATGCCAATGTGTTTGGTTATCGGTTCAACTTTGTGCACACTCTGTTCATCGTACAGTATGGACTTTTGTTTCTTCTCTGTTGCCAGCACAACTCCATTTGATGCTGCAAAAAAAATTACAAAAGGGGCCTTGAAAACAAGTGTACAATTGAAGTACGTCATCGAACCAGTATGTTCTCAAACCCTTAGAAAAGTACAATAAATAAGAACATAAGACACTCTTTATGTGTAAAGACATAATGCAGCATTAAAGGGGACCTATTATGACCCCTTTTTACAAGATGTAAAATAAGTCTCTGATGTCCCTAGAGTGTGTATGTGAAGTTTCAGCTCAAAATAGCCCACAAATTTTTTATATAACTCTTTGAAACTGACCCTTTTAGGCTTTGATCCAAATTGTGCCGTTTTTGTGACTGTCGCTTTAAATTCAAATGAGATTGTTGTCCCAGCCTGCTTTTTAAAAGAGGGCGGAGCTACAAATGCCTGTGTGCCAGCATAGCGGCAGATTTAAAACAGGACTAACGTTATTTCTGTAAAAGACTGAAAATGTCAAAAGAAGTTGCTCAGAAGAAAGTGGTTTATAGAGACTGCAGTGTTCATTTATGCATCCTAAAACTCCATATTTATAATGCCTCTTAGTTGCTGAAATTATCTTTGGCAGATATGGTTTTAAAACTCTAATGGTGGACGGCTGCTTCTCACTCAGGGCTGTCTATGCTAATGAGGGAGAGATCTTCACTAATGGGCGGGACTTTCTCCCTCCAATGACATGTACAATGGGAAAATGTCAATCAAACAGTTTCTATTAAGTGTGATAATAAAAAATAGAATTTTTATCATTAGCGGCTGGCTATATTCTTACACTGTTGCGATAAACTTCATTTTTGCATAACAGGTCCCCTTTAAAGCCAGATTAAATCGTGACTGCTCTGATCCGCAGTGTACAGTAGCGTACATAAGTGCCAGCCCACTTTTTCAGAAAGGCTGCTTTAAGTAGTTTTCCCATACATTTTGTGTATGAATGTGAATGTGTATGAAATTGAGACAAAATGACAAAAGGTACAAAACCAGGCTTTAGTGAAGGAAATAATTCTAATCTCATTAAGCACTGTGAATACACAATCAATGACAGAGAATTTAAAATTCATTGTATCTATAGACAATATATTTTCGTTCTCTCTCTTTTTGGCCAATATATATAATTTTTTATGTAAGGAATCAAGAAATATGTACTTTTTGTGTTATTAAACATGTTTGTTTTAAAAATATTTTTTTATTAATACAGAGTTCAAGAAAAGTATATAAAGTCAATTAACTACAACAGGTGTGTCTATAAAGGTTTATCAGTTATTGTTCAAAAAGATTTTTTACTTGAGGAGATAATTAGGGTTTACTTCCCGAACCAGATTGTTAAAATCGTCTGTGGATTTTCATATTATGGCTAGTCTGCTCAGCATTTCTTTTGTAGACACCTAAAATGCCACTTCAGAAGTACTTCTGTGTAAAAATGAGCAGTTTCTGGACTACATACAGATTTAATGCAGCTCTATGCGATGAAGACAAAATATGACACATTCAAATGTCATCTTGCTTTAAAATTGTCTGAATCTGACTCATATACGATTCAGGACTCTTTCTCGGCAACTCAATATCCGTTCTTCACATTATGGTCAGTGAAGTTTGTGATGCTCTGATCTATATAAACTTGCCTTTGATTCCTACAGATGGGGCACCAGCTGCTACTGCGGCCAGAGCATATTCAATCTGCACCAGTTTGCCAGACGGGCTGTGGATTCAAATAAACAACATCAGTTCAAGAGAAAAAGCAACCGAGATGTATCTGAAATGAAACAATGCAGTTTTCTTTCTTTTTTTGACAAATGCAGATAATTCGTACTTAATATTCTGAACTCGGGCGAAATTTGATCAACTGAACAAAAGCTCACACTAACTTTATAGTGATTACTGTCGTGATATACAGTAGAAACCACAGAAGTTGAACAAGATAATACTCGTCACCAAGAAAACGAAACAATATGTAAACAAAGCAAAGCGTTAAAAAAAATAATAATACAACAGAAGTTGAGGTAATTCAGAATAAAAGAGTAAGCACAAAAATAAAATTATTCGAATAAAAAACAAAAGCATGAAAAAACAGGCGAAAAAGCTTCATCGCTACTAACAGCGTGACAGTGCATCTCCGGTGCGACTTATAATTAAGTACACGCAGTTAGGACAAAACACAACATTTTAACTGAACGTATGCAAAAGGTGATGTATATTGACTTATTAAAGACACATGGGTGTATAAATGACATAATTACCTAAATGTTGTGAGAGAAAAACTGTATCCTCGTTCTGCCATTTTTGCCTTTTTGCTACGGAAACGGTTTAAACAACTTCCGCGAAGTGTTCGTGAGCTCACTCGTCAAAATAAAAGTAACTCACTGTAGTTATATATTTGAGGCGTTTAAATAAAGCGTGACCGTGGCATGACATAAACTTTGAGATTAATAAATGATACAATAAACATATTATAGCTATGTTTATTAGCCATTCTATATCATTCAGGATAGAAAAGCACCAACATTGTTTCCGAATTGAGTTTTGAACATTTGAACGTGCGTTAACCTTTAACAACACACATGCCCTAATACGAATTTAATTCGCACGTTTTTTTTAAATATAACATGGCGATATCTATTTAAGTTTGATTAATTGTGCAACCTTACCATTCAGATGTCTCAGTGGTTAAAGTTTGTTGCTTTACATACCCAACAGATATGCACAAATAGGTCTTGGTTCAAGTTTTGAAAGCATTTATCTGATTTTCAGAATGTGTCAGCTGTCAGTTTCAGAGCAGTCACGTCCGTAATGAAGGTAAGTCAATGCTTTAACGCAAAAATGAAAAAAACTAAATAAAACAAATTATGTATGTTCCATGCAGAGCCAACCCTTATCCTTTTGACTGTTATAATAGTTTTTTTGGTTTCTGCATTTTCATTCACAGAATTTCCACAAAGTATGTCAACTCACAAAAACTCATGACTCACTGACTTTTTTTGTCACGTCCGTAACGCATTAATGTTGCCGTTATTTTAAATATAAAACACATGTGTAGACTGATATATTTTCTCCATGGTTAAGGGGTAAGAAAAATATAAACATATATTTCAATGTACTGGTAACATATACATTATCTGAGTATACATGTTTCATTTTTTTAATGCAAATGGCACATCCATAACGCTGGAATCAGCCTAGTATGTATTAAGGCTTTAGTCGTTTATGTGTTATTGAATACATTTTAACCTATAAAGATTAATTTTATACACTTGAAATGTTATAACGTAATAAACACCCAGTATATTAATTATATATCTTTTTTAAATCCTCGTTTGTTTACAGTTTAAATAGTTGAGGCAAACCTTTATTATGTAAGCGCTTTTGACGAAAGGGAAGCTGTTGAATCGCGTCAGTAACAGTTGAGCGTTGCTTCCTACCGTGTCTTGACGCCGAGGTATTGTCTCTGAATACTCATCAATATTCGATATTTCACCATATAGATACATTTTTAGATGTTTATAGAGGCTCTTGTAGGCAGTGTTTATTTGATTTTTTTTTACGTTTGTCTGTTCAACTACACTGGTTAGAAGAGTTGAAAGAAGGCGGATAAGCTACCGGCTAATGTGATCTTCACGCTCTCCCGAGTGTGATCTTTGGCTTTTAAACTTGGTATTTTCCTTCTGAAAGTGGACAGTATTAGCTATTTTTACATTTCTGAACTCATATTTTACGTTTGTTATTTATTAGTAAAGCTAAATAAAAATACTTGGTTTTTCTGGCTTAATTTAACATTTGGCTGTGAATCTGATACTTATTTTTGGGGATATTCCACACAAAAATGTAAATAGCCATCATTTCTATATGCCCATGTTGTTTTAAACCAATATGACTGTTCTCTTTCTCTTTATGTAGGGAAAAAGACAATCATGACTGACAATGTGAGCGTTATGTATGTCTGTAAATCAAATCGGTAAATGTCTATTTGTTTTAGAGAAGACCATGGCTCGTGGGCAGCAGAAGATCCAGTCTCAACAGAAGAATGCAAAAAAGGCAGCTGAGAAGAAGAAAGCTCAAGGAGCGGATCAGAAGACTGCAGCCAAAGCAGCGCTGGTCCACACATGTCCTGTGTGCAGGGTGAGACATTTATGTGACCTAAATTGTGGACATAGTTCCACAAAATAACACGTTCATCAAAAGAACATACGACTTTTAGCTAAAACTGTTCATTAAGGTAAAGTTGGTTTTTAAATTCACACGTGACTTTGTCCTTAATAGTATAATTTCAGAGAAGTATTCTTTGCGAATTCTAAATAGTGAAATCATATTAGCACCCAATTGCTATCAAAGTACAACATTGTTCACAGTCAAATAAATAGTGCTAATGTTGTTTTCAACTCATACCTACCTGTGACTTCAGACCGAATATTCAAAGTACCATAGTAAACAATATAGCGAGCGTGTCACAAGTTGTCATTGAATGAATGTGCGAAATATAAAACCAACTTTACCTCAATAAACTTCTCCTTGGTGATTTATAGCATGCATGTCAATGGCTACCAGTATGAAAAAAGCCCATGCAGGCAGAACAGAATTAACAAGGCTTTTGATTATACATTTTTGTCTAATGACGTGAACTGCAAGAAACTGAGCATTTGCAAAATTATTCACCCAGAAATGAAAATTGTTATTAATCACTCCAATTGTTATTAATCAGTCGTTCCAATTCCCTGAGACCTTTGTTAATATTAGGAACACAAATTAAGATATTTTAGATGAAATTTGATAGCTCCTTCATCCTCCATAGACTCCAACAGTCTTGAGACATTGAAAGTCCAGAAAAAGTGGTTCAACTGTAATCATATGAAGCTCCAAAAACACTTGTCTGTCTCAAAACTGTAAATTTGACTTTGTTCACCTATACCTTCTCTTGCTCGTCAGGGTGTACGTTTACTATTGGCAGTATGACATATTGACTTTAGCATTAGCAGTGCAACACACAAGTGTTGTATTGCAAATGTAAGCATTGTATATTAAACACGCACCCTGATCTGATGCAGAAGACATAAGAGAGCAAAGTTGTTTTTACAGTTTTGTTTGGCACACAAGTATTCACAGGGTTTTGTATAATTACTGTTGAACCACTGAAGTCACATGAAACATTGACAATATTTTTGGTTCATTTTCTGGACATTGAATGTCTCGGGACCATTGCTGTCTATGAAGGATGTGAGAGCTCTTGGATTTAATCTAAAATTTCTTAATTTGTGTGTTCTCATGATAAACAAACATTGCAGGGCATTAAAAAACAATTTTTAAATTGAGTTACCTAACCTTTTAATCTTGGCAAACCATCCAAAGTGTGTTCACATCATGAATAATAAAGACAGTTTTTTACCATTTTTTTTATACATAAAGGTTTAAACATTCATTATTAGTATTTATTAAAGATGCAACACATGTATCTTCCTCCATTGTAAACCATCAGCTCAAGAGTTTTTGTTTTTTCCCCTCGTACTTCATTGTTGGCTGATATGAACATGCTCAGGATTGTCCGCCTAGGCTTTTTGTTGTAGGGTTGTCAAAAATATCTACATCTGAATCTATTGATACTGAATTTTTAAAAATTTCCATTCCAACATTTTAAGGCCGCGTTGATCCATCAGTGGATCGCTTGTACGTCAGCTCATCGACTGATCGGCGGGAAATTGACTTTTTTTTTTTTTCAGTACCGAGTCAATACTTTTGACAACCCTACTTTGTTGATAACAGGGGAAATCAAAATTACTTTCACTTTGAAAGATCACAGTATTTCACCAGGAGCCAATTTCACTACCGAATGGTACCGAAATCGATACTTTTGACAACCCTAACCTCTATTTGCTTTTTAGATCATCAAATTATTTGTAGCAATTTGTTTGCAACTTGCTTTTTATAAATCACCAAAGACCATATTTTCAGTGTAATGTTTTTTCTTGTGCTAATGAAGAAAAGCAGCTGTACCCAATCCTCTCTGCGCATCCTTGCTGAGAAATGTTTTTTTTATATATATTGTATAGACCCAGATGCCAGACCCCAAGACATTTAAACAGCATTTTGAAAGTAAACACCCAAAGTCCCCTATGCCTGCTGAGCTGGCAGATGTTCAAGCCTAAAGAATATAAGAAACCAACATGGACCTAACACAGGGGTGAGTCTAATACAAATGTTTCTAAAAGTTATTATATAGTTGAGAATTAAACCTAAAAGTACTTTAAACAAATTGCATAACTCAGCCAAATGTAAGCTGTGATTGAACTTGTTAATGATTTTGTCCCCTTTTTTCAGACCCTGGAGAAAGATATGTTATTCGACTCAGCCGACTGACTTGACTTGATGTATTTCACAAACATGGACCATGTGGATGGCATGACAAAGGAGATCTTGGGGTGAACTCGAGCACACAGCACACTTTGTTTTCTTTTTTTTTTGTTTATATTTTTATATGTGCATATAGCTTCCATCTTTCCAAGTGTGCTGTGAATTGACAGTCTCATTGCCATGTGCTGTATCTCGCCATATTTATTCACCACTTTTCCAATACCTTGTGGCGCTTCATCCCTGTAAAGTAAGATTATATTTTAAAATAATATTAGGTGCTGCAATCCATAAAAATGTACGTGCCCTGATCTTTTAACTGTGAACCAAAATGGAGAGGTGCACCACTGTGTATTACGAATATGCATTGACTAGGATTGGGATTGAGATGCATTGATTGACATGCCTAAAATGATCACAAATGCAAAAATTTGCACCTGTTCTAGCATTCAGAATAATGAGTCAGGACCCACAAATATGCTTTTGTTACTTTGTTTTCTAACGTTTTCAATAAATGTATATGCATATAATGGTCCATATGTGTGTCATTGTTGAAATATAAAGAAATTATTTTTATTTTTGTTTGAGCGGAAACAAATTTTTAGGTTTAGATCATTGGTCATATGTCATAGGTTTAGCCATAACAGCATATAATCGTGCATTCTTGATTGTTTCCCTGTTGGGAAGAGGTAAAATGTATAATTTTTACTGTTGATCATCAGTTGGCGGCATTAACCTTTTAGATAGGCCTGCGCAAAAAAATTCTGGCTTTTATATGGAGTTCTATAGAGTAAAACAGGAGATTATAGTGTGTGTGTGCGCATAAATAAACTTACTATGTTTACTGTGTTCTGAGAGCTGAGCTGCTTATTTTGATTTTCTCAGACATATCAAAATCAGTGCACAAAGGTCTCTCTCACACACACTCACTATACTCCATATTGAAGGCAGAAACTAAGCTTTTTTTTTTTTTTTTTTGCAATGCCACGGATGATCAACAGTAAAAATTTTACCACTTTCCAACAGGTAAAACAGCAACAATAAAGAATGCTATATGGTGTCATGGCTTTGCAATCAAAAAATGTCATTATAAAGGAAGTCAATGGGGCAAAAACTGCCACAAACGTAACGAGTTACACAAGGGACAACTTGTGTGTATTGTTGAATTTGTTTTTTAAACATTTCAAAGCATTTTTCCCAAATATGTCTCAAAATAAGATTTATCACCAAAAATCATTCCATTTGCTGAAACAGAGAAAGTTGTGGCCAAATTAAGACTTAATCACCCGAGAGTGGATGAAAACATCCCCAACAGCACACAAGGGTTAAATATTCACATCAAAATGAGCAATGTGAGCTAACAAAGTAATTGGTAAACATTTTTGTGTGTGGTTAATTTTAAATAAAAAGTTATTTAAAGTTTATATTACCAGATTTAGATGCAAAAAAAATGTGCATGTGATGGTCAAAGCAACAGGCTTTTGTAAAATGAATTACCTGTCTTTTGTCTGCTTCCTACATATGCACAATTAGACAGTTTATATGCGAGACAGATATGCGAAAAGTAGATTTTTATTATGGGATGGATTCCAACCTTAAATCCACTCACGTTAAAATAGTCACATGCTGATAAACCATCATGACGCCTCAATAAATATAATTTGTCAATCATTTGGGACAGGCAGAAGCGCTCGTTTGACTAAATATTTTTTTTTTAATGACTGTATATTACAAATGGTGGCTGTGAGTATTATAACAAATCTACATTGTGTCAGATTTAAAACATGAATGTGCGAGTGGCTATAAACAGCCACAATTCTTGACCACCATATTTCGATGTTTCTTTAGAATAACGTTGTTGTTGTCATCGTAGAAGAGCACAGAGATGGGACTGAGTTTGGTTGGAGCGCAGCAGGCTTTAGGCACTTCGTCTGGTCTTAGAAGATGAACCTGCCAACAGAGACAGGAGGCACACACAAATATACAGGGTGGGTGAAAAGTAATTAGGCATTACAAATTGTTAATATCCATATTTTTAATACTGCCTTTCATGGCTGATGCCTGTGCTATTGACACTGGAAATGACATTTTATTTACTATTGCCAATTTAGAGAGTAGATTCATGAACTCCAGTGATACTAGAAGTTCTGTAGCCATTAAATATTGGCTAGTTCATTTTCTGCATTCAATAAAATGTACAAAAGTGATTTTATATACATAATTAAAATATTTTTAGCATATTTAAAGTGTCTACTTAAAAACCAGTTTGTGAAAAGAAAATGTCAAAATATGGGTGAAATATGCTCCATTGTCATTCAGTGTAACTAAAACTAAAATCATTAAAATATTTTGTAAAATTAAAATAATTTTAACTAAAATATACTACATATTTTGACCTTTACTTATTGAAAGACATAAAATGTAGGATTGTGGCAATATTTTGTATTAAAGTAAGATTTAAAATGACAATTAGTATTTTGGAGCTGCACTGTGATCTTTTAAAGTGTTTAAAGGGACTAAGCCGAAGGAAAATTAATGAAAATGTCGTCAAATGATTCTTATTTTAAATATGCCTGACAACAATGAACTGTTGTTACACTGTTTTTGTTAGGTGTCTTCTGTAAATAATGGTAAAAACGTGACTCCACTTTTTCTTCTTTGACCAAAAATAGTTAATTTTGTAATTTGATAAAGAAACATGTACAGATCACGTACCAGCAGCTGGATCATGGCATGGTTTGTGGCATTCATACAAGAGCCCAGAGGATAATCACATTCCCCATCACAATAATACGCAGAATAACCTGTAGGGGCCAAAACCCAGTCCTGAAAAAAAAAAATATATATATATATATATATATATATATAAATACATATATAAATTATATACAATGGCAAAAGCAGATGACATTTTGTTACTCCATATGTGTGTTTGTTCAAAGTGTGGACAAAAACACAAATGTTACATTTTTGGGTAAAATATACAGTTGAAGTCAGAATTATTAGCCCTCCTATATATTTTGTTCCCCAATTTATGTTTAACGGAAAGATTTTTTTTCAACACATTTCTAAACATAACAGTTTTAATAACTCATTTCTAATAACTGATTTCTTTTATCTTTGCCATGATGACAGTAAATAATATTTTGCCAGATATTTTTCAAGATACTAGTATTCAGCTTAGTGCAATTTAAAAGCTTAACTAGGTTAATTAGGTAAGTTAGGGTAATTAGGCAAGTCATTGTATAATGATGGTTTGTTCTGTAGACAACCGAAGAAAAATATTTCTTAATGGGGCTAATAATATTGACCTTAAAATGTTTTTTAAAAATGTAAAACTGCTTTTATTCTAGCCTAAATAAAACAAAATAAGACTTTCTCCAGAAGAAAAAATATTATAGGAAATACTGTGAAAAATTCCTTGCTCTGTTAAACATCATTTGGAAAATATTTGAAAGAGAAAAAAAAAACACAGGAGGGCTAATTCTTTTGACTAATTTGGAACTATTTCCATTTGGTGAGCAAAAATATATAAATCAATGTTATTTTGTTGTTGTTGTTGTTGCTGTGTCTAAAGTCTAAGTTATTCAATATTAAATAGTTGAACAAATGTAGAAAAGCCATCATTTCTCACCTTCCAGCCAAGGTCGCTGAAGCTGACGTAGAGTTCATGTTTCTTACAGGCCTGCCGTCCACTGCTGGTATGATTTTGGTCTGGAATAAGTGAGAAGATCACAGCTCAAAGACAAATCATTTCATACGCTCCTGTAAACACAGTCTGCCTCTTAAACCGCTTATTGTGGCTCACCAAATATGCCGGGTCTGTTTGGGTGTGGCAGGTCATACTTAGTTTTTTTCTTGCGTGGAGTGTTGTGTTTCAGAGCGCGCGGTGGGCGGCAAGGGGCTTGACTAGCTCTGAAGAACGTCACCATGAAAGGCTGCTTAGAGCGAGGCCCATGCCGACCCACCAGACCCACCCATGACCGGTGATCTGGGAAAACATTTAAGCACTTTACCAATCACTTTGACACTATATACACTGCAGGTTAACTATACTGTCCGTCCTATACACAACACCTTATCTTTTTGATTTCGATTATAATGTAATAGCATGGACCTTTTGTAAAGCTGCTTTGGAACAATTATTGTTTTTAGGTTTAAGCTCGACTTCAAAGAAAAAATAAAGCTTTGCCAAGATAATCTGACTTTAGTTCAGGCCACGTTTACACCTGTTAATAAAATGCATTATTGTTGATCGGATAAGAATAATGGTATATAATGGGGGTCTGAAAAGTTTTGAACTTGTAATTTTGAAATTGAAATTTTGACCACTTGGAGAGGTAGTAAAAACAGCTTGCTTTCATAATGTAAACCCTCATGTGCTCAAATGTGTTATCCACCACAAAAGACACTATCTAATTCTTAAAGATTACACCATGCATTCTTTAAGCACATAAGCCAGAAATGACTTAAAATTAGCCTTTGTTTGTTTTACTTGACTTTTTTTATTGGTGGTTTGGAAAAAAATATATATAAACAAAGCACAATGTTCTTTTACTAATCCTGATTCTAGCACAAACCACCAACATTTAGTGTAGATTTGTGGCTGCTGCTCTCTATATTGTTTTTCATGGTCTCCTATCAAGTCTATATGTTAATTAAATAAGCTTATTCCACAACTATCTTCAATTGAAAGATCATAAAAAGATCATACATTAAAGATACTGTACATACACAAAAGTAAATAATGAAAGTGGATGAAAGAGATTTTTTTTCCTCATGTGGTTTTAAACTTGTGAGTTTCTTTCTTCTGTTAAATACAAAGTCATTTATTTCGAAGAATGCTGCTTGCTGGCACCAATCATCTTCTGTAGTGTAAAAAAAATACTATGGAAGTCAAAGGGTGCTAGCATCTTTTTGTGTTCAAAAGCAGAAAGGAATTTAAATAGGTTTTGAAAAAGTAAAGAGTGAGTAAATGATGACAGAAATGCATTTTTGGGTGAACTATCCCTTTAAACTGTTTGTAAATGGGAACGTGTGTCCCTTGCTTGCTTGTGATCCAGTCTGTCAAAATGCATCTTAATATCAAATTTAAATAGGCCAATTTGTAAGAGCACAATTTAGTAGTATAGTTGCACCCTCAGCAATGTTTGTGGGGGTTGCTTCAATTCAGCCTTCATACTATACAATAAAATAAGCTCACCCTCCTCAGTTTCCACATAAAGGCGGATGCCCAGGTTGCTCCGTGGATGGAGAAGCCAGCGATTGCTTGCAGAAGTCACGTCAAATGCCAGCCAACCCTCCTGACCCGCAGGTACAGACTGCATGTCCAGCAGCACCAGCTCAGGCTCCCTGTCATATCACAAGATCTTAATGGCATTTCCATAATGAACCATAACGGTGACATTGATGAATACACAGTGATGAACTTTAGTAAAGCATCCAAAACACTAAAATAGTTTCCAGGATCTGATTCAGTACTTTATAGATCAGGTTGTAAAATAGATAGGTGAGGTGCTGTGCTTTTTTTTATTTTTATACTAGAGGGTATTTGAATGCTTGATTCTGACTGGCTGAGGAACATTCCACGCTTTAAAAAATGCTGGTTTTCACACAATCGATTTGGGTTGTGACAACATGAAGGAATTAAGTTAACGTATTAGTTTTTACAAATTTAAGTGGATTGAGCATAAAGCAATTAAGTTGTCCCCCCCAAAAAACTCAAATTTTGTTGTATAAGCTTAATTTAAATGAGTCGTTTGAGCAATCAGCGAAAAAAATTTACTGAAAATTTTTTTTTTGTAAAATTGTTACAAACAATTTATTCATTCATTTTCTTTTTGGGGGCCTCACGGTGGCGCAGTGGGTAGCACGTTCGCCTCACAGCAAGAAGGTCGCTGGTTCGAGCCTCGGCTGAGTCAGTTGGCATTTCTGTGTGGAGTTTGCATGTTCTCCCCGTGTTGGCGTGGGTTTCCTCCGGGTGCTCCGGTTTCCCCCACAAGTCCAAAGACATGCGGTATAGGTAAAATTGGGTAAGCTAAATTGTCAGTAGTGTATGTGTGTGAATGGGTGTGTATGGATGTTTCCCAGAGATGGGTTGTGGCTGGAAGGGCATCCGCTGCGTAAAACATATGCTGGATAAGTTGGCGGTTCATTCCGCTGTGGCGACCCCAGATTAATAAAGGGACTAAGCCGAAAAGAAAATGAATGAATGAATTTTCTTTTACACGCTGCACTTTATGTAGCAGAACAAAGTATTCTATTATCATCAAGTTATGTTTACTAGACCTTATTTTAATACTTAATTGAAACCTCCTTTAAATGAAAATCCTGAAGGACCCAGGAATCATTCGTCCAAGTTTTCATAGTCATCCAGTCTACCTCGTATATATCTAAGCACTGACCTGTGTCTTTTTCCCCTCTGGATTTCATAGACAGAGATATGGAGGGTGTGGTTGGAACGCCAACCCATGGTAAGAGTTTTATAGATGCGAAACTCAGCAGCAGTGACCGTCTCTCCCTGAGGAAGTGGAGTGAGATCGAAGCGAAACTCCTTCCAGTATGGCCGAGGCTGAAGCAGATCCTTCTCCTGTTCAACTGTGGTCAGACAATGAAAAAAAACAACAACTGTGAAACTGAGTCTGAAGACACTTGAGATGAAGAAGACATATACTGAAGGGCTGATTGGCAGGAGATGATGGGGAAACAAAATAGGGAACATTTGTTTTGGTGGAGCGGACTGACACCCACGGCTGGGGCTCTGCAGTGGGGTAATTAGAGGCGTTGTGGAGCAGCAGCAGCTCAGCGCACCACCACTAATTACAGTCCAGCGCTGTATTTTTAGAGGAGTGCCCAACAGTATTTTCATCCACTTCATCTCATCTTTTTTTTCTGGCTTTCAGTGGGGCCTGTAATTCGCCACAGCTGTGTGCCCACTACAACATCACATGGCCTGTGTGATCTGAACTGGCCTTTGTAGACGCACAAGAATAAGAATACACATCGAAAAGTACAGACACACCATGTTAGAGTCAGCTCGTGAGAACTTGATTTCAACATATGAAAAGTACACTCTTGAAGGTAATAGGTATTTATTGGGATATATGATTGCTTTAACATTCATGAAAATATTTTCATTGCACAAACGTTTCTTTATAGTGGAAAAAGGACCTTTGAGGAGTCAAAATCTACTGCAAACCCAATAATGGAACCTTATACTTATACCCTATACTATTACTTGTACTGTAAAAAAGGGTGTTCAGACAATTAAACGTTTTTAATTGTTTCAATTTCTTTGCCCATGTTTTTTAAAACCTTTATATTTTATAAAAGAAATGCAAAAGTACACCTCTTCTCAAAAAGCCATATTATTTGGCAATGCAGCCATGAGACAGAAAACAATAAGATGTAACTAGATATAACTATCCAGGGGCAGATCTAGGGGTGGGGCTACAGGGGCACAGGCCCCCGTTTAAATCGGTTTGCCCCGTTGTGCCCCTCTCCTCTAAGTCATTGCTGATTTATATCAAAGCTCGGACATAAAGATGCGCTTTAATTCATGTCGAAAAACAAAACAACTAATATGGAAGTCAATGCTTACAGGTTTCCAGCTTGCTTTAAAATATTTTATTTTGTGTTCAACAGAAGAAAGTCAAACATGTTTGGAACGAATGAAGGCTGAGTAAATGATGACAATTTTCAGTTTTGAGTGAATTATCCCTTTAACACTATAATAATTTCTCCCCCTTCTGAAATTCAAAGTCTGCCACAGGTTTCCTGGAGTAGGGCCATATTAGAAGTGTTTTTACTGTATAAAATACATTACGCATATGGAGAGTCCCTGTAAACCATGTATACAAGCGTGTGTATTTGTGGTATACAGTATTTATATTGTAACTTTAAACTTATATAAGAAATTGCTAAATTGTGTGAGTTTACAGGGATAGTTTTCTTGCGTTCAGTCAGTTTAAAATTTGTGCCAATTTCTGGCAAAGGTAGATGGCTGCCCTCGGATGAAGAGTCTGTGTGTCCAGAACCAACAACATCTGACAGGTTTCTGCAGAGACACCACTCTCTGTCCTTTGCTTTCACTGCCTAGGCACACTACAAAAAAGAGAAATGTACCAAAATGCACCAGCTATAACATAGTTACTTTTTAGCATGTGGGATTGAAGCTTGAGTGCTTAGCATAAAACTAAACTAATGAAACAGCTTCTTTAGATTATAGAAGTTTTTTATTTTTATCTAATGAATGCTAGGGGAAAAATATTTGTCGTGAGAATCAGTTTCTTAAAAAATAAATTAAAAATAATGATAAAACCCACAATCTTGCTCAAAGACACATGCAACTTCTCCTGTAAGCTTAAAGGGACCTTAGAGTGTATGATATAGATGAATATGTTGCTTCTGACTGCTAAAATGGGCAGTGTTAACTCCCATATTTGTTAACGCAATTACTTTCTTTCTCACAGAAACGCTACAGGTAAAATTATGATTTTCTGATATCCCTGCTATTTGCAGATGTAAAATTACCCCCTGAAAAGATATGATAGGCCTATATAGTAATATATACTGTATTTTTAATAAGACAAAAAGAGCTATATGTTCTAAACATATAGTGCAAGCACCAATTGAATAACTTGGCCCCCCTCTATAAACTTTGGCCCCACCTTGGCCCCTGCCTTTAAAAATTCCTAGATCCGCCACTGTAACTATCCTTATAATCTTCTTGTGTTACATTGCCATATATTGTTTTACTTTAATTAGCCTTATAGAATGCTGAGTTAAAACTTTATTTGAAACATCCTGTTTGTTGCATAAACAGTTATGAAGTGAAGTTTAATACTTAATGTTACAAGTTTAAATCAGTAACCAAAAGGACCTTTGAAATCAGTTTATTTGTTCTCCCTAATTCTGTGTGTGTGTGTGCAATAAATTATAATATAGCTACTACATTATTAATTTAAAATGTATTTTAATGGTTTCAATACATTTCATTAATCGAAAAGCATGTCCAGTTCATTTAAATCATGAAACATTTAATTTAACTAGCCACGACGGAATATATTTTTTTCAATAATTAATTTTTTGTGATACAATTAAAACAAAGAATAATAATCGTGTAATTAGTATTATTGTAATGCACAATGCAGGCCCGTGGCCAGGGGGGGGTCAGGTGGTTCGAAAGACCCACCCTTCACTGACAAAGGTCCAGAATTTGTCCCATACATGAGCTCATTTGTCCTATTTTGACTGCTATGCCTTCATAAATAGTGAAAATAACCCATCGAAAAAGGTTTAAAGATCAAGTGGAATCCTCTGTTGGCTGTCGCTTCGGTGTGACTTCAGCTAATCAGTTTTGGCCAATGCTAACAATTATTTTTCATGAGTCCAACATCCAGCTGTGCAAGAAAACATACAATCTAATGTAAGTGAAGTCATTTTTCGCTACTGTATTGTTTTTAAATAGAGAAAATATTTTACAAGTAACTTTTATTCTAAATCTTGGAACAAAAAATGACCAATGAAAAGGTGTGAAGCACCAAAAGCGACTGATATTAAAATGAATTATTGTTGCTATTGTTATAGCATTTAGGCTATTGTTGTTTTCCATGAATTTTCAAACTTACTTTTTTTTTGGTTATGATGACCATCCAACAATCTATTTCAGATTTTAAATAGTGCTTAAAATGTCACTAAAATGCAGTATTTAAATATCATAATTAAATAGTAGCCTAAATGAGGCCCATAACCGCAAAAAGGTCCACTTTTTGAGAAAAAAAAAAAAAGAACCACCCCTTTCACCAGGCTGGCTACGGGCATGAATATATATTTCTGTCACAATCTCTTCAAGTAAAACCGAACTTTTAATTTGACGGGTTTTGAAGACGTTCGTGTTTCTGTAACCGGTACGATAAAATCATACTCATCGACTGTCAGAGCAGCTCTGAAGAAGTTTATGGCCACATTTAGAGAGAATACAGAGGATGAAAAAACACCAAAAACGTATTAATGTACATGTGAGTATCTGTGTAGGACTGCTCATCATGTTCACTAAATAATATTTTTACGTTTAATAGTCACAGACAGGCAGTACGCTAGTCAACGTCACGTTTAGGTTAAAATTACAGCCCTACGTTTTTTATATAAATATCTACAATTTGCTAAATTTCATTACATTATCCGCGCTATAACTTCTGCTCTGTCGTTCAAACTGGACGCCGTGATTTTTCCCGCGATTTTCCAGTCACGACTCACGAGGAAACCTGAGCAATAATAGCAGCGATGCCTGACTTTGGAACAACATTGGTTAAGTAAATACGATAAAGAGGTGATAACCAGCGATACTGTTACAGGAAAGAGAAGCAGTAATTGTAAATAGGATGTTAAACTGTTGTTTGTTTTCGTGACAGATAAGTATCGTCTGTGTTTGGGCTGAGACAGGAAGAGATGATGGACTGATTATGGCTGTCTCAGTGAACTGACTGTATTATTATCAATACACATTACAGTCCTACCAGTGGCATATGTGACTGTATATGAACAACCACCTAGGTTACATGTTTGTGTAAAGAAACAGTTCTTCCCCCACCACCAAAATATATTTAGAGACTGAGGCCAGGCTTAAAAATGTTATCATATTAGTTAAAATGTCATACCAAGTGAAAACAAAAATTAGACAAGACTTTTCCCACTATTTTGACGATACCTTTTAGGCGACTTTGAATTTCTGTGGACATATGCTCACACACATTTCCTATCAGCACAGTGTAGATCATGGAAGTGAATTTTCACTTGACAGTAAATTTAAAAACCTTTTCTTTTCTTTCACACAGAAAACAACATTGTAAAACAATCCCAAATGACTAAAAGCGCTGTATGGCAAAGTCACTCAGCATCTTGAGCATCACATTATTCACGCTATTGTCAATTACTCACACATGCCTACAGACTGAATGCTTAATATGCATGCGTATAACATCATCATTTTTACAAAATAATGCTTTTATTGTTATTTTATATGATAAAATTATTCTCGATGCGAAAACAGTTTTCATTTAAAAGCTTTTCAGTTACACTTTTAAATGTGTCTGTTATAGTGTAACTATTAATGTAACTACTGAGTAATATTAATTAAATGCATGTACTTTTAGGGTTAGAATATGGTGTAATTATGTATAATTAATTGTAATTACTATAATAAGTACATGGAAGGTGTAAGAAGAACACCTTAGTAGTGTTTCCAACTTTTCTAAAAGTTGCTCATCCACTCTGAAACATCAGAAAACATGTACATCCCTGTACTGTACACAAGTAAAACTGTCCATGCATTCCACCTATACAATATACAATATCTGTGAACAAATATTCCATCTCTATCAAAGAAATGCGATCCGAAGTTTGTATTTTTTCCTTTTCTTTTTTTTTTAACAAAAGCTATCAAACTGGACAGCAGCCCAAACATTGGCAGTACAATGTTGTCCACCATGCTGCTTTGGGCTGCCTAGAATGTGACAGCGAGACAAATTTATCAGTCTTCAAATTCATACATTTTTTCACTCTTTTCAAAAATGGTTTTGTTTTTATTAACAAAAACCTCCCAGTGGAAGGGGTTATAGTGTGGATGAAGACAGAGAAAATGTATCGTTCTGAAGTTGGTTTTCAAATGTTCACATTTTTAGGCTCTCAAAACAGAATTATTGTTTAAATTAATCACCAAAATATGAAAACAAATGTTCAGTTTAATCACATTTGGATTTCGAACTTAAACCTATTTTATTTCATTCAAAAAATGTAAATGTAACTGTAAGTTAAAGTTTAAGAAACAAAGTCACACTGTGAAATATATTAACCATTATAGGAAATTATTGATTTGATATATATATATATTTTTTTTTTTTTGGTGTTTAGTCTACATTTTAAATAGTATAGTACACAAATAATACAAAAATGCATAGACATTTAAATGTATAGCTATGTTTGACAACCAAACTGTCCATAAATAATTGTTATAATCACTTGTTGACGTACTTTAGTTCTTACAATTTTAAACCCAACAAACTTTCCATTGTAAAATGTTTTGTGTTGCATTTTATTTCAGATAAATGATACTTAATTTAACATTTAATACATTACAAATACACTTTATTTACATTTACACATCAATTGGGCCATTGTATTTTAATCAACGTCCCCTGTCAGATAAGTGTGTTTAACCCTTACCAGCTGTCACTTACCCAGGTTGACGAAGCTCATAACCGTGTCGGCCTCACTGACCACCGTACCAAGCGGCGGCATGTGTGTGCTTAAAGTGGGCAGTGCGGCATGACTGACCACTTCCGGAGTGAAACCCAAACCTGGCCTGTCATCAGCCTCAGACGACACCGCATGATAAAGGTCCAGCATGAAGAGCGGGGCGGAGGAAGGCGGCCGCAGCGGCGGGTGAGGCCTAGGTCGCCCGGGGAGACCCAAAATGGATAAAATCTCCTTCTGCATCTCCTTCTTTTCCCGACCGCTGAGCCGACGAAAGCTGGAATGAACCACTCCTTCCACCTGACCCCAAACACACAGCAATATACACAGAGGGAGGAAGATGGACAGAGGGAAAAGTCGGGTTCGTTTTCTCCCTTTGCTGTGGTGTTTTGAGGACACAAACTCAACCTCGTGTCTGTCCATTGGTGTAGCCGAAGAGCCCAGCTGTCTGTAAAGATATTTGTCCCTTTGGCTGTTCACCCGACGTCAGTTTTTCTGGAATGGTCTGACTACCGTCTCGAAGTTCAACCCCGAACAACACTCGAACGTCTAAGCCACTCAGATTCCACAGCAGTCATCGTTATTTGGAAGAGTGCAATGTTTACTTGCTCAGTTTATCGCCTCTTGACAGTCGTTCCTCATGCCGTCACTTTATTTACCAAAGCAATCTCATAATTTATAGTGTACTTACAAAGATGGATGACAAATGATATCCTGGAAACTGGATTGTGATTTCAGATGTTGGAAGGACAAAGCACAATGTGGAATGGAAAGTCTTTGGGTAGAGTAACTAAAAACAGTGGTCAACCTTTAAATGATCAAGTACACCTGCTTCTTTTGAGATTTAGATGTTGCAACTCTGATGAAATCCTCTGTTTAATTGGAAAACAAAACTGTCTTGAGGTAATCCATGAAAAGTCGAGCTTAAAAAAAATATATATAATCCAAAGGTTGGAAATATCCAAAGCTCCTGAAAACTCTAAGAATGAAGTGTATTGGTTCACTGCTGAAGTTGTTGAGCTGTGGTATTCTTAGCTTGTGTGCTGCTTGCGCTGAAGGCTTACTCTGAACACAGGCGAGCTCCTTCCCTCCAAGAAACAGGCTTACACAGAGGGAGGGTTTCCATCATCTTAAACCTCCGCCCTTCTCTATCCTGAACCCTTCTCACCTCAGTCTCCATCTGCCCTATCAAACCGTCTCATCTTCTACACATACCTCACAAATTGCTGACAATTATCATGTGGTTTGGCGTGGAGATGTGATCCAGTCTTTGCACAGAATAGGACGGGGTTTGTACAGCTAGAGTAATATGAAAACTAAATTTGTATTCTGTGGGTTCAGCGGTAGCCGAGGAGTGACAGTTCACTGTGTATGAGACGTATGTCCATATTCAACAATTCAGTATATTGTGATAACGACAATACTGATATAGTGTACACTTGAAAATAGATTACTTCAACTTTTAGGAATATTCAGATTGTTGTATTAGTGGTTGTTCATCACAGCACCAAATGCGTAAATATACTGCTCAAGAAAATAAAGGGAACACTTGGAGTTACATTGTGTTGTGTTCCCTTTATTTTTTTTTTTTAGCAGTGTATTTAATAGGTAAACATTTTCAAAAATGACCAACTTCACGATGATCTGGCCTACGACATTGAAAATTCAGACTATTTATACACCTTTGTTAATTACCTCCGTACAATAAGGCTTCATTTGTTAACGTCAGTAATTTTAACTGAAGTCAATGTAATGACAACTACATTACAAAAGCATTTATTAATATTAGGCGTTGTTAATTTCTTAGTTAATGCCCAATAACACATTAAAACCAAAAGTCGTAACTGTTTTAATTAAATGGAGTTAAATATAAATGGTGTATAATGCTCTATTTTTTTTTCCCCTCATGTCTTAACATACTTGTCATTTCTCAACCAAAATTCCAAATGACTAGTTTTAATGACTTGTATGTTTTACTAGGAAAACAGTGGTTTGATGGAACCACTCAAAAAAAAAAAATCATCAAAATGAAATGTCACTGCATGATTGCAAGATGCCAAGAGAGCTTGGCGCTGCGGTGTGGACGGTGTTTTGGTGGGAAAGGATGTGAGTGGGTTTAAATATTTGTATATAAACACGAACACACAGCTGCAGAATGGAGATGATGGAACACCACCCTTCCCAAACCCCATCCGCTGCATTTGACCACCAAACATACACACGGTCCAGTACAAACACACTCTACTTATGTGTGACCAACACACCCGGCACAAACAAAGGTGCTTCTATGCACTCGTGGGCCCACTTTTGACCTCTGCTGGTGTAAATCTTATATGAAAGCGCAGTGTGTTCAAAACTGCACACACCAAAGGCTCGTCCCCTTTTGAAGATTTAATGGGGTGTGTCATTATCTCTACTGCTTGTAATTACTGTGCCATTTCCTGTTAACTGTGGCATCCCTGCACGCTCACACACACACACAACACGAGAGCCAGACCATGTTACTGCAAGCATTGTTTTAATACAAAAGAGAACAAAAAGAATTTATAACTTCTTTACTTTTACACAATTGCACCCCTGTTTCTCTCAGTCATGTCAAAAGAGTAACACAATCAAAAGGTGGATTCATTCACAGCCCTTACCCCCTCCCAATGACACAATAAATAAATAAAAATCACCTTTCTTCAGGTATTCATATACTTCAGCTTGTCAAAGACAAGATTTCAAAGAGCTGTTTTTAACAGGGGCTACGCCAGTCGCCCCCATCATCCATTATTCAGGGTGCTTCCGTCACGAAAGAACAAGTAGGAAGCCACATTTGACGTCATCTAAAGTGTGTAGTCACCGGCAAAAAGGCCACCATTGGAATCAGTAAGCTTCCTGGTCAGTTAACATCAGAAATGATCAGTCAAAGAAATTCATTACATCAGGTGCAGATGTACAAAACAAAACAAAAAACACGTAACGAAGAGTGATTCCGCTTGTGTTAATACTAGTCATTCTCAAGAGTTGATATGATACTGCAATCACAAATAAATACAGCTCTTTACTCTAGAAAAGAAACGTCGGGATTATTATAAATTAACCAAACATTCACAATTGTAATCATTTTTGCATACTGTGGAAAAGCTCTGTAACATGATGTCTGTAACAAAACCACACAAATAGACACACAGCTGGTGCGAGTGTGTGAAACTCGTGTGCTGTGCGTAATAGGAGTTCCTGTAAAAGGATCGCGTGTGACCTGAAGGATCACAAGGCGGAGATATGTATCCTCGTCCACTTCCTCTCCTTATTACTGCGTTAATTTACCATGACATACCTACATACACATACACGCACACAAACATACATGAGTCTGAAACGTCCCATGTGCCAAAGGAAAAGGTCTGTGTTTCTAATCGACTTCCTCTTGTTTGCAGTGGCACTGACACCTGGGCGAGATGCCAGCTGGTGGAGAGGGCGACTTTGTCCAACCATGCATGAGGGTTTGGTGAGTGACGGGCGTTTGCATATTCAGCCCCTTCGAGTGTCAGTATAGAGATGTCTGCTCACACTGGATGTTCTCCATCACACATTCAAAGAAAACATGTAACGTCAGTCAGATTAAGGACATGATGTGTAACACAAATAAGGCAGCATTATGGTAGGTTTGAATCTGGGTGGTGTAGCAGTGTTGGACGCTGTAGAGGATGGAGTGCGGTGCGGTCCTGTCCCGTCTGAGCTGGCGAGATGTGAGAGTTGTTCTCCTCCTGCTGGTTAAACCGTGACCACCCTCAGCGGACTCGGTTGAAGGATTCACTTCTTGCCCGCGGGTGTTTTGGGGCTGGGGGCCTTCTTGGAGATGGTGGGGATTTTGGAGGGTTTGGCCCCAGGACGGCGAGGGGTGTCTGAGGTATCGGAGCAGGCCGAGCGGGTCTCCATGAGCTCAGATGTATCTGAAGCGTCGCTGCCTCTTCGACTGCTGGCTCGGCTTCCAGCGCGACTCCCTGCTCGACTGGCTGGACCGCTCGTCGAGGACGGAGTGCGTTTGGTTTCTGATGAATAAAGATGAAAAAGGGTTTTAGGCTAAGGGTTATTGGAATAGAGCAAATCACAAACACAAGGCAGAGCCACGTAAAAATAGCACCACAATTTTAAATGTAATATTAACTGTGTTGGGAATAACTATTAAAAATAGCAATGTCTACAAATCACTATGACACTCTTTGTGAAATGGATCGTCCCAAAATTGGGCTGATATTGTGTAGCCTGTACATGACTTAAAACAATAAAATAAAAAAAAAAAATAAAAAAAAAAAAAATATATATATATATATATATATATATATCAGGGCGTCACGGTGGCGCAGTGGGTAGCACGATCGCCTCATAGCAAGAAGGTCGCTGGTTCGAGTCCCTGTTGGGTCAGTTGGCGTTTCTGTGTGGAGTTTGCATGTTCTCCCCGTGTTGGCGTGGGTTTCCTCCGGGTGCTCCAGTTTCCCCCACAGTCCAAAGACATGCGCTATAGGTGAATTGAATAAGCTAAATTGGCCGTAGTGTATGTGGGTGAATGCAAGAGTGTATGGGTGTTTCCCAGTGTTGGTTTATAGCTGGAAGGGCATCCACTGCGTAAAACATATGCTGGATAAGTTAGCGGTTCATTCTGCTGTGGCGACCCCAGATTAATAAAGGGACTAAGCCGGAAAAAAAATTAATGAGTGAATGAATATATATATCACGCAGTTAACTGACATTTCTGTGGCAAATTCAATTGAAATGCTGCTGTTCACTATTTTTGACATTCTGTAGTTTCTAGATTCATTAGATAAAAACTGTAAATTAACTGCTAGATTGTTTTGCTATATTTGGTCAAAAGTGTAAATTAATTGTTAAATTTGTTTTGCTTTATTTGGACAAAAACATCATCAAGTATGCCATTTGGCAGTTACATGTTTCTAACAGCGTGTTGCAGGAATGAGCCTTTAAATATAGAACTAGCTTTGATTAAATATTGATTAAATGTCTCAAGATAAACTTGTCTACAAAGTAACTTAAACTTTCAGTCAATGTGGCAAAAACAGCCACGAACACAATAAAAGGGTAGTACATTTGCCCAGAGTGTATTGTTGAGTTTTTGAAATATTTCAAAGCATTTTCCCAAAATATATGTCAAAATAAAATTTGCTGAAACAGAGAAAGTTGTGGCCAAATTAAGACTCAAAATCACCTCAGAGTGGATGAAAACATCTCCAACAGCACACAGGGGTTAAATAAACATTGAAAAAGTGATCCGATTCAGAAGTTTATTGGTGGTGATGTTGAAGTCATATGACTGTGGTGTAATTCGCTTATAGTCTTTTCTTTCTTTTTTAGCTTTCACTTCAGGCTGTTCTTATTTAGACATCAAACTTAATTTTATTAATTGACTGAATTGCATTTCTTTAAAGAATTAAAAATAAATAAACACTGACATTCTTTTTAGTATTCCATTTTCCACAAGAATCTCTTAGTATCTTTTGATGCTATTCAGTTTCCAAGTAGATTCCTCAAAATGGCATATTAGATAAATTCATAGAGGCTTCTTTGATTTTAGTGTTGTAGTTTCGTACCTGAGCGTCCAGGTTTAGCAGCGGTTGGTGTTCCACCGTTCTCACCAGTTAAGGAGCCACGGCTGGAATGAAACGTTGGTCTCTTCAGCTTAGTCGTGGAGCCTCCCTGTGAAAGTAAAGACAGACGCTTTAGTACAAAGAGCAGATCTGCTAGTGTAGCTACAGACAATAAGTCTAAAACACAAGCCTAGTAATGTAACTGGACTTCGTTTTCTAGAAACCAGATGACTAAACATCCAGCTGCTTACATCTACCCTTTTGTTGGCAATCTGTCATAAGATATATAACAGAATAAAGGCCCATTCACACCAGGGATGTTAACTATAAAGATACATTTCTACAAATCCTTTTCTTTTACAGAGTCGCTTGATATAGAATCTCATTATCACAGTAAAAAGTTATGGTTTATATGATGGTATTTGTTATAAAAGAGAGTAGCTTAAAGACATTTAGTATAAATCAGGGTTATTATAGTTAAGTAGAAACATACATGTACGATAGTTTGTGTTACTTTAAAATAAACATTTTTTTTTAGAAAGTAATACATAAAATAACCTAAACTTATTTTCTTTTTAGGTAGTTTAATATATAATTCATATTAATTTAACTTACAGTAACAAAACATAAATAATAATAAGACAAAAACAGAAAAAAGTAATACATAACATAACCTAACTTATTTTCTTTTTAGGTAGTTTAAATATATAATTCATTTAACTTATAGTAACAAAATGTATTAATAATAATAATAATAATAAGACAAAGTCAGAAAATCAGAAAATAAAAAAACAAGTACAATAAAAACTATAATAATTATCAGATGCACTATAATAACCCTGTTATAAACACAAATGCACAGAAACTGAATGTTTCTTCTGCTTTTTGTGTCAATGCTGTTGAATCCCAGCAATGTTTCATATTCATATTACTGTTTAGTAATGGTTGTAAGGTTGAGATTTTACCCTAAGCTTGTGCTCTATTGTTTTTTGGTTGAGCTGATGACTTGCAGTTAAAAAAAAGTATGTCATTGTCCCACATTTGCCTTTTAATGTTCTCGTGCATGGATATAAACACTAATATAGTACAACTATCTTCATAGTTGCAGTTCTTTAGTGTGAACAGGGCTTAATTCCTTGAAGAGCATTAAATGAATGGTCTGTTTTCCTATAGGAGTCTAAGCTACATAAGGTCATAGTCTATAATTACAGGAACATACAGGACTGATTCCTCTAGATATTCTGAATCTAAACGTAGACTCGTCTATCTCAGTTTTTTCTCGTTTGTTGTGATCAGGCTGTGCTTTAAGCTTCTTTTTTTTGTTAGTGTGTTATAGGGCGCTGGGAGCGGGCAGTGCGTTACCTCATGCCCAGGGGTCTGGCTGTGCTCTGGGCAGGACTGGCACTTGGTTGGTGTTGGAGTTTTACTGTGTGCCAGCCAGGGCTTGGCATAGCCACGAGATTGGGATTGGGAGGACTGGGAAATGCGGTAGCAAAAAAGGAGCGAAGTAGTAGTGGGAAAAGCAGTGGTAAGAAGCCAGGATAATCGGAAAAAGAGTAAAGTAGAGGGAGGCGATGCAGCACAGTGTTTTGGTAGGTGGAGATGAGCACAAACAGGGAGGAAGGGTGGAGGAAGGCACATTTTCCAAGCAAGGGAGGGGAGAGGGACAAAAAGACAAAGAACAAATAAAAATCTCACTGATGACAATATGATTCTGACATGCAAAGACAACATTGATCACGTCCTGATCCCACACACAACAATGTTAACAAACACCACAACCAGAGACAGAGAAACCGTCCACCAGAAACCATCCATCACCGCAGATTTCAAGACACCTTAAGGACAAATGACAGACTGATATGTCGTATTATCTTTTATTATTATTATTATTATTTTTTTCAATATGTAAACCTGGACCACAAAATCAGTCTTGTGATGCTCTGGCATATGTTTGCCAATAGGAAAAAAACATTGTATCTATATAAAGCTTGCTTATTTAACGTCTCGATAACAAATCTCAATTTCCAAAAATGGATGCTTATGACTGGTTTTGTTGTCTAGGGTCACATATGTATTTTTTTTATTTACTTTTGTTAGACTGTGTTTAATACATCAAAAATACCTCAAAAAGAGTAATATTATGAAATACTTTCACTATTTAAAATAACTGTTTAATGTGGTTTCTTTAAACGTTTAATGCATTTTCAAATTCTTAAATTTGAAACTTTACATAACAACATAAAACAAGCAATCACACAGTCAAATGTTCATGAAACATAGATGTAAAGAAAGACCATGATTAACACTCATTATGAAGTATGATGTTATGTGACAAATGACATTTATTTCCAAAGCTTTTGTGGAAAAAAAAAAGAAAAAACCCAAAAAGAAACAGGTGTGCTCAAGTAGGTTGTCTACGTCTGCAAGATCTTTTTGTCTCATATTTTGTACTATATATTTATATATACAATGACCTGTTGTGCGTCAGCATCTTCAGGGCAGTGGCAAATTTAAGATTTTATCTCTTGTTTTTGTAAAATTCAAAACATCATTACAGATTTTAAACAAATGCTTGTAAACAAAATTCGAGCCTAATGTACAGTACACTACAGATCAGAGTTGTTAAAAGTTCCAATGTTTTTTATAATGCTTACCAAAGCAAAACGTTATTATTGTTAAATACTGCATTTTAAAATAACTTTCTCTTTTAAAATATACTTTATAATATACAATTCAATATAATCCTGTTTAAGCAGTCATTGTGACCAATTCAATAATGCTTGTTGAATAAAAATATATATTTATTTCCAAAAGAAAAAAAAAACAGATTTTGTTTCCAGAATCTCGCTGGAAGTAGTTGGTACTTTTTGCCTACTCTTTTATGAGTACTTTGATTTTGGACATAATTCCTTTTTTCACATACCGTTCAGCAAGTCACATGCCTAGTAATTTGTTTCAATTAAGCACTGGTCACATCCTACTAACATTTTTACCATCTTTTACCTATTCATTTGTCCATTACAAGTCTAAACCAACTAAAGTACCTGCACAAATACACACTCAGCAAAATAAATATAAAGAGTCTAAATATAAGGAGTTATTTGTTTTAATCACACCCCTAGTGAATGATACTGAATGAAAATCAAATATGTAATCATTGGTTTGATTTAATTTTATTGACTATGAAGCACTGTATGTTTGAACTGTAAGTGTGCATTATACTTTTTTTTTTTAATTTAATGTTGTTACAACATCCTGCCCAGGGACTACAGATGTAAATTAGCTTTATAGCTAACTCTGGCACAACATGTCATGCTGTACATTTTCCTCACGTATAGATAAATAAAACAAATAAATAAATACAACAAGCTAAATTTTCGAGCCTGAAGTAACCCTCTATCTAGTATACGAAACACTCTCTCAACAGGCAGTATGTAGGGTGTAGTATTGTGTCACTCACCCTAGAGGAGGCTGTGGGTGTAGCGGGTGCAGAGGGCACAGAGGTGCAGCTGTGGGCACTGTGTGACGCAGATGAGGATGAGCGCGTGGGTGAAGCTGTGCGGGACGAAGGCTTGGACCGCCGACCCCGGGACCGGAAGGCTGCCAGACCCTGCGTGGCTCCCTCTGGAAGAATGAACTTCTCTCGAAGCTCCAGGTTGGTGCGTCCGCGAGCTGCAGAAGAGGAGAAATAAGATCAGCTGATTGGCCTTTTTAATGGACATCAAGGTTGAGTGCAGAGTGTGAGTGGAGAGAGTCAGCACTTCCTCCGGCTCACCGCTTCCACTCAATGCAGTTGGTGAACCCACTTTAAAAGTGGTCAGTGCGCGTGGTGGACACGATGCAGGGAGTTAACAGTGGAGTCAGAGCAAGCATCCTCAAAACAAGAACTCACTAGAAAATTAAAAAAAGCACAGCCTTCCTCAGCCCACCACGTAAACAAGTGCACACAGCAGACAAGACACCTGAGGGTCATGCCTGATAATGCTTTTAGCAAACACTGAAAACCAACACAAGCCTCCACACAGCATTCAGAATAACAGATACCCAACGCAGCAGCCCTTGCACAACATACAGACCACAGCAGCCAGCAGAGAGAGAGAGAATTTGAAAGAAAGATAGAGAGAGAGAGAGACAGTAAATTGTAAATATAATGATTATTATAATTATTTATTATTACTGTTTTATCCTAAAATGTTGAATGTTTATTGTTAAATGTACAGTTTATTCAAATTAGTTTTTTTACTATTTACTGTGTTTTTATATATACTGTATATGTTCTGTTTAATGTAAACTTTATAAATGCTTTGCCAATACATTTGTAACATTTGTCATGACAATAAACACAGTTGTGGATTTTTATTTGCTTATTTTTGTTATATTATTTATTTATTTATTAAATATATATATATATATTTTTCTTATTTGTGTATTTTGTATCAAATTTCTATAATTGTTTTTTAATGAACATATATATTATATAATCACTGTACTATTTTAGGCGACGCGGTGGCGCAGTGGGTAGCACGTTCGCCTCACAGCAAGAAGGTCGCTGGTTTGAGCCTCGGCTGGGTTAGTTGGCATTTCTGTGTGGAGTTTGCATGTTCTCCCCGTGTTCGCGTGGGTTTCCTCCGGGTGCTCCGGTTTCCCCCACAAGTCCAAAGACATGCGGTATAGGTGAATTGGGTAAGCTAAAATTGTCCGTAGTGTATGTGTGTGAATGGGTGTGTATGGATGTTTCCCAGAGATGGGTTGCGGCTGGAAGGGCATCCGCTGCGTAAAACATATGCTGGATAAGTTGGCGGTTCATCCCGCTGTGGCGACCCCAGATTAATAAAGGGACTAAGCCGAAAATAAAATGAATGAATGAATGAATGTACTATTTTATTCATTGTTTATGTAATGTGCAATGCTTTGGCAATACAGCTCAATTGAATTTGAAAGAAAGAAAAGAAGAGAAAGAGAGAGAGAAAGACAGAGAGAGGGCTGTGCTTAATGGCAGCAGTAGCTGTGGTAAAAGTTATGCCCTCAAAACATCAGTGATTGGGAGTAACCAACTATAACCACTGACAATTTCTTACATTTTTTAAGTGCTGTTACAGTAGGACACAGCATGTAGCCAGATAGACAAGTTAAATGAAAAATTAGCAACTGTCCTCTCTCTGTTATTTTGATCTAACACTATCTTAATCAGACCTAAAAATAATACTCATACTCTTTCTCTATATTTGTGTTTTATATAAATATAAAATGTTCACATCAAGCTGGATAACGATAAATATAAATATATTTGTGTTCACACAGACGAACGATAATGTTCTGCTTATTTTTAGATTATGCTTTTAATTGGGCATTATCCCTTGTAACCAGCAGGTGTCCTCAGTATGCTACTACCGCATCTGAACAAACTATTGAGCTCGTGACGTGTAATCAGTCTAATCAAACAGTGAAATTAGCAATCGCAGTCAGTTCCCCAGCATTTTCAAAAGCGGCAACACAACGGCACTGAAACTAGCACTGGATTCCTGCGGTACATTTAATTTTATAATTCATTTTACCAGCATGACTTTCATAACTTCCATGTATTTTTTTTTTTCCATTATTTCCCATGGTATAACCAATTCTTTCCAACATCGTCATTCTCTATAAATAATCTTTTAAAAACATCAAGCAGTGTACTTCTCCACAGTGTTGTCTGTATCTTTAAATTGCGCGAACCCATTAAGTTTTAACGGATTCTGGCTGGCTGTTAGTCTTTTATCATTCATCAGCTGGGAAAAAAACGTTCTGAAAGTCATCCCATCGCTATCGTTCTTCTGTATCTTTATCCTTGTAGTTGCGATGTGAACTATGCTATTCTTTAACACTATAAACGATTTTTACAGTTATAGCTTTACCGTTATCGTGCTTGGTGTGGGCCTTTAGACTAACCAGTAATGGTTATATAATTTACATACATTTGTTATTTTGTTGCGTTGATTGCTAGTGTTCTCATTTGTAAGTTGCTTTGATAAAAGCATCTGCCAAATGATTAAATGTAATGTCATTATCTATCTATTTTAGGACGAATGCATTAAAAACATATTTGTGGTCACTACATTTATTTAAAGTTGCCATGAAATGAGAATTGACTCTTCTTATTTTTATATGTACATAGTTCTTGTTAATCAAATACCATAACCTTTCCCTGCCCCCTTGAAAGACTTTTTTTCACTTCTGGTCACATGGAAATTCTTTAGGGCAGGCACATCAGTGGGTGTCTCGTCTTCTTTAGTTTTGTTAGCAACACCGTTCCTAAAGAACAAAATCATGCACCGACATACTTTTTTTTCTCATTTCAGGACCATTTCAAGTGGATATATGTCACGATAGCGGAAAAAAGGACAATTTTAACGTTTGTTTCATGACGACTTTAATACGATTTTGTCCCCTTAAATAATTTGTGTAGCTACTTTTTGTTTTTAGCCTGTAGTATGGCTGAATCATTTTTCAAAATCTAACTTGACTGCAGCTTTTAAACTGCAGCTTGCCAAAGCTTCGCATAATTTAAAGTAGCTTCCCCAACACTGCATGACACTCGCTTTTCCATCAAACCCAGTAAGAGCAGGGTAGTTGATAACTGCCACACCATGTAATTTCCTCCCCACAAAGCAGGTGGGGCCTGTAATTCATTTCTCCATGAGTAATTGCTCTTTAAGAGCTGCTTCAAACAATATTAGAAACCCCAAGCCTGGCCACACCCTGGTCCTGGATGCTTTTTCAATTGCAATATTCATCCAGGACACATATGAAAGGAATCAAGCCCAGGCCTGGCCAAGCCTGGTTTCAATGGTTAGCATGATGCTAGCTGACACATAGACCTCACATAGTCCTCACACGCTCACACACGCACCCAACAAATAGTAAGACACAGCAATGATGGGATGGACCCCAAGCTGGACAAAAAGGATTAGAGGCTGAGAATGGAACAGACAGACAGATGCCGTCAAACAGGAGAAGAGTTAAGAGGTGGGAAAGGAGAGAAGAATGAGGTACCTCTGCAGCAGAAATAGCCAGGAGTGACCGTCACTGAGAGACACAAGAGACAACGTGAAAACACACATTCACACCATCCCAGAGAAAGAGTCACATACGCACACTCGTAATCCCTTCCCCTCCCAAAGGGACAGTTCACTCAAAAATGAAAATTCACACATGATCTACTCACCTTTAAAGTTGTTCAAAACATGTATGAGATATTTAACACACTTCAATCAACTAGAATTTAGGACACTTCAAAATGTCTTTTTTTACATTCCACAAAAAATGCCATACATGTTTAGAACAACATGTGAATTTACATCTTTGTCGAACTTTCCTTTAAGACCTCTTGCTTGGCAACAAAAGGGAATAAATTGACTACAAACACAATCTTTGGAATATCAATCTGCATTAAAGGGGCTATATGTAGAATTTAGAAATCTTCGTTATTAGTGACACTCGTGGCTGTTAATGTGAACTGCAACCAGAAACGTAGTGCTTTTGCTTATATTAATGCGTGTAAATATGTAAACATCGTTTCACTTAATTACAGAATAAATGCTAATAGACTGTACATAAATATATATAAATCAGTCTATGGGCTTTTTAGAATTAATACTGGAAGTCAGGGAATGTTTTTTTGTCGGGAATGAGGGAATGTCACAGTGCCAAAAAAAAAACAATATTTAAAAAAATTCATACATATAGCCCGTGTAAGTATCTCAGTAAGTAAGTAAGTCAAAATGTATGAAGTGATGTCAACGGCTGAGCCAGAATTCTCAAAGCACGATTGGTTGGGTCGGTTAGATCAGTGTCACGGTCAGCAAAGCACAGCAAAGCAAAGCAACAGAGAATCAAACGAGGTGTGAGTGAAACAGAGGGATCGAGAGGGAAACCAAACGAGTTGAAAAAGAAGAAAATCTGAACGAGAAGGAGAGAGAAAAACCCAACCTATGCGAGATGATATGGAGCTGCTGGAGTCAGAACGCAGGATTTTAAGTCCTGGATGTTGCACTGGGGAGAGAGAAAGAGAGATAGGGGATGGGGCAGAGAAAGAGGGAGGGAGAGACCTAAGGAACATGCATCATGCACTACAATTGTAGAAAAAATAAAGAGGATGACAGGGAGATAGAGAGAATAATATGTAGGCCATGCATATAAAACAACCATCGTGGGAAAGAGGTCAGGATGTAATGGGGAAGTGATGGAAGATGAGATGAGAGTGAACTCGGAGAGGACTGAAACACTCAAAGAAAAGAAGATGATGAGCAAAAACGATGTTGATGGGAGTAAGAATAATGCTGTCTGACAGAGTGTTGAGCACTTCCAGGAATCCTGTTTTCTTGTGTCCCTAAGGAGCAGGTTTCTTTCAGCTGATGTGTCAGACTTACCTCGACAAGGGTCGTTCTTCACCAGGAACTCATCCAGTGCCATCCAGCCTCCTCCAACCCGAACCATGACGGTACTGCGCAGGATTCGGACAAGACGAAGCTGCTGTGAGTCTCCGAACTGAGGAAAGAGAAATTACAGAAAAGGAAGAGGACAAACCAAAAAAAAGAATGAGAATTTAATAACGTCTTTAAAAGGTATGGTTCACCCATTAAATGTATTTATGTGGAGAAAAAAAAGGAGAAATTCTGAAGAAATATACATGATGATTGCTCAAAATGTCAGTCACACTTTAAAATATGGTACATTAGTTAATGTTAGCTAATGTATTTACTAACATGAGCTAATAAATAACATGAGCTAAAACTCGTACAGCATTTATTATATGAATACAAATTCATGCTTGTTCACATTAGTTAATGCACAGTGAGTTAACACGAACTAACACTGAACAACTTTAGATCCATTAACAAACATTAACAAAGATGAATAAATGCCGCAATTAATGTATATTTCATGGTAGTAAATGCATTAATTAACATGAACTAATACAGCCTTTTTGTGAAGTGTTACCAAAATGCCTCCTTTTATGTTCCACAGAAAAAAAGTGAACTAAAATGGGTGAACTATTCCTTTAAGATCATAATACAATTAGCTTATTCTACTAATTATATTCTGAAGCTCCAGGAAAATCAAAGCAAATCACACTGCGGCATGCAGCAAACCACATTCTTTTATATTCTACTTGATTTATGCCCAGCTTAAATCCCATCTCTACAATAAACACCACACACCACAGCAATTCTCTGGAATTTTTCCCTGGACGTTTGTCCTTTTTTACTTCCAAGAATTGCTTTGGTGGAAGGTTTATTTTCTCAAAGGCAAGAAATCAGCCGTTGGATAGTTTTCCACCACCAAAAGCCAAAACAACCCTAAAATCATAATAGAGAGCGCTGTAAATCCGAACCATTTCCTGATCATGATAAATGATTTTCAATAAAATAAAACAAGCACATCCCAACCACAACACAAAAGCTAAGCCCTTTGAAATCTGCCTCTGGATTCTGAAGGCGTGTGTATATATATATATATATATATATATATATGCATTTAATATTTTGCCGATAGTACTGCAATTTTTGTCTCCCAGACAGGAAATGCCCGCTGAGAAAGCAGGAAGGGACTAAAGAAATCCCCATTTCAGACAGCAGCCAAGAATGTGCCCTGTCCACAGGGAATTCTTAGCAAGCCCATGCAGAAACTGTTCTGTACCGATTTAGATCTGGCTGTCTGAAAAAACAAAACAAAATAAAAGACAAGCTTCTGCAGTGGGCGCTCATGGGAACTGCAACAGATTTCAGAGGACAAGTCACAAAAACACTGCTCACACTTTACCTGATTCCCAAGGAAGAACTACAATAAGTCCGGTGCGCGTGGAGGAGGAGGAATAAAACAAGAAGAAAGAAAAGAGAAAAAAAGAGTGAAATAACAGACATGAACACACATTGACCTTTTGTTTTGGTATATTAATTAATTTCCTTTTAACGATGCCTAAAAACAGCACACAATGGAAGAAATGCCCATGGGAAGCATGGAGTGCTTGTGAATGGTTGCTTGACAACAAACACAATGAGGAAAGCACAGCAGGTGAAGTGAGAAAGAGATAGACAAAGATGCACAAACATCATGATGTGGAGTTAGCATCGTGGATCTGTAGCCTGTGCAATGCAACAAGTTAATACAAAGATCATTAACCAATGGTTAATGATGCTGAACAATGAAAGACCATTCAGTGGCAGTTGGGATTATGGGTTGATCATTAGTTGGATGGTGGGAGGCACACAACGTACTCGGATGATGCTGTGAAGTGTTATGGTGGTTTTGCGAACACACAAAAATGGCTGGTGCAGCTTTATTCCAGTCATACTTGCACAACTTGCATGGTTAGAATTGTAATATTTCAATGGCAGGGTCAAGGATGACCTGGATGAGGAGGTGTGGTGATGACATAGCATTGCTGAGTGTTAGTTTTACATTATTAATGTCATAATAAATGTATTAAAACATCTTGGGCTCCAAATTCTCACCCGATACTTGTTCTCTCCGATCTGCTCCACTTGAAACCTCTTCGCACACTTGCATTGAGCCACTTGTCTAGTGACCTGCAATACAAACATTTGAATTTAGTTACGTTTAAATGCATTAAAATGTCATTATCATTCCAATTGGTCCGCACCTCATCCTCGATCTTATCAGCGTCTGTTGTGGGTCTGTAAGCATCTTTGTTGGGATGCAGTGCAGCCACAAATTCATAGTAGTCAATGTAGCCGTCACAATCACGGTCAAAGATATCAGCAACAGCCGTCATCTCCAGCTTGCTGGTAGGGAACTCTGCAAACGTAACGCATAGTTAAACTAAAATTCAATGAAATTCATGTGCAAAAATGTTCATGAGCACATACTTGAGGCCAGGATGCCATCAATAAACTCCTGGCGGGTGATCTTTCCATCTTGGTCTTTGTCGATGCGTCTGAAGAAGTCCATCACACGAGACTTCTTGTGGTTCATCCAGCGCATGTATTTCTTCCTCCACACATCGAAGTCAAAGTTGGCAAATTCTTTAAGCTGTTGGTGGAGAAAGATCATGAGTTTTTACTTTTACTGTTAGATTTCATCAATTGATTTTATGGGTGCACTGAATTTTTGGCCACTGAACATTATAGGCTGAAAATTGCATTTTCGGTTAACGGACGTAAAAGAAAAACTGCAGCAAATATGAGCGGAATGAAACACTTGTGCTGTGCAGTGGATGTGGAAAGCACTGCGCTATGAAACCCATTCATTTCAATGGCCACGCAAGTAAGGTTTGTTGCTGTGCTGCTTAAAAGAGGTTGTGCACACAATGGTTAAAGTTCAAAATAGCTCAATATTCTATATTCCACTCATGTACATGCACTTATCTATGCATGAAATGCACATGTTCACCGGAAAAGCAAAGTCTGCTCAAATAACGCACAACAGGATAATTTTACGTAGTATACTTGTCCCTGCTGCTTGCATTAATGCTACTGTGCTGTCATGGCAACGTTGGTAAAAAAAAAATAGACTCCTCGAGTAGTTTTGTAAGACTTTTACAATTTTAATCAATAACCTAAATTATACCTATTAAAAAAAACACAAGCCAATAAAATAATCTAATTAAATAAATAATTTTTACAAAGTTTTTCGGTCAAGTGCATTAAGAAATTTCGGTTTTGGCCCAGAATTTTTATTTCAGTGCATCCCTTCTTGATTTACCACAAGTACACAGAGATTGTTGTATGTTGTACCTCTTCTAGTCTGTCGAGGGCATCATTGAGCTTACGCTGGCGATCGAGGGCAAGCAGCCACACTTGCTGCCAGCGGGAGCAGAGCTGAGTGAGGCGAGGATTACCACCCGTCACCTGCACTGAGTGATGCTGTTGCTGCTGCTGCTGGTGTTTACCTGCAGGAAGGGCATAGAAAAATATGCTCAGAATAGCACAGTACTCTACAAGTTCTGCAAGAATGCATAATGAATGCCTTAATTGCTTTATAACTGTGCTCAATTGTTTTTAAAGTGGTGAATAAATTGGAAGCATCTTTTTTGATTGGTTATTTGTCCAGGGCCCACTATGAGTAAATTTACGAGGAGGCCACAAGAAGACATAAAATAATTTAAAATAGGACAATACAAGCTATAAAATAAGCTAAAACAATTAAATTACATAATATTACTTATTTTGTTGACCTTCAACAGGCAAAAATAATAAAAATATAAATATAAAACTGCGTAAAATATTATTATTTAAATATAAAACTGCAATTCTTAATCTTAAAATTGTAATCAACTGTAAAAGTCTTTTATAAAAGTTTTATATTGTAATGGACAAAAAAAAGTAGGAAACCACTTAACTACTTTGTACTAACGTCAAAAAATATTAATTGTTATTAGCTGTGTTCAAGATATATTGGCCAAAAAAAACATTTAATTTCAAAATGTATTTACATCTTTTAAACTTTAATAATAATAATAATTTATAAATAAATACATACAGAATAATAAATACAGTCTTGGTGAGCATAAAAACATTTAAACACGCTTCTATCAAACATTTAAACATCACACCACCTCCAAGCGTTTGAACAGTAGTGCATGTAAAGGATTTGTTTTGATGATAAAGTTCCTTACGAGCTCCTTTCCTGTCCGACAGGCTGCTGGGATGTTCTGCTGGCTTCCTCTTGTACGTCTTAGTCACTTTGTCAACATCGGGCTGTTTTCGGGTCATCTCTTCCATAAACACCTGATGGAAGAAAATCAAGTCGTAAGAAACGGCACAAAAGAATGCATTTAATATTAAGCCAGAGTGTGCGATGTGTTCACCTGATGCTCAGTGATGAGTGTCTTGAGCTGCAGGATGTCCTGTGTAAGGGGCTCAGTGTCGCGCTGCACCAGTGTGGTTTCTGCCCACTGCAGCCATGATAACAGTTCCTCCAGTAGTGCAGCATTATTGAGCAGTTCAGTCAGAGCTGTTTCCAAGCGCTGCTCATGCTGTTTGGCCCACGTCAGCACCTGTACATCAAACATTAAAATTTACATGGTGTTTGTATTATACAACCCTTTTGAACCACTGAATTGGTGCCTTTTGCATCCCCAACAACAAATACATTTGCGATTTCAATACTTTGTTTTCTTTCTTAAAGTCTGTGTGAACTGGAAGTTGATGAGACTTTTACTTCAGTATGTTGATGTATTTCCAACTGAAATTGAATATCTGCTTGTTAAGTGTGACGTCAGGCGAAGCAGCTTCCGGGTCCAAGCGCTCTATCAAACTGTATGGGGAGACTCGACAAATGGTAATAATAAGGTTTACAAAGCGCTGTAATACTTTACACTGGTAACTACTGGTGTCTGTGATGCAGCAAGTCCAGAGACGTGTAGTGTACACCATGATTTGATATAAAATTCACTTTACTGTGTGATAGGACTAAAAAGGGGTCATAAACGAATGTTTTCTCAATTCAAATGAGTAGCGGGGATTTGGACCCGGAAACAGTATTCCATATGCTTTCTTTTTGCACATCATTTCCTTTTAGCAAACTAACGGTAAGAGGGGGTCAAACTGACGTCAATAGAGAAGGACCGCCCCTACGAACACAGAAGCACATGGTCGGACTTTGAAGATTACCAAAACAAACGTTGTTTTATTGTGGATTAATTTAACATAATTAATTGTATACTTAAAGAATAACAATGTGCGCTAGTAAAATAAACATTGTACATTTTGATTTCACATTGACTTTAAACATAAAACTGATTTAAACCAAATTAAATATTATTTTATTTCATTAAAATTGTATTTATGCTGATAAGGATAAGGTTTTGGCCTGTCCCTCGCTATCATTTGTCTTTTACAACAGAACATTTAGTTTGCAAATTACATGCAAAATTTTACAAGTTACTTTTGCATATTGTTCTTTTTGACTAGCAATGTTTTTGGCTTAAGTATACAATATTTTTATAAAATATAAATAATTGGATCAGTGTCCCCAGCTTTCATGTCAGCTCTGTTACCCTCAGCAAAAACCCCAATTGAAAATATGGAAAATGCTGCTTATATATGTGAAAACTAATACATTTTCTAATTAAAACTATAATTACAATAGTTACAATAATTAGTTACATTATAGTTACAATACTTGCAACTATAAATCTATAATTACAACTTTAATTACAATAACAAACAATAGCAATTGTTTTATATGTAACAGTGATGCCAAAACATGAGGTAGAAACCGAGCCACAAAATAAGATACTAATTAGCCAAAGAAAGCATGATATACAATATGATATTTTAATTTATACAACAGTTCTGTCTGGTTCTTGAATCTGATTGGCTGATAGCTGTGCGATATTCTGCCAGTAACAGCACTCGTACTGCCTCTTCACCCTTGTGTATTACTCCGCCCACATACAGCAACAAGGAGAGGACACTCTACAGTTTGACAAATATTGCTGCTGTTGGGCAACATAATGTACTTTTGAGGCTTTTTTACTCAAGAATGTAGTTGTTTAGATTGCAACTATGCAGTTTGTTTATAAGGATAGTGCCTATTTTAAAATATTTATAATTTCTGAGAGACAGCGCATCGGCGGCAATTAGCCTGTCATACTGAGCAAAGACGGTTGACGTTGTCCATCCACAAGATGGTGACAGAGACCGCATAATAAGCCCTTAGAGGAGGACAAATACAGCGTAATTTTAAACTACAGCTGATCAAATCATTATTAAACTGGTATGTGATATTCTATATCGATCTCTCTCTTTTGTATGTTGTAGTGCTGTATTTATACCATAGTAATTGTAGTGTGTTGAGTGTGAGATGGGACTCGCATATCAGGAATGTGTGTTGTGTTGACAGAAAGAAAGAAGAAATGCCCGCATGTGTTTAGCATTTTTCCTTATCGCAAACACAACAGCAATCTGGTAGTGATTGCGCTGCTTTTTTTCAGGGTTAATTATTGTGATATACCGATTGCAACAGAGAAATAATGTAGACTGTAATACTGTAGGGAGATCTCTCTATAGACTGCCGTTCAGCCTTATAATCTTAAAATGTCAGCAAAATCACCTGTTTTGTCATCACTTTAGACATTACGCTAGAGAATCATTCAAATACTAGCTCTAAAGTGACGTTGGTGAATCAGTAACGGATTCTGCTGTTCTGACGTCAGCTGCAGATGTGAATGAATGGCAAAAGAAAGTAGTTCCTAATACAAAGACTCTCCGTGTTTGATTTTCTTTTTTATATACACGATTATGCCATCGAACTGTTGTATAAATGCAATATCACACTCGTAGCAGTGCGATGTGGCTGTATATCGTCACTGGTGGGACACTAAGGCAGTCGGCCACAACGCACGCCTCCCACCAGTGCTGACATACAGCCACATCCCACTGCTACTCGTGTGATATTGCTCATATATACTGAACATATTATTTTGTGTATGAATCATGCTAGTCTTGACCATTGGCATAGAGAGGGTTCTGATGGCACATTTTAGTTTTTCCTCGTGCTTTACCTCTTCAAAGCGAGCTCTGATGATGGTAATCCAGTGTTTGATAGTGGTGATGCAGTCTGGATGGCACACAGCGAGAATGGCTTCACCCATGCCAGCAGCTTTATTCACATCCACTCTCTTCTCCTCCACTGTTTGCATGAAATCTCGATGTGTGTGCAATAGAGCTTGCAGAGTCTCAGCTTCTTCTGGCAGGACGCCCTGAAAACGCAATGTTTGCTCTGCCTCTGACAGCCACTCCAGCAGCATCTGAACAGCTGTGCGGAACTCCTCTGCCTGCAGGAAAACACAGAGTCAGAATAAAAGATTAACACTGCACTACTGCTCAGATGTTTGGGATTCGTAAGATTTTTAAAATGTTTTTTGAAAGAAGTCTCCTGTGATCAACAAGGCTTTATTTATTTGATATATAAATATTAAGCATAAATATTATATACATTTCAAATAGTTTTCCTTGAATATAACCTTTTTTTCTGTTATTCAAAACTGAAATTTTGAGCAGCCAGTCCAATCTTCATCTCACAATCCTTTAAAAGTTGTTCTTAAATGCTGATTTGATGCTAAAGAAACATTTCTTATTATTATCATTAGTGATGAAATAAGCTGTGCTGCTTCATAGTTTTGTGGAAACATGATAAAAAAAATATAATGTTTATTATTATTACTATTATTTTTAAATGCTTTAATTTCTCAAGGACATTATATTGATGAAAAGTGAAAGTAAATTATTTAAGAAATATTTCATTTTTTAATAATTTTATCTGTTTTTATAAAACAAATTCAACAATGTAATAATAAGAGCCATTACTAGCAATTCAGCACAGTAATAATTGATTATAACAGAGCAGCAAATCAGCATATTAGAACGATTTCTGGAGGATCATGTGACTCTGTAATTGAAAATTAAGCGTTGGATCACAGGAATCAATTGCATTTGTACTTAAATTCATGTAATAATGTTATTTTAATTTGTAGATAAATTTATTTGTTTTTTTCTTTGATCAACTTGCTGAGCAGTACAGACGTCTTTCAAAAGCATTACATTCGAAATGTAAATAAGGCTCATCTGTACCTGTTTGAGAGCCTGCTGGAGGCGTGTCTGCTTTGAAACGGACAGGGCGCAGACAGTGTCCCAGCGGTTGCTCAGCTCCTGCAGTTGAACTTTGACCCAGGCGGTGTCGTCTCGGCCGGTCTCCATCAGCTCTCGAGCAGAGCGTTTCAAAGCCTGTACGCTGCTGGTCCGTTTCCCCAGCTCCTTCTGGAAGACCTGCGGAGAAATAAAAACAGCGGTATTGCTTGGAGGTCTTTTCCATTTAGAAATGCCCTTTAGGACAAATGTTCTCACTGCGTTAATAATGCAGCAGAAAATTCCAGGACTTTTTTTAAGCTGCATTTAGAATTAATGGTGGAAGTGGGACAATGACAATAGAAAATTATTTGACCCATATTTAGCGTGTCTTTTTCTGTATATAAAATCACTTTTTTAAAGTGATTTGTTGCAGACTCCAAAATGGGACGTCTCATCTTAATTCCTTACAAGGACTTTTTAGGTAACATGACCATTTCCTTAGGTTTTCCAGCACAAACAATTTAAAAAAAGTCAAATTCAAGCATTTAAAGCAACTTGTATGAATCCCAATACACTAGAAAATACTAAAGCTGTTATAAAAGTGAAAAAAAGGATGTAAATTGCAGGTGGTGTTGTGGTAATAGGATAAATCAATCAACTAAAAATGCTAATTGAAAAAAACTAAATACTATTTTAGAGTTTCATGTCATTGTGCATAATTGTTTATTCCTTTTAAAGAAATGTGAAAATATATTGGCATTTCAAACAGTATTGAGATTTGCTGACATTTTAAACAGTTTGTAAACGAATGCTCAAATTAATTTCTAAAAAAGAAGTCTTTCAATCTATGAAATCAGGAATTCAACCACATCAGTACCTTATGACAATCCATGAGGTTGGAAACGAGATCCAGATCTCCATGTACCGGCTGGTCCTCTGCAAGCTGAGGCTCCACACGGTACAGCCAGTCAACAAGTGCCTGGAGAGCCTCCGCAAACTGACCTGAGAACAGGAGGGCTTCCTCCAGCTTGTGTTGCCTGAAGAGAAGATCATCCCAAATTATTTCCAATTTCTTCATCGTTTAATCATTTCCCAAATGATGTAACTCCTAAATCACATTCCAGACTTTCTCACCTCTCCACACTCTTTCCACATACTGTGTCCCATTTGTCCCGGACCTCGCCCAACAAGTTGTCCAGTTTTTGCGTATCCGCTGGCAGTGTGGCCTTGTCTCTCATGGCCTTCCCAGAACGCACTGTGGTGTCATAAACCGGCTGCTTGGAGCCAAGAGACTTCTGGAACTCCTGCAGTACAGAGATGAACAGATAGAGGGCGTTAGAGACTAGTCTAAACGTTTTTAGCTTCACCAAATCACATTAATGGTACCTTATGTTTGGCCAGCTGGATTTTAATCTTGTCAGGCTCATTAGAGATTTCCAGCTCAGAGTCCAGCCTGCTCTCTGCTTCCTCCAACCAGTCGGTCAGCTTCCTCCAGGCCTCGTGGAACTAGATAAGATTGCCAGATGTCAGAGACAGACATGATCATAACAACACAGAGTAGACTTATAATGGTATCAGATTTTCTTATCTAGATTAATCGCTGAAAGTTTTAGCACAATATATGGTGTTATCACATATGGTTTTATCAAAAAAGTTACTTTTACGGTGTAATAACAAAAATGACTTGCTTTATTGTATATACACTTTCAGAGTAAACAAAATTTCAACCAAATTAAATTCCAAAAGGATTATAATTTTTAAAAAAATACAACTATTTTATTAGTTATAAACTCTATTTAATAAAACAATTATGACTTATATTCATATTACAACTACGATTTTAAAGCATTAATAGGCAATAGCTAACAAATTAACATCACCTAAGATTAATGAAAGCAGTTATCATGTTATCACTGGTGTAGTTATCATGGTGAGTTTAGTTAAATGAACTAATGTTAATTATTAAAGTCTTATTGCACAGTGTTAATGTACAATAGCAATATAAATAGTGACAGAATGTTCAACCAATACTTCAGCATGCAGTAGGCCAGATTAACATATGAAAATGTTCATGTTTAAACTATTAAGCTAATTAACCAATCAAGTGTCCAAGCATTTGGCACTGTTATGAACACCACTACGAATACAATGTGAATATTCTTAAATAAAAAATTCTTATTCTCAATAATAAACACATTTTCACAGTATTTTGAAGTACCCACAATATCAATATTGTGCATGTTCATTATCACGATATATCGAATATGTCTAAGACAGAGTGAGGAAAAGCAAAACTGACCTGTTTGGCTCTCTTGCGGGCTTCATCCAGGTGGCGTCCTCTGTCCAGTGATCTCTGTACCAGTTTGTCCCAACGGGCCTGAACACTCAGCAGCAGGTTCTTGATGAGAACCACGTCCTGTTTGAGACTGGCGAAACGCAGCTGAGAGCCAGCTTTCTCCAGAGCCAGAACCTGCTCTCTGTGAGTGTTCACCTCATTCACAAACACCTGCAATATACAAGAACAGAGGAGTCAAATTAGTCTGCCAGGTGCAAATAGTGATAGATGCCATTTACAAAAAAGAATATAAGTATTTTCCTTAATATGTGCAATTCACACTAAATACATTCATTCATTTTCTTTTCGGCTTAGTCTCTTTATTAATCTGGGGTCGCCACAGCGGAATGAACCACCAACTTCTCCAGCATATGTTTTACGCAGCGGATGCCCTTCCAGCTGCAACCCAGTCCTGGGAAACACACTAAATACAAATGACAATAAATTCTATTTAAGCTATAGCTAAAATTGTATTTTTATTTGCAGTAAGTGTAATTTGATGCGATTTGCACTTCAATATTTAAGAGATAGTTCACCTCAAAATGAAATCTCTGTCATCATTTATTCACCCTTCACTTATTCAAAAGCTATTTGAGTATATTCTGAAGAATGCTGGCACCCATTGACTTCCATAGTAATATTTTTTCCTTACTATGGATGTCAATTGGTGCCATCTTTAAATTCTTTAAAATATGTTTTTTCTTTATTTTCAACAGAACAATGAAACTCATAAAGGTTTAAAACCACATGAGGGAGAGTAAATGGTGAGGTCATTTTCATTTATAGGTGAACTATCCCTTTAAGGCTTCTTTATAAAACAGTATGCAATAATACCATACTGAGTGTAAATGAGAATATTTGTTAAATGGATATCGCCTTACACCTAACCATAAACAGTCTTAAATACTCCTATATTTAAAATAAATGGTTTCAAAATCTATTCGATGAGAAAAAAAAAAAACTGTTTTTGCTAGAAAGATTCAAACTCATTGCATCAAAAATTCCCACTATGCGACATTGTTTGTCATTTTGACTGTTTAAACCAGGCATTGGTGTAAACAAATACTAATACTTGGTCAACATTTTGCGACCCTAAGTTTGTTTAAACACTTTTTAAAGGAATCTTATGCTGAATAATTGAACTAAAACATTAAATAAAGTAGCATGTACTTAAAACAAGTACAAATATTTTAATTATTCGTGACCAACCTTGTGCTCATCTATCTGGAAGAGGACGGTGTCCAGGATGAGACTGGGCGGCTGGGCCATGTTGAGAGTCTGCTCTGCCTGTGTCAGCCAGTTTATGGTGTCTTGCAGGGAGGACTGGAAACCTGTCGCCAGTGAGACGGCTTCCTCCAGTTTACCCTGTGCAAAAAGAAGGACACAGAGGCAGAAAGGTTACCATTGGAAAGCAGAATAAGAATATACTGGTCAGTTATTAAGGTAGTAGTTGGGTTTAGGTATTGAGTAGGATTACGGATAAAGAAAAATATAATGTAGAATATGTACTTTATATGTACAGTACGAAATCTTAATAATAGGCAGGTAGTTAAACTAAAGTGTTACCAAGATACTTTATGAACTATTAATCAATCAATAAACAGGAAATTAAGGTCATTCGGTTCCCTTACCCTTCTGTCTTCCATTTTGGTATTGAGACTGGCCCACTTGTTCTGTAGCATGGCCAGATTCTGTTGTGTCTGGGTGGTACCGGGTCCAGCGTCCTCTCCTCCTCTGGCCAGCAGAATGGACTCTCCATGATCTAATAGCCGGTGGTAATGCTCACCTCGCTGGGACAACTGAGCCTGGAGCTCCTACAAACAGAGCACAGCAAAATCTTAATTTAACAATGTTCTTTAATGTTCTTTTTAACGAAAACTTAAAATTTAGGTCACGTTTTATTTTAGGGTATTGGTACTAAAGTGCTAGCACAGTTTAAAAATGGTTCATGTTATTTGAAAACAAAATCCTAGCTAATTCAAACTATTAACAAACAAAATATTAGTAGATAACTAATACTAAAATACCAGGCTTGCAAAATAAAATGTGAAATTGCTATATGTTGTGCATTTGAGGGTGGTTGGATATCTAATATGTTGTCTAGAGGTGAACTCATTTTGTGTACCATGTGTTGCTGCAGCTGCTCTCTGGCGGTCTCAGGCAGGCCACCTGTGGGTTTGGCAGCGGACAGCTGACTCTCTGTGCGTCTGAGCCACTGCAGAAACTCCTCCAACTCTCCATGGAAACCCTCCGCCTGACAAAGAAACCATGCAGAGGAAAGACAATGAGCTAATTGATCCGACACCTGTACTACAATATTAAAGAGAGCCATTGTTGATGCACAGAAAGTAGGGCTGCACGATATTGGAAAAATCTGACATTGCGATATTTTGGTTTTCAGCAATATATATTGCGATATGAATGTAATTTCATATTTGGAAAGATTTCATTCATGCAGATAGATTGGAATGATCAAGTCTTTTTCAATGCAGTGCATCTGAATAAATCATAATAAATTACAACCATATATAAATAGAACAGAGCAAAGATAAAAGTGAAATAAACAGTGCTTTATTGTTTTCTGAAGAGTCTTCAGTATTCAGGTAGAGGAATGGAACAATCAAAGGTAAAATAACATGGTCATCGTTGTTTAAATTATTTAAAAATAATAATATCTTTATCTTGTAATCTTTAATAAATCATATAATCCTGCAATGTGACTATTGCAGATACAGACATTGTGATATTGATGTGTAAACGATATATAGTGCAGCCCTAACAGAAAGTCTCCAAAGTGCATAAAGTTTACTAAATCAGCGTAATTATAATGCATTACAAACGCTAAAGACAAATACAAATGCACTTTTTTCTCTGTGCATAATGATGTAGTAATAGCCCGAGCACCTGTTGCAGGGCAGCTTCCAAAAGCTTCTGCCTCTCATCAGTCTTCAGCAGAAGGTTCTTCCAGCTGCGGTTCAGCTCATCCAGCTGGTCTCTCAGGTGGTTGATTTCATCTCCAGGACTGGACTCCAGCAGCTCAGAGCCTGCGCTGTTCACAGTCTCCACCGTGGCCCGATGGGACAGCACGTCGTTTCTTAAAACCTACAGAGACAGCTTGTTAAAAGACTTCACTTAAAGGAAGTAAAAAGCAGGGTTTTTCAAAAAATGAAGCCCCAGTGTGTCGTACGTGATGCTTAGCCAGCTCAATTTCGATGGCCTTGGGGTCAGAGCTGATGGGTCGCTGGGTGTCCAGTGTGGCGTGAGTATGACTGAGCCAAGACTGCAGCTCAGAGAGAGCGTGCTGGAACTGACCAAGAGCCAACAGCGCACCCTCCAGTTTGTGCTGAAAGAGACAAAAGACAGACTTAAAATGCAATCAAGTATAGTAACGTTTTCTGTTATGTAATAACATATATGTAATGAATGTAATAATAAATCATTCAAATAATTAGGGTACATTTGTATTAATCCATCTGCTTTGCCCATTTTTGACCATGTTCTTTATTTCTTTGAGGGCACAATCTATGCGTGGTTCTATGTATGATCTTTTTCCTATCTTTCAAACTACTATTATGAAATAATCTTGCACAATTTACATATGTAAAAAAAGGTACAGAGAGCAGCATTTCATTTTTGCTCTACAAAACAACATCACTGTGGGTTTGTACACTGCAAAAAAACTTGCTGTTTTTGTCTGGTTTCTAGTCCAAAAACCAACTAATTTAAAGAAGCATTTTGTAGAAAAGCAAAAAATACTGTCTTGTTTTCAGAAATAAGTCAAAATTAAGTGAGTTTTCCCTTAAAATGAGCAAAATAATCTGCCAGTGGGGTAAATAAAATAAACTTTGAAATAAGACTATTTAACTATACCCCATTGGCAGTTTATTTAGCTAGTTTTAAGAGAAAAACTCACTTAATTTTGACAGATTATTTCTGAAAACAAGACAACATTTTTTACTTGTCTAGAAAATGCTTCTTGATGTTGAAATATTTTGACTAGAAACAAGACAAAAACTCTAAGGGTCCTATCCTACACCCAGCGCAATAAGGCGCAAGTAGTTGCTATTTTAAGTTGTTGCTATTTTCAGACCAGCGCAACCCTAATATTCACGTTTTGCGCCACGTTGTTTAAATAGCAAATCCATTTGCGCCACTTTGTGGACTCATGGGTGTTACGATCTAAAAAGGAAGTGTGTTAAGGCACATTGTTGGCACATTGCTATTTTGAAGAACTGAAATAAACAGAGCCGTTGACCAACTAAAATCTGGTCTAAAGTCCAGTGCAGATCGCGTTAGTTATGCACCTATGCAGGTCCAAACGCTTACACATTGCTTAATACACACAGGATGTACAGCAATACACAAATATCTTTACACATGAAAAAAATTTAAGGATTAAAATGTTACTAAATTATTCTTTTTTTACATAAAAAAAAACCCACTACTCTCATGTCTTCTTCATCTCGGGTCACCTTTTTTCAGTTTATTCATGACAATTTGCATTATTATAATGTTATTATTATTAGCAGTATTATTTATTATATGCATATTTATATTTGTTTTAATAAAAAAATTACGATTATTATCGAGTACCTTTGAAAGTGGTCAAAAGTGGATAATTACAAAACATTTCAGACTTCATTTACCCCTGTATTTAGCCTTGTCCATTTTTGATCAGACCAACCAAACACACCAAAAACACTAGGTGTAAACAAAACCTGAGATAAGAGCTAGTCTCTGCTCCCTCACCTGTCTGACTGTAATTTTGTCCACCAGGTTGTCCCATAGGTGTCGAAGCTCGATGAGAGGCTCCTGAATCATGTCTCGGTCTGTTTGATCGCTCACTTTCCGGAGCAGCAGCTCTCCTTGGTGGGAAAGCTTCTCCATGTCAATCTGCTGCTGGTACACCTCCACTTTATATTGCTGGTAATGTAGAAAGACAAAATGTCAATCTTTTTCTTATGGTGTTCTGATGAGAGAGAAATGGAGACAAGATCTGATTCCAACCTTGAGCTCTTCGATCTGTTGTTTGACAGTGCTGAGATCTGTCCCGACGGCTGACATGTCACACAGTTTGATGACAGCATTGTCCAAGTAGTCAAACATGCCCTGAGGAGACACAAAGCGATTGATTGTGAACAGTTTGCTTGACCAATCAGAGTAGTTTGTGTGATTGCATCAGAGTAATAGACACCTGAAGAGCATCCTGGTACTGCACAGAGGCAGTCATGGCCTCTTCCAGTCTTTCCATTCTCTCTCTCCATGTGCGGTTCAAGCCTTCCCAGGCGCCATTCATCTGTATTTTAAAGAAAAACCACAAAGATATTTTATTAAAATATGATCAGTTTGACCATTTCCCATTGGCTTATCACTCTTCAAGGCTCTTACCTCATCGATGGTCTTCTTGACCTCTGGTTTTTCAGTCTCTCCGCAGGCAAAGATGAGGTCAGCTCCGAGTGTTCGTACGATCTCCAGTTCTTCCCTCAGCCCATCTGTCTCTGCTTTAATGGCCTGAGTGTGAAAGGAAAACATCATGACTACACTCTGGTAATATTTGTCTTGACACAACATTATAGAGTTCAGTCTACTGTAATTATCCATCATAAAGTCTTTTATTAAACTGAACACACAGGCTACACTAGTCATCCATTTATATCGTTCCTTAGTCTACTGGAATATTAAAAGGCCACAATATTCAAAGATACAGACTGCTTTTTTGTCTGTGTAATTATGACACAGAAGTGCTTTGTTTTATTTGTTGTATGAGCAATAATACATTAATACAATACATTTGTGATTTCAGTTTGAGGGAATGAATATTTTTATTATTTCATTTTATTTTAGATTATTTTATGAACTTATTGACTTTTGTTATATTAGGATACATCAGCATAAATACATTTCAGTATACATATAGAATTTAGATTTTTCTCATTTAGATATTTCTAGAATTCATTCATTCATTCATTTTCCCTCGGCTTAGTCTCTTATTTATCAGGGGTCGCCACAGCGGAATGAACCACCAACTATTCCGGCATTTGTTCTACGCAGCAGATACCCTTCCAGCCGCAACCCAGTTCTGGGAAACACCCATACACACTCTCATTCACACACACACTTATACACTACGACCAATTTAGTTAATTCAATTCACCCATAGCACATGTCTTTGGACTGTGGGGGAAACTGGAGCACCCGGAGGAAACCCACGCCAACACGGGGAGTATTTCTAGAATTTTATTTTATTTTTTTATTCAGACAATTTTGCAGTTATTATGGTCTTTTACTATAATACATTTAAATAACATTCAATAATAGTATAATCTTATCCAATAGTTATTTGAATACTGTTTATTCATTGAGGCTACTTAAAAGTCTGTTGTGGACCACTGACCCACACACACACACAAAAAAAAAAATCAACTAATCAACAAATCATTCAGGCAATCTGCCAATATAACATTTTTGTACCTCTTTAGTTAGAAGTTTTTTCATCAATCACAATTCATGGTATTAACGAACCATTAACCAACACTACTAGCTTAATAAACATCTAATTAGCTGTTTATTAATAATATAAGGTAGTAGTTGGGTTTAAGTTTTGTGTAGAATTAGGAATGCAGAATAAGATCATACTTTAATGATCAACTACTAATGAACAGTTAATATCTTAATCACAGGCAGGTAATACGCCAGTAGTTAATAAATTTTGACCTAAACTAAAGTGTTACAAAAAAACAAACAAAACAAAAAATTGGTATTTTGTTTTCAACTCTCTTGCTGGACTGACCTCTGCTGCTTCTATTTGCTGTTTTATGAGTGAAGGATCCACCCCCGGGTCTTCCAGATCTTTGACGATGTCCTGAGAGTCTCTGAGCGTGCTCAGCAGAGCAGCCATGTCGGCCCAGAACTTTCCAGCAAGATCTAGAACGTCCTGAAGCTTTCCCTCTCTTTCCTCCGCTCTCTGTCTGATCTCATCCCACAGAGAGCGCAGCCGCAAGAGTCGTGAACGCACCGCTGAAGACAAGAACAAAATACACATTTATCAGAACACTTGCCTTATTTCATACAATGTGTCTGTCACTTGAGATGAAAGATCTTTACCCTGGGCGGCAGGATCATCATGTGGAGCGCGACTGATGAGCTCTTCTCCTCTGGCACACAGAGCGCTGAACGATGGCAGGAGTTTGTCCAGCTCTAGACCTGTAGCCCGGTGCTCTGCCAGCTGTTCCCGGATCTTCTCCACCTCAGCGGCCACTGAAGGAGGCTGCCGCAAGCGCTGGACTGCACCTTCCAGAGTCTCCAACAGAGGGTCCATCTTATCATGGAACTGAAATGACAGAAAGATGATGGCAGTCAGAGCTAATACAGCACACAAGGTGCAGGAGAGATGTATCTCAGACACATGCTAAGGGGTAGAAGAAGATGGTGCTATAGAAGGAATACTTACTACTACTATTAATACAGAAAACGCATCAGAATAATGACACCTTCCTGCAATGGCCATCATGGTGATAAATGACAACAGAATATTCTACATTGTAACAATATTTCACAGTATTGCTGTATTTTGATCAAACATATGCAGGTTTGGAGAGCATATTAACATTTAAAATAATGAATACATATTTGAACTTTTTGTCTCATACATGAAGGCTTAGCACATTTGTGAAGCCTGATTTATACTTTCGCCTGGCTCCGCAGCGTGATCCTGACTGAGTGCACGCAACCGCGAGTTGTTGAGGCTTTGACTGCATTGTCGGTATACTATTATTTGCAACAACAGGGGCGACTCCGAGTAACTGTCATGATGAAGAAGTAGTCAGCGAGTGGAGTTGCTAAATGAATTTAATTATATATAAAATGAATAGATTGTGGATAAATATGGACTTTCAACACCATCAACACCGCGATGATGTCACATTTGCCATGTGCACCCTAATGAACTTGCGGGAGTGTCGAGTATAAATCAGCCTTAAATTGGTCTGAATAAGACCTTTTGATAAATGCCTTCATGTAAACAACAGAAAATGAGAGCCTGATGGAGGTGTCAATAATCTCTTAATTTAGGGCCAAATATACAGTCAAAGCACAATGCAAAATAGTAATAGTAGGGAAAATGATAATATATACAGAATCAAAATGCACATGGGATATTTTGCCCATCTTATACTTGTTTGGTACTAGCAAAATACGGTCTATAAGTCGACTGGGGATGCACTTTATTTTACAGTCCTGTTTTACATGTACATACTATGTAGTTATCATAATCATTACATTAAACTAATAACTAGGTGCTATCCTTAAACCTACCCCTGAACGTAGCCTTCCAATGTGGTTAGTTTATATAACCCGCTGCTTTTTAGTTAAGTATGTACACATGTTAAGTACACAGTCAAAATTATTAGCCCTCCTGTGATTTTTTTTCTTCTTTTTTTACATATTTTCCAAATGATGTTTAACAGAGCAAGGAATTTTTCACAGTAATTCCTGTAATATTTTTTCTTCTGGGGAAAGTCTTATTTGTTTTATTTCGGCTAGAATATTATTAACCCCCTTAAGCAATATTTTTTTTCCCGATTGTCTACAGAACAAACCATCTTACCCTAACTTACCTAATTAAGCCTTTAAATTGCCGTTTAAGCTGAATACTAGTGTCTTGAAAAATATCTAGCAAAATATTATGTACTGTCCTCATGGCAAAGATAAAAGACATCTGTTATTAGACATTAGTTATTAAAACTATTATGTTTAGAAATGTGTTGAAAAAAAACTTCTTTCCGTTAAACAGAAATTATGGAAAAAAATATACAAGCGGGATAATAATTCTGACTTCATCTGCAGACACTGTAAAAGAAAGTGCAACCAACTGCTGTTATCTAAAATGACTCCACATTCTCATCTGAATGATTTGAAAACGTCATTGTCAATCTAATACAGATGTTAGATCACTGATGGTTGTGTTATGGTGCTCTTACCTCTACCAGCTGAGGGTGATGCAGAGAGCAGTGATGATGGAGGGATGGACACACACACAGCACATCCACAAACATGAGTGACGGGTGGACGGATGGACCAAACGGACATGGGATGGACAGGGAAAGGGTAAGGGAAGAGTTGCAACAAGCAGGAATAAGGGAAGTTTAGGGATATGGGTGATGGGATATGGGAGCACAGTACAGTTTGAAGAGATTGAGGTGGAGAAACAGTACAATGGGTTAATTCAATAGCATGCAACAGACCAGCAGGAAGAATCAATAAACAGTCAGTTGATGATGTCAGTGATGTTATTTCAAAGACTACCTTAATCTGAAACAATAGTTAATTAAATAGTTAATTAAAATTCAAACTTGAATTTGTAATGCTGAACACAAAAGACGATTATAAGAATCGGGTGCCATGGACTTCCATAGTATTTTTTCCCCAACACTGGATGTCAATGACTACCAGCATTCCAACATTCTTCAAATGAGATGCTGCGACATTTACATACAATCACAAACTGGGCAGCAGACCAATGTAAGCATGCAAACATTTTCCAGAAAATACCTGAACCGACTGTGACACTGCTTCATCCAGTGCCGTGGCTCGACTTTTGACCTCCTCTTTGATGCTCATGTAACGTCTTTCTGCTTCATTATAACGCTGTCTCACTGTTGCCCCTTCCTGGGCACTCAGTTCTGCCAGCTGTGGGCCGATCTTTAGCAGTTTGTCAATGTGTGGCTTGTGCTCAGCGATGGACTCTCTCAGGAGCTAGACAGGAAATAAACAAGTCATGTTATCCCTTTTTTCCGTTAAACAGAAATTGGGGAAAAATATACAGGGGGGCTAATAATTCTGACTTTAACTGTCTACAACCACAAATGAGTAAAAGGGACTCAATTTTGTCCTCTGAATGTCACCCACTCACCCTCATCTGGTCTTGCTGTTGTCTGAGAGCCTCTGTGTCAATGGCAGGAGGGGGTAGCTGGGTAATTAGGGTCTCAGTTTCGCCCAGCCAGGGTTCGAGTTCTTCATACGTCTCCCAGAAACGCGCCACCAGCACCTGTGCTTGCTCTAGAGCTGAGAAACGCTCAGCATGACTCTGATTTACCGCTTCATAACGAGCACTTAAAGAGTCCGTCTTCACCTACAGGAGCAGGAGAAAAGAGGTTTTACTGGGTCAACCAAATTACTCTTTGAAGAGACCGAAAAAAACAACTGTTGTTTTTCTCCAAACATGACTCAACAAATCAGATATAGGGCGGAAAATGGATGAGTCACGTCAATTCAATTTTCCTAATTGAACCTTTCTCAGAAGAAACATTGCACAGCTTATTCTGCCCCCTCCCGCTCTCTCGCTGTTCTATATTTTGCGTCTAACCTTCAAAGCGTCTCTCTGCTGTTCGCTGCAGCTCTCCAGGATGTCCTCTCGTGTCTTGAGGAGCTGGTCAACGGTGTCTTTGTGACGGATGATGTCGATGTTAAAGGCTCTCTGCACCTGGAGTTGAGCCACAGTCACGTCGGGCTCCAAACTCAAAGGCCCCAGAGACGCCAACTTCCTCTCTGTCTCTCCAACCCACGTCAGCTCTGCGTCCACTGCCTCCTCATACTGAAAGAATAAGAAGCGTGACAGAAATATTTACAAACTCAACCAAGCAGCACGGTCCTAAATCTAATATTATGAAAGAAAAAAATTCATGTCAAACATTTATATTACCATTTTATATATTGCATAAAACACTGAATTACCAAAAGTATGAAATAAAGTAAATGTTAGGCCACATGGAATCTGTAAAAGCAGAAATAAGCAGATTTTCGCAAATTTGTTGCCCATTATTGTGTCTATTTATTTACTTATGTAAATATATATTTTTTCTTAAAAAAAAAAAAATTATTTCAGTAATATTATTGAATAATATGGAAATGTCTACATGATTTATGTACAATATACTTTGCAAAGTACATTTTTCTGTATTTTACTAAATATATTATAGAAATATAGTAAATATTATAGTTTCACTATAATCTTCTATGTGAAGCTGCTTTGACACAATCTACATTGTAAAAGCGCTATAGAAATAAAGATGAATTGAATTGAATTGAATTAAATATAATATATGAGAGACTTACTTTGTTTACCAAAATAATGGTTCTAATTGAATTTGCATTGCAAACCTTAAATAAAAGTTTCAGTTACTATACTCTCAAAACCAGAACATAAATGCCCCTATTTTGTACAAAATTCTGTGCAGAAAAGTCCACTAATTCTATCTGGCCCTAATAATCTCATATAATGGTATACAATATGGTTTTGAACAATAGGGTTTAATTTTGTGTTACTGAAATGCATTTAATGCAATACCTGCTGTGACCTTTGGATGGCAGCCTGCACTAACTGCACTCTCTGTGTGATGGTCTCGTCTGCTTGGCGGTATCGCTGATTGGCATCAGCAACCAGGCGGTCCAGTCCTTCCCGCGCACGCCAGGGTACCAGATCCAGTAAAGCACTGCCCACCTCATTCACCGTGTCAAGAACTAACCTCTTCTCAGCAGACACACACTTCAGCTCCTGAGCCAGACATGCACATTCAGTAATAAAATTAATTTAATTTATTCATTCATTCATTTTCCTTCGGCTTAGTCCCTTATTTATCTGGGGTCGCCACAGCGGAATGAACTATTCCAGCATTTATTTTACCCTTACCCTTATTTTATTTTACCCTTATTTGCCCTTCCAGCCGCAACCCAGTACTGGGAAACATCCATACACACTCATTCACACACACACACTCATACATTCATTCATTCATTAATTTTCTTTTCGGCTTAGTCCCTTTATTAATCTGGGGTCACCACAGCGGAATGAACCGCCAACTTATCCAGCATATGTTTTACGCAGCGGATGCCCTTCCAGCCGCAACCCATCACTGGGAAACACCCATACACTACGGACAATTTAGCTTACCCAATTCACCTATAGCGCATGTCTTTGGACTTGTGGGGGAAACCGGAGCACCTGGAGGAAATCCACGCGAACACAGGGAGAACATCCAAACTCCACACAGAAATGCCAACTGGCCCAGCCGGGACTCGAACCAGCGACCTTCTTGCTGTAAGGTGACAGTGCTAACCACTGAGCCACCATGCAGCCCTCTAATTTGATTTAGCAAATACTAAAATGTGATGTAAAGTAAAAAGTGACTGGAAAAAACATCCTTCACCTTCTGTCTGTCCTGATAGGCTGGTGTTGTGTCTGGCTCAGCGTTGTTAAGCTCCGCCTCCACTCTATCCAGCCACTGGTTGATGTCATCATGTGAGCTGGCAAATCGCGTGGCCAACTGAAGGGCCTGTTCCAGGGTCCGAAGGGCCTTGCTGCTGCCCGCTGTCATCTCAGCGTAGCGACTTTTGATGCCATCCAACTTCTCTTGGATCAACAGGACCTCCTCGCCTGTCACAGAGAGCAGACATGATCATAATCAGTGGAGGAATTCAGTTATACGCTAATGAGTGCAGAGACTAGATGGAAAAGTACCAGTGGTTTGTTTAAGCAGAGCCTGTCCGTTCTTAATGGCCTGGTCCACAGTCTTCTTCCTGCTGACAATCTCTTCATTAAGAGCCTGTAGGGGACCAGCAGTACAAGCATTAGCTCTGGAAATAATTGAAAGGAATTTAAACGTAATGTAAAAATGAAATGAATAAAATGAAACAATGAAATAACTGGTAGCTAGGGTGACCACCCAATCCCGCATTTTGCAAGACAGTCCCAGAATTGGGAGCTTTGTACTGTTTCCCGCATTTATTTTTTGTCGGTGTCTTGTAATTCTTTTTTCTGAAATTACAATACCACAATAACCTTTGGTGTTGACATTTCCATGAACGCAACCATCACGTTTTAATTATAGCAGAAAATCATAGTTTTCATACCACTGATGATGACAGAGCACAAGAACCTGTGTGGATCAAGGCACAATATGTAAGAAGCAGCTCGAGCAGCTTTATTTTCTTTCTCTGAAACCATTTGAGAGTTTGCTTGGCTGTGTTTTGGATCATTGTCTTGCTGAAATGTCCACCCTGGTTTCATCCTCATCATCCAAATAATGCAGATGTTGGATTGAAGCAGCTAATATTAATTTACACTGAGGAAGGGTAGAGAGTTGCTGAAGAACTACTGAGAGATTTCAGCTGCTGGGCTTTCACTGCCTTTCTACACCTCCCTTTCTTCATGTGTTCAATACTTTTTCTCTGTATCGTTTTATTTTATTACACATAACTTCATTTGTAAGCTAATTAGTTTTGTTTTCTTTGCATATATGGATTTCTTAGGTTGTTACCAACATCCGGGGAATATATAATATATACATATATAAACCGCTAGAACAGTGTTATATATTTTGCTGACTTGTGTACTTAAATTATCTCAAATGTTTCGAAGAAATCCAGAGAAATAAGCCATTTTAACTAGTGACACAGACAGTGTCCTGTGTTGCCATGCTAATGACGTCACCCTCGATTTTTGATTTGGTTTTACAAAGAAAACAGGGAAACATCAACGACACTTTAATATGTTGTGTGTTTTATTAGACTTTACAGAGCAGCATTATAGCAGAATCTTAAAATAAATTTAGTTTGCTTCTACCCCACGTCATTTGGGTGTATGGCCATACATGATAAATGCGCTATAAAAATACACATTACATTACATTACGAGCAGAAGACCAGGAAGCGGTCGACTGTGGCATCATAAAAGTTCTGCTGCTTCTGAGACGCACCACTCTCATCTCTCATCAGTAATTGCTTAATCGAGAGCTTCTCTTTTAGCTTCCATGTCTTTCAGTCTTACTCTACCATGATAGTTTTGAATAGCTCATAGTTTTGAATACTTGAGCACAACTATGAGCATAATTTCTGCAGGAGTCTTGTAGAATGTAATAAAGACAACAACTCCCATGATTCCACACTCAGTCACTGCATCATCAAGCTACATCTTTGTTTGTTGCCAATACACACCCTCTAGTGGGAAAAATTACATACTGTGCCTTTAACAGCAACCAATAGAACATCCTGCTCAAGGATGCCAGATCTAACATAATCAACAAATTCAATTAATGCATATTAGTGTTTATGTAGTGGAATGTATCTCTCCCTCCATTGTCCCGCAAAATCACATCTGCTGTCCCGCAAAAGAACAGTAACCAGGTGGTCACCTTACTGGCAGCCTGCTTTTTCCCCCCTCAGTATTCATCTTCTCTAAAAGGACTCAAAAGGTATTATTAATCCTGTGCCGCTATAACCTGCAGAATCATACCAGTGTGTGTTTGTGCTGCTGCTCTAGGAGCTCCGGCTGATAACTCTGCACTGAAACCTCAGCCAGTCTCTGAGCCACCTCAGCTAGCCAGTTCAGGACTTCCACTTCTTCCTCTCCAAACAGCTGTGCGTTGGCTAAGGCCTGCTCCAGCATGGCCTCTCTCCGAACACACCAATCACGCAGCTCTGTGTGCCCGCTGCGTACTGCACCCACACGCTCCCCCAGCCAATCACGATCGGCTGCGCAGCTGAGCGGATGGAGCGATTGGCTGAGACTCTCAAGACGGTCTACATTATTCTCTCGAGAGGAGACTTCCTCTTGAAGAGCCTGGGATATTACCCCAGAGTTAAGAAAATATGCGATTGGATGAAAGAAAAGACAAGGCAAACATAAACATATATGACAATGCAGAATAACGACAAATCATAATTAACAAAATAATACATGGATCAAAACAAAATGAAATGGAAACACAATCATAAGAAAAATGAAACCACAATAAAATGGAAAAGTATGTGGGCAGGATCACGACCAGAGACCTGAATTCCGTGTCTTCTTAGATAACTGCACTCCTTCTCAATCTGTTCTCTTCCTCTGCATTTCTAGTCAGTCTAATGATCCTCGACACTGAAAATAGCTTGCTAAAATGACAGATCTTGGTTCTGCAATAGCGGTGCAGGCGGGTCTATCTTCTGCTGTGTATACTCTACCTTGTGCCTTACAATCTGCTGTGTGATTTTGGAGGTCTGGGTTCCCATTGGCTCAGCAGAGCTCAGGCGTCTCTCTGTCGCACTCAGCCACTCGCTGAGCGGCTCCATGGCCTCATGGAACTGTAAAGCCAACACCTGCAGTTCCTCGAGCTGCTGTTGCCTGAGGACGTGAGATGAGAAGCACATGCTTGTGTTATGCTCTTATGATAACTGGTATTATGGCCTAGTGTGATTGAGTTCAGAGTCAGAGATTGGATTAAGAGGTTTAATGGTTGTTTCTGGGTGTCCTTATTGCTCTGATTATGGTGTTTACCTGGCGCTGGCCTTTTCCAGCAGGTTTGTCCATCTTTCTCCTAAACTCTGAAGCTGTTTCTGGATTTTGTCTCGGTCTTGTGTTTCAGCTGTAGCAGCGATACGCTCTCCTTCTGCCCTGATCATCTCTACCGTCCCACGGCGGTCATCCAGCAATCGTTGCAGAAGCTTATAAAATATGGGATTTTTAGCTAGCGATCCTGAACAAATTCATGTTATCTAAAACTACACTGTCAAAAACCGACTAAAATATTACGTTAAACTCTTTTATAACTAAAAAAATGTAGTTAAAAATCTTTAAATTTGTAAACATTAAAGCAACATAAAAACATTTGTTGTCATGACTTTGTCATATCATTTTTACAGTGTAGTTTAATTAGTCTGATACAAAACCAATGCATTTAAAATCTGAAGTAATATTTAAAACATTATTTAATTGAATAATTTTTCTCAAAATATTATTTCCAAAAAATCTGAATATAATATAATATAATATACATATTTTAAAATAAAATCGAACCTTTTGCTCCTGAATTTGTGCCTTGACAACACGGTACTCAGCAGATGGAGGTTTCTGATTGGCTATCAGCTCCTCCGTGTCACTCAGCCAGCTCAAGAGCGGTTCCAGGGCATCTTGGAACTTCCCACAATGCAACAGGGCCTCTTGCAGCTGTGCGATTCTTTCAGCAACCTGTGAATTAAATAAAATGAACATTTAATAAATGCATTCCTATCAGTCCACTAAGATAAGGTCTAAAAATAGATGCAAGTGTACCCTCTTGTTGAGGGAGTTCCAATGCAGGTTGGTGGTCTCCAAGTCATGTTCCAGAGCCTGAGTGTCGGTGTGTTTGGCTGCGCTCTGAATAAGGCCTTGACCCACAGCGTTGACATGTTGCAGTTTAGGCTGAATGCTGTCTACCTGCTCCCTTTCCACGGCCTAAAGAGTGAGTGTGAAAAGATACACAAATGACTTGATTAGTGTAAAACTAATGCACTTGTTATGCTACTGGACATGGGATATTACAGAACGTGTCTAAACAGGTCAAGGCTGTACAAACACTACAACATGATAATGGTGGCATGGCCATTTATAAACAGGGAGGCAGTTTTCAGCCCTCACACATTGACTGAAATTAAATACAGGGCCTTGGCAGCAATGCTGTACAGCTCTATTTCTTCAACAGCCCAACACTACAGTTCTGACAGAATATCCAACACAGTGGCTGCCCACATACAGATTGCCAAATACCTCTAACCGATGCCATAATTAACATCTACCAAAGTAAAGTTAACATGAGGTCCATTTTACTTTAGTATTGAGACGCAATGAAACAGAATATTCAAAAGCAAAATTTCTGAAAATGCATCCAGAGAGGACCACATAAAGTGGCCACTAGATTCTTATTTTAGAGAATAAAGTAAGACATGAATGGAACTTTGCAGAAGGTCTTTTTAACACTTAAGATGCACCAAATTCTACTCTATAATATTGATATGGCATACAGTAAGCGCAATATATCAGATTAAACACTGCATTAAATGAGATACAATTATCACCACTGATCAAAAGTATGTTATATATATATATATATATAGTATTATTTGCTGACCTATAGCATCAGTTACTTCGCTTCGTAGAGAACTAGCATTTATGCTTTTGTTTTTCCTTAATTGAATTTATCTGTAAAAAATGTTTAAAGGCTACATTTCTGCAGAAAAATCTACATTACAAATGATGCTGTACAAAATCTTCGCAAGTCGCAAGATAAACTTGAAATATATTATTTACGTATGTATTTGAACAACTATATATATATTTGTTTTTGTGCCAATTATAATATATTACTTTGCTTGTAATTAAAGTTCATAATGTGATTAATCTCATAGGTCGTTTTGGTTCATGGCTTATAATACTTTGACAAAGACATTTTTAAAATTCCTATCAGGGAAAAAAAAACAAACGGAAAAAAATGCTTCCAGAAACAGCGGTGCTGAAATATTGAGTGACATCAATGCACTTCATTAAATGCACACTCCAGAATCTCACTGGAATTAGTTGGGAGGCCTAATGTTTTATGAATACTACAAATGTGAATGTAAATCATTTCACATATTTTTCACCTACTATATAGTAGTATATATTTAAACTGATATTTTACAATAATAAAAAAAAGCCTAATTTTGAGATTCAGATGATAGCAAAGCATACTTAAACTGTAAAACGAGGGGAAATAAGCATGAACATTTAAATAAAATCCAGCATCCTTTGCGTGTGAGTTGGGTTTTTTTGCAGCTGCCTTGTGGCGAGGGGCTTCATTCCTGCTACAAACAGGATGTCTGTCGGCCTCAAAACAATGAACCACAGCTTCAACCTGCTCCACCCTCTGCTCCGCAGTATATGTGATCTGTGAGAGTGTACGCGACTGTGCGAGCGACGCTGTTTGGTCCCCTTTTGTCTTTCTATATCCTGTCTAACATTATCCTGAATCCATCATCCAGGCCTCCTCCTCCTCCGTGTGTACACTTAGAGCCATTTCCCCTTTTTAATCCTGATCATTCATCACATGTGGCACTTTTCACCCACCAGCACCGAAATAACTCATTCATCTGCATCTGCGGCAGATCTTCTGTTAATTATTTCAAAGACAATTATATGTCTAAACGTTTATGCTAGGTCTAATTTAGCTTCTCAGAACCAAAGCTATTATTAGTTTTGTTTTTCTAAATTAGTTTTTGTTTCGATGCTATTTTTAAATTTGCTGTACATTTCAATTTGGTTTTAGTTTGTTTCATTAATGCTTTAGCTTAGTTTTATGAACATATTTCTATTAAGTTTTTATACATTTAGTTTCAGAGTAATTCGAGTTTAGCAGAGTTGACAGAACAAGTCAACCGAAGCAAGGTTTAGTGTGTGCAAAGCTTACATTAACTCCTGTGCAAACCCCTCAGGTTAATCAAAATAAAAGAACTGTTTGAATAAACACTCAATCCAAAACCATACAAAGTCAACGAATAAAAGTAAAACAAATATGAATTCAGACAAAAGTCTTCATATTAAAGATCATATTCTATATATAGAACATGTATGTTTATATCTGTTGTAGTTTATATCGATGTTTTTTGTCGATAATACTCATAATTTTGACTGATGAGTCTGTAACAGCGCATCTACAGTTGTTTCTCTGAACAGCCGCAGGTCAGATTTCCCATCAGTGAATGACTGCTTATTAATTCCCGAAAACGATTATTATTAACTAATTATAATTTTCAGTTAGTTATTCAGTTGCTGTTGTCAAGTTTTGTTTCGTTTCTCATTTATTGGGAATTAAGAATTTTATTTCAGTCAATGAAAATATACATATATATATATTTTTTATATTTTTTTTTTTTCGGGGTTTTCACCTTTAATGGCTAGGACAGTAGAGAGTATTAATAGGAAAGCAGAGAGAGGGGATAGGCATAGGACCTCGAGGCGGGAATCGAACTCGGGTCGCCGTGAGCACCAGAGTGCATGTGTTGACGCACTAACCACTACGCCATTGGCGCCGACCAACGAAAATATTTTTTGACCAACAGTTTTAGTATTCTTTGAACTCTGAAGCAAATTCCGCAACAAAGATGCTTGTGTCCACATGCAAGTAGGATGTAGCTAAACTTATCCATGCAACAACAGAAAGAGGTCAGTGCAAACAACAACTTCTCTTCTCTATACTCGTCTATCAGGGTGTTGGACTCTTGTAATGCAGGCCTCTGGAAAATATCTAGGATGCCTGTCATTCCAGTCAAACCAATCTGGCCAGCAGACAAATCACTCTCTCTCTCTCACATACACAGACACACGCACACACACACCGCTTCATACTTTTCTCTTCAGCACTCTTTAAACTCTTTTGTTTCTCACTTGAACCCCCACAGATCACTTTTAGCTACTGGCAGCACTCTTATGACCAACCCACAACATCACTGCCATTGAAGTCTTTTGTTTCTCTCTCTGTCTCTCTCTCTTTCTCTGTCTTCAGTTTGAACCACAACTCCATGTTGCAAGCAATGCCCACATTTCATTTCAGAAAATGTTTTAAAAGCTGGCTAGGAGTTAACTAATATCTACCCTAAACTGAGCTGAGCTTTCTAAACCTTGTTCTGTATCGAAAATCATTGCCGTAAATTATTCTTATTTAACTGTCAGAACAATTTCTTTTGCGGAAAGTAAGATAAAATCCATCAGACTAAATTACAGAACCAGTCTGGACACACTTAGGTGTTTCTCAAGAACTCAAAATGAAGTTGTTTACTGTATATGTAAGTCAAAGATGAAAGTGTTTTCATGAAACGGTTTAAATCTGTACATTAAAATGTGTCCTGTCCAATCATTTTTCCAGAGCAAAGCCATTATACATTTTCAAAAGACACCCATTACAATGGCATTTAGGGTAACAAGTTTACATACCAAGAAAATGTTTTTGTGCATATTTACAAGAATAATTTAAAGACCCTATTTAGACATCACAGTTCACAAAAGCTGTAGAAGGTAGAGACTACTTGCACTTAATACTTGCTATCTACGTAGATAAAATAACTTTAGTGAAAATTTGACCAATTCAGGAATATTTTTAATGGATGAATTGAAATACAATAGTTTTGATAAGTATTTGTATTTGAAAGTTCTGTGGTGTTTTAATCAAAATTATCTATATCGCACATACACATTTATACATAATGAAGGCTATTTGTGTCTTGAATACTTTCATTGACACTTTATGTTCTAAAAATGTTGCACACTGAATCAAGGCATGAAACACAATCTTCAGAGCGAAACCATAAATAATCCAGAGCTATAAAAAAGAAAAAACAAATTAAAAAAACAAATAAATGTCAATCTGTTCTTGATGGACAAGAAGCATCAATTTCTAGAGAGTATATCCAAGAAAAGAAGACGAAGAAATAAAAAATCAGGAATATGATTTCTTTCAAATCAATGAAAACAGCCTTTAGCTACCTTTCTAGTCCTACAGAGGCCTAAAAAAACAATCTCCCCATTCCTACTCTTCCTGCCTTCGCTTTCACCTCCTTTGTATTTCCGGTTACTTACTGCAGCCCCTTATCCCCGTTTCCTTTTCAAAAAACTTTAGATAACTCAGCCCAAATGTTCTTACAAGTAGATAATTCACATGGTTCCATTGATAAATACTGGGCAATTGAGGTTAAAAGATCAGACAATGAGTTCATAACATATGTGACTGCTTTGTTATGACCGTCGCTGTGCAGACACGGCCACAGGGCTTGTTCAAACTCTTTTGTTTGCAAAAGTCTTTTATCACAGGTGTTTCCCGCACAGTCTTTCGCTGCCATTATTATCCAAACAATCAAATATACCCGCTGTTACCATATGCCATAACATCAGTGCTCACTACCTCCCTGATTGCTCTTCCCTTTCCACTGTGCGTATCAGTTGGTGTGTCTGTTTACCTGACTGTCTCTAAAACCCTACCCTGGACAGACTCAAAATTGAGTGTGGGTTTCAGAAGTTACGTCAGACGTTTCTTCTGACGCCTCTTATTGCTCATGCAGCCCTTACTCTGAGTACTACCAGGTGTTCTGCCATAGAGACTCTTTGTTTCATGATCAAGCTGTTGCAAAATCTTCTAACTTTATCCTCCAAATCAGCCCACAGTGCAGTGTAGAATTTCACTGGAGATGGCCCGTGACGGAGAGCTGCTCCAAAAGATTGCACAGATCTTTCCTGAGGTCTGTGGTTGACTCCCGCAATGCCCAAAAAGACTGAGGGAGCAATAGTCTGGCCCTGCGCTGATAGGACTGTCATGTCCTTATCATCCATTTATATTTCCAACAACTTAACACAGTGTTTGTGTGTTGCTGGTAAATTTGGCTGCCTGATGTTTATTTCTCACTTCCTTATCTCAGTTGCAGCATCATCAGTC
>CAIGQV010016734.1:10200183-10291803 GCA_903798115.1 Danio jaintianensis
ACTGATTCTGTCCCGTCCCTTGGTTGCTATAATCCTCTCTACTAAAATCCAGCATGACAGGGTTACTGCATCTGATTACATTTGAGGAGACGGGGGTTGAAGAAAAAACACACAGAAAGGCAGATTTGGCCCAAGCAGAGAGTCAAATCAGATGTGGATGACCAGTCAGGCTGATAGAGACAGTAATGCAACAACCATCCAGAGAGTTTAAAAACTAATAGGCAGTCTCTTGGCCACCCGCCACTGTCACTGTGAAACAGAGCAGACGCCAGCCTTGTCACGCCAGCCCAGAGAGAACATAAAGCGCACACTCATAATATGTCAAGAAATCTAATATGCATTTACAAAAAACATTCCTGTCTGTTCTAAATCTCTTTCAAACACACACATTTTGCTTACTTAGACAAAGCTGTGCTCAAACAGCCAGCAAAAGCAAACATGCAAATGAGTGCACAAACCCATTTGCCTGTAACCAAACACACAAACGTTCACTAAAATTTAACTACAATGGAATAAGCATGCTTTTAACTCAACAAACATGTTTGTGCTCATGTGATTACACCTGCAATAAAAAAAAAGAATCCAAGAAGATATATACTTTAAACTAAACACAAACACTATTTAATATTCAAAAAGGATCAATGGAAATGCCTGCTTGAACATTAACTCACGTACTGACTGAAAGTGTGATATACTATTATTTCCTTGACCGAAGACTAAATTAAACAAACGCAAACATTTGCAACGTACAAAGAACTGAGAAAAAAAGCCCTGAAGGATATTAGAAGACTTCACAGAGATACTCTGTGATCTCAGACTATTTCAGTCGAGTCATAGAGTTCAACAAATATTAAATCCCCAATCTAGGGGAGAAACCACCATTACCAGCAGTTTCAAACCGTCAATCTTCATTGTTCATTCTTCACACAAATGAACTAAACTACTTCTTTTAGTCAAGAAACTGGCTAGAATGTTCAATTTAACACTGATTTGTACGATGAATCATAACTACTTAAAACAACGTTTAAATAAAATAAAATGTGGTCCTTTTTGTCAGTTACTTTTTAAAAACATATTTTAGATATATTGTCTAATTTGTGAATTAACACACAAATCACAGTTTGAGAATCACTACTCTAAAGTTATATATACATTTAATTATTTACTCCTGGTCAACAAATGGTCACTATATGGTTTAGAAGGATCAACCTAGAAATACAGTTAGTTTTGGATGGACTGATTGAAACAAATTAAATAGGGATTTTTACCTGTGTGTCAAAATCAAGGTCATGTTTTAGTTGTATGATGTCTTCCACACAACTTGCTTCACAGGTGGCCTCACAGTCACTGTCACATGATGTCACAGCCTCCTGAAAACTTGCCTCGTTTTCTTCTTGATTAAAAAGACCATGCAAAATGCCTGGTTCTAGTTGCTCCCACTGGTCTCTCTGTTGATGAACAAGCTCTAAGCCTGATCCATCCGAGTCCCATTCACTATCTCCAGTCATTGATCCAAGTACAAAATCAACACCTGATCTCGTCTCCTCTGACTCATAGTCCAGATCCTGACAGTCTTCACAAGCAGAACCTCCATCGGGCACAAACCGCTCAGGAGCTGCTAGGTAAACAAAACTATCGGAAGAGAGAAATGCCCCTTCCTCTGGCTCAGGGTGGCATTTTGGAAGAGGGCTTGGAGGGGCTGATTCCACTGATGGAGATGGGGGACAATCCTGAGGATATTGTGGTGGCACAGATACAGCTAAATAAACAAAACTGTCAGTTGCAACAAAAGCATCATTATCTTTGCTGTCATGTCCTGCAATTCCTGACTCATGTTTAGTGGTCAACAGTGACAGTGGGGAAGGTGGAGCAGACTCAATACCCATATTGGGTGAGTTTAACTGTGGGTATGAGGCATCTGATTTTGGTGTACTTGTGGTTCCTTTATCTGTTTCTGTTAATTCCCACGCACGTAAAGACACCTCCCCTTCAACAAAAACTTCCATGGAGACAGAAATCTCTTCTTTCTTTGATTTTGAAGAAGCCCTCTCTTGGTCAGAGGTTATTTCCATAGCTACTTGAGCAGGCTCAGAGGAAACTGCATCCTCATGAGAGACAGTCTCACAGTGACCATTCCTAATTTCCTTTTCTTTCTCATTTTCCAAGATAGAGAACTCTGGGGACTGGTGAACACGGTCCTCAATTTCCAATTGCTCCAAATCAGTTGTAAAGATGCCAAGGTTCATATTACTTTCAGCATCTGCATTCAAATCCTCTGGGGGGTAAATTCCATGTTGTACTGAGATATGCTGAACCTCAGATGCCAAATCTTCTTTCATAACATCCTCATCCTCTTGCTGTTCATGATCAGATGAAGCTCCGCTGCCTAAATCTGAATCACTTTCTGGTCGCTCAAAGCTCACAGTTTCAATTGCATCGGATGGAACGGTCCCATCTTGGTGTGAGGTTTGAATACCGCTGGATTCAGAATCTAAAGCATCTACATCAGCTATGAATGACATGAAATCATTTTGATCATGGTCATTTTCTCCACTGGCACAGGGAAGGCATATTTGCATTTGGCCTGGGCTTTGGCCATCTTCAACAGAAGAGCAGTTATTTATACTTTCTGGTGAATGTTGCTTTATTGGTGTTACATATGGCTCAGCCAGATCTGTGGTCTGTACATGATATGTGACATCATGTTCTGACATCACAGCACAATCTTTATCATCCAGCTCTTTGATGTCACATTCAATTCTGGCATCGGCTTGATCAGTTTTAATACTAAGAAAGTTGTCACAGGTATCAGAGTATTCAGAAGTGTGAGAAAAATCCCTTTGCTCAGAAACAGCTGAATTATCTGTGTCTTCCAAACACTGTCTCTCAAGCTCAAGAAAAAGTTCATCTGAACCTGCTTCAGAGCTGGGGCAAGGGGAAGAACTGGGGGCCTCTGAGCCTCCAAATCCTACAGGGGGTGTCAACAGAGGCCAGTGTCCTGATGATGCAAGTTGTTGTGTCTCCCAATCCAATAACTGTGATTGCTCTTCTTCTACCTCCCAAGATATACCACTTGTTTCACTACTCTCCAGTTTCAACACTGCTTGCCAATTTCTCTCCTCCATCTCGAATCTCTCCTCCTCTTCTTTCTTTTGTTGTTCTCTTTCCACCTCATCCTCCTTTTCTAACTCCGCCAAGATTCTGCGTTCATCTTCTTCAAAGCAAAGTTCTGAGGCAGTCTTCTCTCGTAGCCCACCAGTAGGAAGGGGCCAGCCCAATAAACCATTCTCACCACCTTCCTGACTAACACAGGGAGACAGGGGCAAACCCTCATAATTAAGTCCCTCTCCTTCTTGTAGGAAAGGTGACGGAGGATCCAACAGGTACAAAGATTCCTCATCGCTCTCTTCACCAAGAACAGGGGGTAGTGGAGGCAGAATGGAAAGAACCCTCCCATGCCCCAGTGACCTTTTATTTCCCCTCATATTGCGGGGCCAGGTACGAGCTTTTGTGGGTGGACAAAATATTGGTTTTGGAGGTATTAAAGGTGCTGTGTCTTGGTCATGTTCTAGTAGTGGTGAGTCTCGCTCATTATCTGAGGTTTTAGCTGCATTAGTATCCCAGTTTTGTGGTGGTTCTTCTGAGATGCTTCTAACACACATTGGGGCTGGTGTTGGTTTAATCTGCTTTCCTTTCTTTCTCTCATTTTGTTGAGAGACACTAGAAGTAGGCTGTGGAGAGTCCAATTGAGAAAAAGTAGTTTTAGAGGATGGTTGTTCTTTCGAGGGAGAGGACAGAACAGTAGCAGGTTTGTGGGACTGCATTTGAATGAGCTGTTTTTGTATGAGAGCATGAGGAAGATGTGAAGGAACTGGGCTAACAGTGGGAGTGACAGAAGGAGAGCTGGAGACTGGTGGCGTTTGAGGACCTCCAGATGAGACAGGAGAAGGTGAGAAAGGTGATACCAAAGGAGGCGATGATGTAGAAGAAAAAGATGATGCCATTAAAGATGGTACAGGATGGAGAGGAGAAACCGGGATTCCAGCCCCAGACAGACGCTTCTCTCCACTCTCTCCAGGTGACATCTCTAAACGTTCTGCAAATTCCGGGTAAGTAGGGGGCATGAAAGCTTTCCAGGACCGCCGATTTGGATTGTCCTTCTTGTCACCACCTTGGTGCCGCCTTTTGGTCACAACAGCTGCTCCAACTGCAGCTGAATTTGATGCAGGAATGACCACTCCAGTGCTGACTGCTCCGACAGGTGACATACTCTGAGGATCACCAGTGAGTTTAAGAGCATCAAAAATAACTCTTTCATCCAGCTTCCTTACACCTGCATCTGCTGCTCCGCCTCGTGCAACAAATACTCCACCTATGTCAGCCCCCAATGTCCCATTGCTGGATATTGTACTTCCCTCACCACCCCCTGAGCCCAGAGTGCTGCGAGAAGGCTGGCTGAGCTTTGAACCTTGATCAATCTGCTCATTGATGCGCATTGTGTCATAAATTGAGCGCTGGGGTACATAGCAGTCTTCAATATATGCCTCTTCATCATCACCCTTCCCAAGGCACCTAGGGTTCTGCCGCAAGCAGTCCGGGCGGCTCAGAGGTTTTCCCATCCCAAACTACAGCGCCCTCAAGGGGCTGAGATGGGATGGTTACAATTCCACAAACAAAGCCAGCAGTGAATATTAGAGAGGTTCAGAACTAATATGATAGCTCAGTCCTTTTTTAGAGTCATACATGGTCATGCACTGAATTTCCAGTTTGCAATGTGTTTACAATGATTAACATTAAGCATAAATATTCCGAGTCAAAAAAGGTTCCAGCTCTCAGTCCAGGGCTACATGTTGGCATCAGCATGTGCAATGCTATAACACATTATAAATGTCTCCTTTGCACTGGTCTGGAAAAAGTGCAATACAGACAACATATTAAACATTAAGAGAATATACAAAATGGCTGGTAAGCGTTTTGAGTCAGATGTCCAAAATCCGAAACAGGATAATAGCACCCATTTTGGACAATATTCCTTTGTTTCCTTTTTGATCAGCTGAGTCCTAAACTCACAAAACAAGAGTAAAAGCCAAAATCCTTTCCTTCCTTAGTGCTGCTTCCTCTTGAATCTCCTTCCCGCTGCCACAACAGGAAAAAAATCAAAGCAGAGCTTCAGCTACTTTCACCATCTCCAAGAGCAGCAGCCAAAGCTATATGAGATTCCTTTTAAGGTGAGAAATGCACACTCTGTTACATAAAACTGAGTTCGGCAAAGAAAAACAAAAAGTGCCAGTTAGGAGATTTTGTCTCTCATATCCCTTTTCTTCTAAGCACATAATTTAATAGTCATAATTCCTTGAAAGTATTTCCAAAAACAAGGCATCTTGGAAAAAGTCAAATAATGTAAACTAAAAAAATATTCATTAAAAGAAACAATAATAAAAAGAGACCCACTCTTCAACAGTCTTACCAGTGTTTCTATCATGTATTCTTTATCAATATCTGCTTCCTCTTTTTAATCCTATAATGAAGCATTAATAGAGCATGTCAGAAAGCCATCTGTGCCTGAAATACCTCATCCTCCTCTTTTATCTAGTCCTCTTCAGCAGACAGAGCACGAGGGATTGAAATCAATAAAATCCAACATTCTGTGATATGATCATTTTGTACTAAATGTGAAAAGGATGTTCTTCAAACGTGTAAAATTAAATAAATAAAAATAATCTTGTGGCAATCCTTTTATCCAGAACTTGGGGAAAATGCAAAGGGTCCAAAAGGTGTCTGTATCCAGAAGGGTTGAAGGTATGGAGATCCAGTGTGTCCAGTGAGCCTTAGAGAGAATGGAGAGTCAAGGGACTGCATCCAGAAGGCAGAAACCCAGACAGAGCTTTATTCCAAGTGCTGCCTTGCACTTCAGGCACTGTGATTTCCAGACAATCCCCGGACACACTCCCTCTTCTCTTGTTTTTTTCTTTCAGTACACCAAACACAAGTGCTCAGCTAGGCTCCACGCAAGCTACTTGCTCTTCTTTTCTCTGATTTCTTCTTGTGCAGACTTTCTTTCTCATACACGCTTTTCTCTGCGTCTGTTGTAAAGCCACTACACAGCTGAAATGGTTTGCAGCTGCTAAAAAAATCTCCCAGTTTTCCTCTCTCTCGTTCACTCCGCCTTTCCCTCTCTCTCTCTCTCTCTCTCTCTCTCACATACACACACGCACGCTCTTGACTCTTTTTTTCTCTTGCTCTTGTTCCCTCCTTTCTCTCTCTGTTTTTGTTTGAATCCAGCTCTGTTTGTTCTGTTTCCTGCTACGGTATTAAAACACAGGAAGTGGTCCAATCATGCCGGTTTCCCTTTCCAAAAAAACACACGAGACAAGGGTAGAGGAGCGAACTCAAGATAAAGTAAGTGGGAGGAGGAACCGTGGAGCGAGGGGGAGTGGCCAATCCGGGGATCTGACGCATTTCTGCAGAATGACTGGATAACAAGAGCAGCTAATCACATAATAAATGCTGCATAAACTATTTTTGTAAACCAAACTAATTTTTGAAGCAGGACAACATGCTTTCCCAAGGATTTGGTTCTATCATGTGCACAAGTGTCAATGAGTCAACTGATGCCTCTCAATAAGTCAACTGAGGAGTCAAATCAGACAGCTCATAGAATTGCTGTATTCATTACTTTGCTGCAACATAAACCTAAATCAGCTGGTATAAACACAGTTCCACACAAAGAGCAAGTGCCTGAGGCAAAACAAAGCTCAACAGACAGACCGATAGGCAAAGTGAGAGGTAAATGATAACTACAGTAGGAGTGGTCATGCTGAAAGAGGAGGGAGCTTGTGAGAGGGAATTAAAGAAATAACGACTGCCTTTCTTTCTCCCCTTAAATAAACTGCCATACGTGGAAGCAAAAAATCCCCTGCACACATTCCCTCTCGCTGCTCACCCCCACTCCCTCCCTCCTTTTTCAGATGGGCCCTCTGTAACGGCAAAACAATACAGAAGGACATACAAAAGTCTGCCATATTCACACACCCCACTTGTGCATTCCCGTCTGCTACCCTTCTGTAACACAATCCTGTCAGGACAGAACGTAAGGGAGGGCTGGGGCCTCTGATGAGGGGCTTTAGGATAACATAACATGAAAATGAATGAAAATTCCACTACCGAGCCAAAGCAGCATGAGACGAAACAACTGGTGTGAGGAAGAGTATTTTAATTGGCATGTTGTGTTTTGCACCTCTTTTTAAAATTGTTTTATTGCAAAGATCACATCTCAGTCTATCCTTTCTTTATATTCTTTTTCATGCAGTAACAATGAATGTGGACTGAAGCTTTCAAGCTTAAAAAGGATGGAAATATTTGTGTGACAAACAGACTGATATTATTCACTGTACATTACTACTACTGCTATGTGCATACTAGAATAAATCATACCACTTCAAAAAACTTAAGGCAGCTCAAGTCGCAGCTGTAAGGCTTCAGTGTCCTTTCATTGTGATTGCATGGAAAATTCTTCATAAATATTACTTTGTTGGTCAGCGGGATGTAAGAAAGAAAGTCAGTTTGATCAAACCAACACAGAATGCACGTCTGCTTATTCTTTGCAGCACTCTGCCCAAGAAGCACAAATGCATGCAAAAAAAATAAAAAAATGCACACATGAAAATGGGAGAGGGGCTTGATCATCCTCAGTGATCTAACTGTTGCTCTGAAACACCACACTCCTCGTGGCCTGCATGTCAAGCAAGCTAAATACTCTGTCTTTCTTATAAACTCTTTCCCCCCTGTGTCAGTTGGGCTGCAGCTGTCATGGCTGCTTCCAACACAAACCTCTGACAGAAACAAAAGAGGTTTGTTGTCCATTTTGCTGGTGCTTGTGCTCTCTCCCTTGACCCACATCAAACTAGATTTCATTGAGCTGTGTTACTCGGCTAATTTGAAACCAAACACACGTGCATCCCAGACACAACATGCAGAAAATAGTAATACACAATTTCATTTGTACACAAAACAAAGTAGAGACCAAAACAATGAATCTAAGCCCATCCTGTCTTTGTAACTTGTCTAAAACTTCCTTGTATCAATTCAATTCAATTCATGACTAGTGCACCCCCCACACTACTTTTCCTCATTCTTTCAGTGACTGGTCATTTGGCCGGTCTCGCCTGGTTAAAGAGTCACAGTCTTGACTCAGACAGGAAGAGGGAGGGGTTTAAACCCTAAAATGCCCTAAACAGACTCTCTGGTTAGACCTGGACTGACTGGAATAGGTAAAACTCTACTAGTGCTGTGTGTTTTACTAAAATGGCCCCCATTTAAAGACTGGTGTTCATTCAGCAAAACAAGCACAAGGCTTGAGAACCATACTTACTTTAGTGGGCTATTTGTTGCCTCAACAGAACACTTGTTGATATTTTTTTCCTTTTTTTTCTTTGACTCTTGCCCACTCCTACTCTCTCTCTCTCTCTCTCCCAGCCTGATTGTACTAAAAAGGTACTGAAAGTCTTATCTGTTTGTTTCGGTTGTTCATCAACCCCCCTCTCTTCTCGTTCCCTTTGCCACACTGGTTACTAGGTAGCACGTCTCTCATTTTCTTTATCTCAGCAGTAGATTTATAATTAACCACCAGGCTTTACCTGAATGACTCAATGTGTGCATTGTTCTCTCTCTCATCGCCACAGACACAAAGCCATATGGAGCAGAGGCAGGAATACAAACACCTCTGTTAAGAATGACAGAGGAATCTGGTCCTGCCACAAAATTACAGCAATAAAGCAAGTCTTCAATGTTAGCATGAACACTTACTCCATTAACCTTTAGTTTAACATTCACTTCATATTTGTATATCGTTAAAACTATTTGTTATTTTGTAAAAATCAGACAACTCTTGTTCTCACATTTGCTCGTCCGGTCATTACGCTGATTATTATCTTTGTAATTACTTTTAAATGCCAATGGGTAACCCTGTTGACATAAAGTTCCTATTTATTTCTGTTGGTGAGCTAATTGAGGTAACTGGAAGGGAAAGTGGGCTATTCTATGGAATGCCGAAGTAATGCACAACAGCTGAAACAATATCAGGCAATGGGAACGGCTGGAGAGAGCATGACATAACACACATACACCCAGATGCCAGTGTGTGATGTATAGAATGGGGTCAATTTAGAAAAAAAAAAATCATCAGATTAGTCAAAGCGTGTTATCCTAATTTAATGAACTCCTTGGCTCATTTCCTTTTTTTTTAACAATCAGTCTTACCAAAATGGTAGATTTAAAAAACTTTTTCTCTGAGGTAGAAACTGTTCCAAAAGAAATGGAAACTACTCCAGACTGAAATTAGGGGTCACTGAAAGATGGCATGATAATATCACAAAAAGCTGTCTAAGGCAACAAAACATAATGTCAAGTCTGATAGGTAATAAAAAATGTTTAGTGATTGTCAGCAAATGTCAAACTATGTTTTTTTTTAAACTGAGTTGTCAATGTTAGCATCTGTTAAATTTAATTGTAGGAGATTCTTAGTGTGCAATTCTTAATGTGCTTCATGCAAGTGAGTGGGCTTGACAAACACACTCTTTTCCTCTCCATATGCACCAGACACCTTCTTATAAGCACCCCATACTTCTTGGAAAACTTTGTGCAATTCTGAGTATGCTCCACACAGGTGAGTGGGCTTGACAAACCATCTGTGGGACACACTCTCTAATTTCTGTATGCTCGGAGGGAGTGGGGAAAAAAAACCTAAAACTTCTCATAGCATATATATATATATAACGCTACTCTTTGATGACTTGAAGTTCTTTTTTTTCCCTCATTTCAATAAAAGCGTCTGATAATTGTGAATGAAAACGCTGCTTAGTTCTTTTACACTTTTATTTGAATCTTTCAGGTTCTAACAAATGACCACAGTAATATAATAAATCACAATTTTCATGAGAATTTGTCCTTATTCTATGAGAAGATACTTAATTTAATTATTCATGACAGTACATATTTTTCTAGATTGTATTTAGTTTTACTTTATGTGTGACATAAATTCTCATCCACATAGCTAGAATATTCGACACAAACACAATTTATTCATGGCTTTACAGCTTCTTATGTTAACCACACCAAATTAAAATTGGCAGGACATAGAATATCTCCTCTTCTTTAAGGAAAAAGCCAATAGCTTTTTGTTTTTATCACAGCTCTACCAGTGAGAGTGGTTGAGGTCAAGCGAGTCAAATGAAAATCAAATGTGAAGCATCTTGAAGGGGGCAGGACACGTCAGATACTATAGACTGATTTCACATGGCCGCCATTTTAAAAGCGAAAGCAAGGCTGCGGTGGGAAGAAACCCGGAAGTATCACCTGAAGTCCCATAGGAACGTTGTGTACCTGGCTGTATATCTTATTAGCGAAGAGAAAATGACACAAATTTATCATTTCACCGCCTTCCGAGTGACCCGAAGGTCCGTTCTGAATGGATAGTGAAAATAAAAAGGGATATCGGACCTCATTTTCAGCTAAGTTAAGGGAAATGGCACTAGTTAGCTAACGTTTTCTTTCTCAAACACACGTTTTAGATGCCATTTATCAAACTTAAGTTAATGAACTGATTCTTTCACTATATTAGACTTGTCACGATACTGAATTTCGGTACTGAAATGAAAAAACCCCCCCCGCCCATTTCCCGCTAACATTTAAGCGCTTTTGAGCGCGTTCTTAAACACTACTGATTTGCCATAGTATTCACTAGTGCTCAACAGAAAGGACTGTGATTGGCCGTGAAGGTCATCAGTTCACTGCACTATGGCAAATTAACGGTGTTTAAGAATGTGCTTAAAAGTTAGCGGGAAATGAACGTTTTTAAAATTTCAATACCAGGACAACACTATTACAGACAACACGAGGGTGCGCTACAGAGGTCTGCATTGTTTTATCGCTCACCGGGTTACATAGGCTGAAGCAGGGAAGCGTCCCCACGGTGTTTACCTGGTGCCATGAACTGAAGCCTAGGAGGACACTTAAGTGTATTACTCTTGTAGAGGTTGTGATTTTGTTTGATGCTTAATATGTCTTTAATTGTTTAAATTAAACTTAACTGAATGATATTAAAGTGATGTTTACACCATATCTGCATTTTGAAATTGCGGCAACAGCTGGAGGTTTGTAGTCCACAGCATGTTGTTGCAATGTTTACAGTGCTGATCCTATACTTCCGGGTTTCTTCCCACCGCAGCCTCGCTTTCGTTTTTTTAACGGCCGCGTGAAATAAGCGTATAAAGCGAAAATTAAGTATGAGGTAACGTCAAAAAAAAAAAATTACAATAATACATTTAGGCGGAAGTGACAAACTGCAAGCTTTGGATGTTTATATCTTCTAAATGAACATTTTGGCACGATTTTGGAGCACACTAATTTACAGCTACTCTTAAGACTAACATCTAAAAAAAATGTATTATGATTTTTGAGGGACTTTAATTGTTTATGTCACAACAGACTTAACGCAAATTATAATTTCCTTCAGACCTCATACCTCACTTTTATTTAGGGTGAAATATAGCCCAGGTTTTTTTTCCTCAAAGATTCTCCATGTCAACATAATTTGTTGCAAGAACTCTGCATTACTTTATAGCAACAATAATAAATCCCTTCTTCCATCAGTGCTAATCTACTTCATGTGACTTGGAGACCACAAGATTGATGAGTTGGAGGGAAACCCCTAAGGTTTGGGTGGGGGGCAGGGCAGGTCACGACACAGTCTGCGCAGTTGTTATTGCAGAAGAAAAGCGGTGACCACAAACTACGTAAAAAGAGGCTGATAAAAATAGAGAAACCGGCAGGAGTGATGGACGGATGGTAAGAGTATAAGGAGATATAAGCGGCGAGGGTGAGGACAGCACAGACAACCTGATGTGATTTAGAAGCCATTCCCTTATCCCAACAGCCCTGCGGAGGAATTCCCAGTTGGACGGGAGGGCCTTGTTTTACTTTAGTCTAGCACTTCATCCCGCCCCGCCGGCTCAAGCTTCAGCTGCTTTGGGACAGGGCGACATGGGACCGCACAGGGGTACATAAGGGACAGGAATTTTAGGGAGAGAGGGCAACCAACCACACCCTGCTTATGCGAGTGTGTTCGCAGGGTCGAGTGTGGGGAGACAGCTGGGATGCCGGACGCTCCACATGGACTGGAATTAGAAACATTCTCACACATGGACCTGCGGACACACTCCCGCAACATACAAACACACCTTCTGTGTCTACATGTCACCCTAAAGCACACGCCGACCTGCTGCTAAATATGAGGATGTATTCCGACAGGAAGCGGCGGGCGACATTGGCGAGCCAATGTTACACTGAAGTCACAAGTGTGAAAAGTGGCCTTCTCCAAAACCATTTCCACAACATCTCAATACACTCATTGTTGAGCAGCTAAACAATGACACTGACTAATCTGACACCTTCTCTTAATACCCCATGCCCCCCGCAGCTGCCCCGACGGAGCTTACACAACAAAAAACCCTCTCAGACACACACACTCAGGATCACCCTCCCTTCTCGCCCCCTTTGAGCAATGACATCATTTTGGATTTGGTGTCTTTGAAATGGAGTCTGGCTTGCGTGGAGAGAGACGAAAATGAGAGCAGACGATCTCATGGCAGACGTGAGGGCTGTGCTTAAATTTATCTCGAAAATGTATCATTGCAAAGTGGTAGACGAAAGGAGAGAAATGGGGCAGTAAAGATGGAAAAAAACGACAGGCGCTCGCAGCCAACTTGGACGAATCCCAAGCATGTCTTTTTTGAACATTTTATTCATCGTTGTCCTGTCTTCCCCTTTGTAATGAATGAGATCTCATTCCTCGGTTTTCTAAAAATAAACACAAGACTGCAAATACATACGACAGGGTTCAAAAGTCCACTTGTAAAAATGCTTTTATTGTGCACTATTTTATTTGGGATGTTCTTCTGTTGCAAACTGTGCTCACGCAGCATAACTAAAGAACAAATCACCCAAGATTGAAAATCTGCTAATAATTTACTCCCCCTCAGGCCATCCAAGAGTCTATATAAATTTGACTTGAGATGCAAGGTTGTCTACATCTCAAGGTCACAAGACAATAGGGAGAATCAGTCATTTTCCATTGTCTTAATTATTATACCACTCACTCTGCTCTGTCAGACACAAGAATGACAACTAGGATAATTGAGTAAACCTAAATTCAATGTTTGTTTGTTTTAAATAAATACCTCACATGAACATTGAGTAACTTACAGTGGAAACTTGTGTATTGTGTAAGTGTTTTCAATGTCAACAAGGCTTTTGAAGCCCTTTGTACTTTATACACTGTTCTGGCATTGACTTAATTCCAGACCCCCACTTCACCCCTGTATCGATTAGGCATTCACACAAGCTTCTCTTTTGACCAAATCGACAACACCCACTTCTTATTCAGCTACGTCCTCTTCCGTCCTCTATTCATTCTCTTTTTTTCTGCTCCTCTCGCTGTCTGGGTCTAAAACACATCTATACAACACAACTCCATTTAACAGCCATGAGAGAATAAAAGAGAGAACGAATGAAAAGCAGAACAGGGGGTGATGAGCGATGGCGTGCATTGGCCCATATTGTTAAAGATTTGATGGAGAGCTTTATTAGACTGCTACGCTCATGATCAGATGAGATTTGGAAGGAGTGAAGCTATGAGACAGGCATGTAGGTAGACAGAGAGTAGAAAAACAATACTCAAAAATGGAAAAAGCGTGAGGAAAAAGACTGAAGAATTTGTCAACAATTCCGCACTGATGTCTGGGTCAAAAACAAGACGTCCCATTCAGCTATGGATGCAAAAAAAAAAAACTAAATAGATGTTATATACAGTAGGTGCTAAATGCAACAATTGTTGAATCAAAATAATGAAAGGGGACCTATTATGAATTGCAAGATGTAAAATAAGTCTCTGATGTCCCTAGAGTTTGTGTGTAAAGTTTCAGCTCAAAATACCCTAAAAATATTTTTTATAACTCTTTGAAACTCCCCCTTTTAGGGTTTAATCCAAATTAGGGTGGTCACAATACTGGAATTCGATACCATTCGATACCTAAATTAAAAAAATGTCAATGTCCTGCGAACATTTGAGCGTTGTGGAGCACGTTCTTAAACAGCGCTAATTTGCCATTGTGTTCACGTGCTCAACAGAAATGACTGTGATTGGCCGTGATGGTCATCAGCTCACCAAACTCACCGCTGTTTACTGCGTGTAACCACAGATACAGGGACACTGGAGCGTTTTAAAGCCGTGATTCATCAGCGGATCGCTCTTATGTCAGCTTATTGACAAACCAGCTGATGAACGTGACTTTGAAATGCTCCAGTGTTCCTGTAATCTGTGGTTACACTCAGTAAACAGCAGTGAGTTCGGTGAACCGATGACCTTCACGGCCAATCACAGTCATTTCCGTTGAGCACGTGAACACAATGGCAAATCAGGAGTGCTTAAGAACGTGCTCCACAGTGCTCAAATGTTCGCGGGAAATGGACGTCTTTAAAATTTCAGTACCGATTGGTATCGAACTCCAGTATCGTGACAACCCTAATCCAAATCGTGCATTTTCGGTGACTGTCGCTTTAAATTCAGATGAGATTGTGCTCCCAGCCCTCTTTTCGAAAAAGGGTGAAGCTACAAACATCTATGTGTCACATAGCAGCAGATTCAAAACAGGTCTAACATTATTTGTTCAATTTCAATTTTTTAAATTTGAAAATGTCAAAGAAAGTGGCTCAGAAAACATCTATAATGCTCCACATTTTTTATATATATATATAAATATATAAAATATATATATACTCTGTCTGAGCTCCAGCGTTCTTCTGTGGAGAGAGGAGAACCTTACAGAAGGACAACCATCTGTGCAGCAATCCACCAATCAGGCCTGTATGGTAGCGTGGCCAGTTGAAAGCCACTCCTTTGTAAAGAGCACATAGCAGCCCGCCTGGAATTTGCCAAAAGGCATCTGAAACAAAACTCTCTGGTCTGATGAGACTAAAATTGAACTCTTTGGAGTGAATGCCAGGGGTTACGTTTGGAGAAAACCAGGCACCGCTCATTACCAGGCTAATACCATCCCTACAGTGATGCATGGTGGTGGCAGCATCATGCTGTGGGGATGTTTTTCAGCAGCAGGAACTGGAAGACTAGTCAGGATAGAGGGAAAGATGAATGCAGCAATGTACAGAGACATCCTGAATGAAAACCTGCTTCAGAGTGCTCTTGATCTCAGACTGGGGCGACGGTTCATCTTCCAGCAGGACAATGACCCAAAGCACACTGCCAAAATATCAATGGAGTGGCTTCACAACAACTCGGTGAATGTCCTTGAGTGGCCCAGCCAGAGCCCAGACCTAAATCCTATTGAACATCTCTGGAGAGATCTGAAAATGGCTGTACACCGTCGCTTCCCATCCAACCTGATAGAGCTTGAGAGGTACTGCAAAGAGGAATGGGCAAAAATTCCCAAAGACAGGTGTGCCAAGCTTGTGGCATCATATTCAAAAAGACTTGAGGCTGTAATTGCTGCCAAAGGTGCATCAACAAAGTATTGAGCAAAGGCTGTGAAAACTTATGTACATGTGATTTTTCAGGTTTTATATTTTTTATAAATTTGCAACAATTTAAAAAAATATTTTTTTCACATTGTCATTATGGGGTATTGTGTGTAGAATTTTGAGGAAATAAATGAATTTAATCCATTTTGGAATAAGGCTGTAACATAAAAAAATGTGGAAAAAGTGAAGCGCTATGAATACTTTCTGGATGCACTGTAAATGTAAACAGGCATCAAAAGTGACAAGTTTGATAAATGGATGATTACCACGCGCTCACTGTTTACTGTTTGACTTCCATGTGCGAGCATAGGCATCTACTAAAATGAACACTATTAGTCTAATTTGACTTTACTTTTAGGCTATATGGAGATATAAACCTAATTTAAACCTAACCATTTCTTTTGAACACTTACAGTGTCTATTGGTAGGCTAGATCTGCTGGTTTTAGACTGCGTCCCATTTAGGTGTGATCATGAATTGACAATAGTATAAACCATTATAGGGGAGATCAAATTTATATTATTATTATACTTATTAAGTAAGATACAGATTGGCATAACGCACATCTTGACATCCTTCAAGAGGGATCAATCGTTATTTAGGGGGTCAAACCCCCCTATAATTCTGGCTTTATGCATATATACTTCTTGCTTACTCTCCCATATTGATTAATCGTGCAGTCAGATTAAGCTCAATGTCCATCAAAGTAGCACCACTGTTAATGAGTTCTCACTGCCAGCACTCAGCAGTGGAGTACGATGAAAAAAAAAGCAAACACCCGCAATGAAAGATTTACCTCTAATTTAAATTCATTAAATGTTCAGTTAAAGGTCATTAGCACTCCAAATCTTTGAAACTAGTCATACTGTTGTTGCTGAGCAATCCAACATGGTGGAGGAAGGAATGATTCAGTCTCAGCAAGACACATTTTCAACAGCACTGATTCACTGTCCTGCTCCTGGAGGTCTTTGACGCCCACCTTATCCGTCATTTCCTCCGCTCCATTCCTTCTCACTTCCACCTACACCTCTCCACTCGCACACTCGGCTTTCTTTCGCCACCCTCGAGAGGCATGAGTAAGAGAGATACAGACGTTTCATCAGACAGTCAGAGGAGTAAAGGTGAACTCCAACAGCCCACTCTGAGTGCGGACACGGCTCTCTTTATTCTCTCGTCACCATCACAGCCAGAACGATAAGAAGAAAATAGCAAGAACATGTTGGGAAAAGAGGATTTACCCAGGGGGGAGAGCTTTAAACCTGCAGTTATACAAATACTAGAGGTAGCACGCAGATCTGGACCCATTTTTCCTTACTTTTCTATTTTTAAAAGCACACACTTAAGAGGCAAGAGTTCAGAGGATGGAACTGAATTCTGATCGAATGGTAGGTTTCGGTTGTGAGTGTGTCCACGTAAGAAAAAAAAAAAGTGTTGTGTTCTATGAAAATGTTCTTGTAGGGCTGCACAATTCACTGAAATAATACTACAACTGTGCCATTCAAATGATTAAGTAGATTATAATATTATTATTTTATATTTTAATTGGACAGATTTACGGGGTGTCACGGTGGCGCAGTGGGTAGCACAATCGCCTCACAGCAAGAAGGTCGCTGGTTCAAGCCTCGGCTGGGTCAGTTGGCATTTCTGTGTGGAGTTTGCATGTTCTCCCCATGATCGCGTGGGTTTCCTCCGGGTGCTCCGGTTTCCCCCACAGTCCAAAGACATGCGGTATAGGTGAATTGGGTAAGCTAAATTGTCCGTAGTGTATGTGTGTGAACGAGTGTGTATGGATGTTTCCAAGTGATGGGTTGCACCTGGAAGGGCATCCCACTGCATAAAACATATGCTGGATAAGTTGGCGGTTCATTCCGCTGTGACGACCCCAGATTAATAAAGGGACTAAGCCGAAAAGAAAATGAATGAATGGACAGATTTACAATTCTAAAGTAAATGTGTTTTTAAATCACACATATTTTTTTTTACAGCGAATATCACAAAAAAAACTACTGTAAAATATTACAATGGTAGTATTGTTATTGTTTAGTATTTTTAGTGAGTTATAACAATAAACTATAACAACAATTACGTAATACCCCAAAACCTGCAGCTATTACTAATTGATGATAATGACTAATGATAATAATCCTTTTTCATATAAAATATAGTCAACATTATAAATACAACTACTAAACATAAACATAATTTAAAGTTAAGAATAAATAATTAATATAAAAATAAAAATACATCTAAAATACTGGAACAAACTGTCCAACTGTAAAAAGAAACACAGCAAATCTGGAGCTTTTTTTTTAATCAGAAAAAGAGAGTGTGATAGAGAAAATAAAGCTGCATTTAATTATTTAATTACTTAATTAAAATTTTATTTTATTACTCTCAGCATTTTAATAGCATGAGTAGTGTCAGTACTGTGTACTGGTGATTAGCAGCCCACTTTGAGCACTGCTTCTGGAACATCATCTGCAAATCATTGCTCACTGAATTTCAGAGTAGGGTGGTTGATTAAGAAACATAATTATTGGGTATGACATAAGCTTTCCTTGACACTGTTTAGATATTGAAAGGAAAAAAACATGAAATAAGCATCTGCACCACATGAGCTCATGTTTATTTCAGCTGAGCAGAGCTTCACTAAGACTGAAACCTTAGAACACTGTTTGCAAACACTGGTGCAATCAGACAATACAAGTGTAAATACAGTACACACCAAAAGCACAGTTTGCAAAATCTTTTCCTACCTTGAACTCCTGAAGCTGCTGTTTGATGACCTCCACTTCTGTCCCAACCACAGCCTGTGTGTTCAGCACCTCCTCTGCCCGGCCCAGCAGCGCCTGCAGGTCAGCCAGACGGGCGTAGAACTCCTTCACGCGCTCTTCCGCAGATTCTATGAGCACCAGTCGGTTCTGGCCTCGCTCTGCCAGCTTGCCCGCCTGTCTGCTCAGGGCTTCGGTCTCTCTCCTGAGGGCCAGAAGATCAGGAGAGCTGCCCTCTCGACGCAGCATAGTTGTGCATTCTCCACCATGATTCTCCAACTCTGAGCGCAGGGCATTGAGTCGGCTCAGAAAGCCTCTGACTGCGTCAGCCTGTGAAGCCAAAGAGTCAGCATCCCGTCCCACAGGGCTCAGGCTGTCCAGCTCATCGTCCAAATCAGCCAAGCGGGAGAAAACATCTCTGACCCGTGACTGGACCTCTCCAACACCCTGCAACCAAGACTCCAATGATGAACAGCACTGCTCAGTCTGTGGAGGGAAAGAGAGGGAACATTTACATTTACTCATTTAGAAGACGATTTTATCCAAAGCAACTTATAAGTGAGGATTAAAGAAGCACTTAAAAACATCAGAGAGCTGCATTATATACAGTTAATGCTAAGACAATTATGTTATTTTGCTTTCTTTCTTTCTTTGATTAGATTTTTTTAAATTAACATATGGGTAAAATTGTTTTATAATTACATATTAACCATTTTTCTACTTTATTAATTATATTGTCTTAATTTTTTTTATTATTTAATTCAAAAAAATAATTATTAACATATGGGCTAATAGAGCGAGTGTGGAGATCATTCCTTTAATGCACTGAATTTTCATGGCCCAATCAGGCTTCCCAATGTTACCAAATATATATTAGAATTTACAGTACATTTGAAATGTATATCTAACACATATTTATATTAATAAAAAATATATAGCACAATATGAATTTTTTTTTAGTAATTTCAGTTTTTTTTATGTTTATGTTGCCATTTCTGGCCACATCCCTGAGCACTTTTTACATAAAAACCCTAATTTACCACAAAAATGTACATTTCTTCATTTCTCTTTTGACTTTTTATATAAATGAATATTGTTAATAAATGCAGACTATTCCTGTTTCCCTCATGACAGTCTGCAAGGACAAAGTTTATTTCCTCAATGACATCATTCTCCAGGGAATGACATCATTTTGGTGGGAAAACAACTTTAAAGAAAGAATTGATGAATTCTGTGAACTTGTTTTCAACAGACGAATAATAAGAAACCAAATTTCAAACCAACTTCAAATTTGCTGGCTAACTTTTTATCAATTTTTTAAGCAATTAAAAAATCTAGGTCTATAAATTATATGTAAATTTATGATTTTATACAAAATCTGAGTATAATTATAAATTATTATTATTATTATTACTACTACTACTACAACTACTACTATTATTATTATTTTTATTATTACTACTACTACTATTATTATTATTATTACTATTATTATTATTAGCAGTAGTAGCAGTATAAACTTAAATATTTTACCAAAAACATTATGATTACAAGAAAAAACAAGATAAATCTAGAGCAAGCCAGAAAAAGACTGTCTTATTTCAGTAGACACTACATGAGCGCAGACACAACTGCAGATTGGGTTATATATATAACCTTCTGACACATTCCAGGGGCTCCTGATCATGTGCAAATTCTCTCACCTTCTCAGTAACTTCTTCAAACTCTTTTTCCGTATCGCAAGCTTGCTGCAGCAGCTTCTGGCCTCCATCTTGGCCGGCTCCAGATATCTGGGGTGCATCCTGCAGCAGCCCCTGAGCCAGATTTCGCAGGTACACCACCTGTGGCTGTACAGAGTTTAACAGCTCCTGTTGGCTTCGCAGACGCTCTAGGCTTTTGTTGCTACAAGCTTGTGGTCCAAGTGCCTCTTGAACCTCGATCTGATGCCTGGCTGCTTCCAGTCTTCTTTCCACAGCCTGTCTGCCATCCTCAAACTCCTTCAATCTGCTTTCAAACTCCTCGAGCTGAGCCATGCGATCCTGCAGTCGCTCCGAGAGGCCGTCTACCCTACGATTGAGCTGTGCCTTTTCATCCCTCACTTCCTCTTCGCCAGTGCAGCTCTGCTCCAGCAACTGATCGGCTGCTGTGTTCAGAGACTCTAAAAGCGGTCGTCTGCGATCCAGATCAAGACTCAACTGTCTAGCCTTCTGCAAAGAGTCGTCTAAGACAGCAGCATCCAGCGATGGGTTGACTTCTGCCTCCTTTTCCTCACATTCCGCAATCCAAGGCACAAGCTCATTGCGATGTTGTTGGTATAGCTCAGCACGGGTCAGTGTCTCTTTTATTCGGCAATGTTTCTCTGAGGCATGTTGGTTTAAGACCTCCCAGTCTTGCCGTAAGTTGTTCAAGCGAGTCTGTAAGGCTAACCGCTCATCTCCAGCAGGAAGGGATGCCAGGAGAGACGCTCCCTCAGCCTGGATGAGCTCGTAGGATCCACGTTGTTGTGCTATGGCTCGCTGGAAATCTTCTTGTTGGGTGAGAAGGGTCTTCAGAGCGTCAGGTTGGCAAGGGAGGGTTTCGGAGATCCCAGTTGTGTGATTCCCAGTCTGCCCGTCCAACCAGCTACGAAGCTCATCAAACATCTGCTGGAACTGTTGAGTGCTGGAAAGAGCGGCCTGGAGCTGAGACAAGCCATCAGCTGGAAGAGGGCAGAAAAGATGGACAATTACTATTATGTACAATAATACATGCACAAAACATTATGGCAACAAAGTCTCTTCACAACTCAGTAGCACTCATTTTGTTAAGTGGTCTACATTTGTGTGTCATATGTTTTGTAGGAGTCATGGCAGTAGACAGTCACTACATTTACATGGACATCAGTAATCTAATTATTTGCTTTAATAATAATTTGCCTAAGACAATAATATGCTTAAGGTGTTTACATGAGTTGCTTTTTGAATGTTTCATGTTTCCGTTTTTCATGTTACAGTACATAGTTCGATTAACGTCATTACGTCACCATTCAACAACAGTTCGTGTTTGTCATGGCACCATATGTAATTTTGGGTGTTTCGTTTTTAATTTTGCAACAACTGCAGTTAATTTCTCACACTATACGTGCAAAGAGACGATGGCAGATAAAAATTCTCAAATTCCATTTCATTGACTAACTTTTCATTCAAAATCGACAAAGTTACTTCAAAGTCAAGGCACTTTATGTCCATTTCTTTTCCCGCTTGCATCAAAAATGTGATTGTAGGGAGTGGGCGGTGCAGAGAGCCATGAGCACCTGTGTCGCGCACCGCCCTCGAGTCCCACGGAGGAGCTCTGGATTATAAAAGGAGGAGAGGCAGCAGTGGACCAGGCCTGGACACTTTATGTTTTGCTTTTGATTTCAGTTTGGCAGCAGTCTCCGTGAGGAGACTGAGACAGCTCTCTGTTTGTTTTATTTTGTTCATTAAAATTATTTAAAAGTTTGACGGTTCTCCGCCTCCTTCTTCCTGATGGCCATCAACTTTGCTACAGTGATCTCTTGCTTGAAGCCGTTCTCATTTGTTTGTCGTCAAACGCCTGACAACTGCCGTGTGTGCGTCGTAAAACGTGGCAAAAAAAACTACAAACGGTAATAGTTTGATTGCGGTGTTTACATGTCTGTACTGCACTTCAATAATGCGACTAAAATAGGAATACTCCACATGTCTTAATTTGATTTCTGTTTAGTTCGATTATGACTTTAGTCAGATTAAGGTAATCAGAAATCGCTGTTTACATGGTAGACTCTTAATCAGAGTACTGTCTTAATCATATTAAAGTATTGGTGTCCATGTAAACGTACTCACTGATCATCCAGCACAGGCAGGATCTTTATCTTTAGAAACTGATAGCCTGAATTGAATTGAATCGCCTACCCTATCTTTCAAGTTCATATCTGACCTTGCATATTAGTAAATGTTACTCACCAGCCCGTTCTTCTAGGTTCTTGACGGGGCCGCTCACGCTCTCCAGTCTCTTGTGCAACTCGTCTCTGAGGTATGGTTCAGCCACAATGGCGCTGAGCTCCGTACACAGCTGTTCAGCTTGGGACAACTGTCCCCGTCTTTGTTCCAGTTCGGAGCGGATCTCTCCGGTTTCCTGAAGCCTGCGACGCAGCGCTTCAGGCTGAGCACTTAGAGAGGCTTGCGCATCCAGTCGTTCACCTAGATCAGCCACGCTCTGAGACAGCTCTCTGAGAAGGGCCAGGTAGTGTTGGCTGGTTCCTTGTGCCTGGTCGATCTGCTGCGAGCGGCCACTGAGGCGAGAGGTGAGGTCGTCCCACTGCCCTGAAATGTCTGCCAGCTCCCGTCTCACCTCCTCTAGGTCTTGCTCATCTCTTGAACCCTCATCTCCAGTCAGAGAGAGGATTCCATCTGCAGCCCGGGTCAGTTGGTCAAACTGGGGTTGGCGTGTCTCAAACTCACGCAGCATGAACTGACGGTCATAAAGAAAATATTGCAATTGCAAGAAATTAATAATGACAGTAAAATATTTTGTTAAAAATTATAATACTAAATATGATTGATTGATTGATATATATACTACAAATTATAAATATATATATATATATATATATATATCAAATGAACAAAGCATACTAGTTTCAAGACTTTTTTTTTGTTAGGTTTTTTTTTTTTTTCAGAAAAATATAAAAACAGTATTTCTAGTGAACTCCTCCAATAATGCACAATATAAAAACAAATTTGGAATTGACCAGATTGCACTTCTGACAAAAAATAAAATTCTTTAAAATGTCTGAATTATTTGTTATTCTGTCATTATAGTAATTAATTGCTAAAGGGACAAATATTTAGAGTGAAACGAAGTAGCTTTAGATTTATTTTCCAGGAGGGTGATTTGGCAGAAATTAAACAACAAGGTGTTATAAACCAGTTTACCTGCACTTGCTGCTTCTGTGTGTTGAGCATGTTGGGGTCGATACTCAGTGGGCCTAAGACACTCATCATCAGCTCTTTCTCCCGCAACCATGGCCCAAGCTGACTGGCTGCTGTTGTAAAATTACCCAGCCTATCAGCACACGCCTCCAATTCAGTCTGTCTCTGTGATGCAGTCTGATTGGCATTTGTCCATCGGGAGTCTAGGAGGGAAAGCGATATACTTCTAAATTGCACTTTTGACAACAAATGAAATGCCTTAAAATGTCCGGAATATTTGTTATTCTGTCATTATAGTTATTATTTGCTAGAGTGACAATAATACCACAGGAATACCACATTTTAAAACACTTTACTGACCAATGTCTTCAAGCTGACGTTTCCATGTGTCTACTTCAGGAGAGTCTGGATTATCTCTTATTAGCTGCTTCAAAAGGTTCTTGAGGTCCTCCACTTTCCCAGAATGCTCAGCAAGCTCAGAAAGTAAAACCTAGACAACAAATTCACAATGTAATCACATAGAATAACCTAAGAAAAAGTTTGAAAATTGCAAAACTAAGTTATAGTCTGTGTGGAAGTTGATGAGACTTATTTCAGTATGTTGATGTACTTCCAACTGAAACAGAATATTGAGTAGGGGGCGGGGCTTTCTTTTTGCACATCATTTCCTCATTGCAAACTAACGGTAAGAGGGGAATGGTTAAGAATATTGTGGCTGAATCCGTCAAACTGACATCAACAGAGATGGACCGCCACTCCAAAAACGCAAGCAAATGGTCAAATTTTGAATGAAAATTACCCAAACTACTCTTTCACCTAAACAATAACAATGAACACTAGCAAAATAAACGCTTTAAATTGAGATTTCACACGGAAATATATTTTTCTGGTCTATCGTGCATGTCATGTAGAGACCTGTAGTCTTTTATGCTGTTAAAGGAGCATCCAATTATCTTAAAATGTTACCTTGGTCTGTTGTGCTTGAGCACGCACCACCTCCGGCCGAGATGGTGAGGAGGTCTGCCCTTGTGCCAGGCTCTGTTCACGGGGGCCGAGCCACTGGCTGAGGGCTTCAGTGCCCTGCCTGGCCTTCTGCTGCAGCTCAAGAGACGCCTCTTGTTTGCTCTTCCTCTCCCTCAGGTCACTGCCCAGCTGCTCATACTTGCAGTTCACATCTGCCACTGCCACCTGGATCTCCGTCAAGTCTGAGGGTAACAGCGGAAAAATGTTGACGTAAGTACAGCCAAAGCAGGCCAATCACAAGGCCAAAGAGTTATTAAATGACTTCATGTTTTAGACATTTTTTAAGTATTGATTTACAGTATTGAGGAATAAGCTTTGAATTATTAATTATAACAGCAAAATGCACATGATATCAAATGTATTGTGGAACAAATTTGTAAAAATTGCTCTATGACTTCATTTGTGGTGATGTATTATTAATTATTAATTTTAGCTTTTGTTAAATCAGGACAAATTTTTATTCAAATTAATTAGTTTCCTTAATTTTGTTCATTTGGAGCCAAGTTTTAAATAGGGCAGTGTAAAGGCTGATTTATACTTCTGCGTCAAGCGCACGCGTATGGTCCGACGCAGCCTTCCCGTGGTCGCATAGCTCTCACCGTGGTTAACGCCAACGCTGACGCGCACCTCTCAAAAAATGTAACTACACGTCGCAACGACGCATAACGCAAGCTCTGTGATTCATCGGCTTGGTAGCTGTGACGAGTGTGGGCGGTGCTGAGACCCGCGAGCCCGATGGAGCAAGTGTTTACTAGTGTTGAGTCCCATGAAGGAGCTCAAGATGGAAACTTTTGTTTTGTGTTTACCTTATGATAAAGTTGTTGCATGTCTGCCGGTTCCTGCCTCTGAATGAGCGAGTTTGAGCTACTTTTACTTTAAGGCAGCATTCAGAAAAAACAAAACACCCGCAAAGAAACTCAACACAGAGGAACATAAAAACTTATGGGTTAGGGGTTCGGTTTGTACGTTTTCATAAGAATGAAATTGTATGAATTCGTACAAATTTTTCAGAACACTGAACATTTTTCGGACAATTCATAAAATAGCTATGTTTTCTTATGAGATGTGGCTAGATAGACCGCTGTATAGCTGCCTCAGAGTATGTTATTCACTTTTACTACTAGTTATAAAGTGAAATAGACATGAATAGACATCTCAAATCTTATGTAATCGCTCATTCAGTGTTTTAGTAGTGAAAAGAAAAAATGTCATGAAGCATTTATAGTACAGAGTCAAGTTTACTGTAGAAGATGAGTATTGACTTGCTAAACAAATGAATTACTTTCAAAATTGTTGTGTAACCAGTTCTTTATATCTAACTTATGTGCACTGTCATCCTGAAAGAAAGCCTAAATGATTGGACAAAATGGTCATATGCACAAAGACAGATGACACCAATCTGCTCATACTCTGGAAGCAGACTAACAGAACAGGACAAGAAGCGATGCAAAGTTAAACCAGGAGTGAGTAAATATGAAGTTATCACATGGAGTGGGGGGTGGGGGGGACAGAAAATTAAAATGACTAATATAGAAGAGCCTCCAGTGACGTGGATGCTAAAGGTGTGGAGGAAGCTCACCTTTACAGGTGTGAATGCCATTAACACTGTTGGGGCTGGAGGCACCATTGAGCTGGGAAACACCTGGGAGAAAGACACACAGACACACGCTCAGACAATGCCACAATAATTCACATACATGCTGGAGCAGCGCACACATACACAAGCAGCTAGACAAACTCAACACAAAGGATTTAGATGAGGAGACACATTTACAAACACATGTTTAGAAGGTGGTGGATGCTTTCAGGGACAGCTCACCCAAAACAAATCACTCTCATATCATTCCAAAACAGAATGATTTTGTCTTCCATAGAGCACAAAATAAAAATTTATTAACTGGATGCACATTTTAATGCAATAACAAATTTACAGACATTTATTGTTTATTTGTTTAACTTGTCCCTTACACAGTTTTAGCATAGAATACTAGAAATAATAAGGATAATAAATATTGCACTTCAAGCCTTTAAACACATTCACAACAAGATATTTATAATCTGGTAATGCTACAACCATTGATGTGAAGTGATGAAAAGCACAATTTAGACATGACAGGTTAACTGCCAGAAAAAAAAATCTGTTTTAGTGGCACCCATTTGCTGATCTCATTAAAAATGAACATGATTCTTTAGAACATGTGCTCAACTAATTTTGTGAAGATCTAGATTGGTTTAGGAATTAAAAGAATTGTGATTTACTGTCCAAATACATTTTTTTATGATTAATTTAGGCAGTCCAGATATTTGTATAACACTGCTTTTGTTGAGGTTGAGTGAACAACCTTGAAAATGTTGTTTATTTTATAATAATTTAATTTATTTTGAAAGGTTTGACAAGTGGTTCTTGTTGAGTTATTCAGCAAAGATGTTCAAAATGAGAAGGTCTAAAATATGATATCATTATTTTGTATTTGCATGAAACTGCATGATATAAGAGGTGTAAAACTAAATAGTAGTATTAGGTGACCGATTTTGAGATATGCCAATGCCTTCATAGATATGGCACTGCGCACCAAATTTTAAATCAGTCCTACTAACGGTTGTGCAGCTATAGCAGTTCTTATGTTTTGTTTTTTCTAAATGTGCATTTTATGCTCCGTGGAAGACAAATGTTGAAGATTTTAAACAACATGAAGATGAATAAATAGTATTAAATTGAAAAGATTTTTCGGTCCCACTTTATATTCGGTGGCTTTAACTACTATGTACTTGCATCAAAAAATAAATACAATGTCCTTGCTGTGTTCACAAGGTATTGCAGAACACTTGTGTTGCTCTTGAGGTGGGATAGTGGAAGGGTTAGGAACATGTTTAGTGGTATGGGTAGGTTTAAGAGTGGGTTATGGTGTAAGGGATTGCCAACAGTGTAATTACAAACGAAATTAATTACAGATGTAATTACATGCAGGTACTTAATCAATCATGACTGCAATCTAAAAAACATGTATTTACACAATAAGTACATTGTAACAAATTATTAATTTCAGTGTAAGTACATATTTGTTAAGGCCACCTAATATAAAGTGGGTCCGAATTTTCTTTGTTTATCTGAGGACCAAATATATATTTGTGTTACAGTGGAAAGACAATGTGCTATCTATAGCTAAATAAGGAAAACTGACCTTGAACCACACTGTCATTTATCTTACCAGTTATCTTACCAGTCTTGTTCTTGGGTGCTGTGGTGTTAATAATCAAGTTCTCCAGTTGAGAACTGTTCTTGTTCAACTCCTGAACTTGGTTTCCTTGGGTCTCCCATTCCGTGAGCAGATCCTGCGAATAGATTCATAAGACATGTTAATTAAAGCCAGTCTCGCTAAAAACAGAAACTGATGTCAGTCCACTGTAAATAGAGCCAACTAGAGTCCTACTTTAAGCTGCTGTGCTCTTCTCTGCAGGCCTTCTGTGCTTAGGTTGGGCTCTTTGGCAGGGAGTTGCTCCTGTACTGTCTGCAGCCACCTGAGGAGGGAGCCGGAGCGCGAGCGGAAGTCTGACAACTGCTGAACACAGTTCTGGATGGAATCAAATCTGAGAATGATAAATTTAGATGAATATCAATTAATTATGCAAATAAATGGTCTAATTAATTTGTTAATGGTTAGTATTGGTAATGGTTATAAAGCGGTTTTATTTATTACCATATTAATTCTTTCATAGTAGGACAATGAGATAGATATCCGATCTTTTGGACAGTCCTGTATTTTAGCTCTATTTTTAGTGTCCTGAAAAATCCTGTTTTGTTCCATATTTCACTTTTTTTAAACATTCTTTATTTCTGAACACTTGAAGTAGTTTTCTGTTATGAAAAATAGCTTAATAAAAGTATATATTGAAGTACAATCACATTTCCATATTGATCAAGTTGCTGTTAGTGAAGATGGGATCGGCATCATCTGGATTCAGGCTGGTTTCAGTGATAGAGATCATGGAGAAAATGAATTTGAATGCAAACGTGATTTGCTATAATCATAGCAAGATAAAAACTTTTACCAATTTCACAGATGCTTTTATCCAAAGCGACATACAAAAAGTATTGTGTACGTTACTTAATAAAATTAATTAATTACCTATTGCTAATAACATCATTAAAATTGACTGATTGTCTGAAAAGTAACTTAATTACTCAATAAGGAATTTAATTACTTGACTCAATACTACTTAAAATTCCTATAAATCCCAATACAGACAACAGAAATTAAACTTTTAATTCTTTAAATTAGAGTCAAGCAGGGCCTTTTAGCTTTATATAAAAAAAGTTTAAATAATATATTTATTAAAACATGAAATGTTTCAATGTAACGACACCATATTTCAAACATACAGTACCATATATTGTCATTAATTTCATACTCAATTCATTGTTTCAACTGCTGTGATAAATATAAACATCTTTGCTTCAAATTTTTAAAGTATTCTTATTATTTAAAAACATGATTGCTTCTCTAAATGGATTTATACAGTCAATAAAAATGATTCTTTTTACAGGAAAAACACTATACTGAGAGGAGCTTGTTGTTGAGTATATGCAATTCATTCAACAAAAAACAATTATAAAGTAGTCTTCTGAAACAGTATAACAGTAAATGTAAATGGACACGACAAGATATTTTTGCGTAGCTATCCCCCTATTAATAAGGCAACGGTGGATGCTACTATTTTAGGTGATGGTGAAAGATTTGAAAGATTTGGACATTGTGTGGGATATTACTCTGAGCCAGACTCCACTCCAGACTCTTAATGTGGGCACCATGCCTATACCACTGTTAGTAGCAGTCAGGGGAAGGTCATGTCCAAACATCCTACCATTTACATTCAGCAATTTAACTAAATAAACCGAAAGTAATGCAGTTTATATTACAGTCTGCATCACATTCCCACTTCCCACTTATTCCTAGAGATATGTGGAGTGGATTTAGATTTGAACACATGACTGACTGTTTTATGAGCCCTCCCTGAGGACATCTGAAATGCTTGGAGCCCCAGTCTGGCATCTTAAGGATAGATGTGGCCAAATGGTTTCCATAACGGCTGATACAGTGGTGTCAAATTGGGTTAGCATGAGGCTATTTGTTTTATGGTGGAGAGTATTCCGGTCCAGTCAATACAGTCTTTATGAGATTCTTATGAGAATCTTATTTTTGTCAGATGTCAAATGTCAAAGCAATTATAGTTGGCAGGGCATTACATTTCAAGATGAAACTACAGTGTGACACAGAGAAGAGCTGGGAACAGACTCGCTATTCTACACTAAATAGGGATAATATTACAATATCCTGATTTTTTTTAAGTGTTAATTTGGCTTCCAGTATGGAAAAATACAGGGTTACTGTTGTTAACTAAAATGAACCATTTTTGCTAATTGAAATAAAGCTAAGAAATAAATGAAAATTTAAAAAAAAGAAGAAGAAAAAAAACTCAACTAAAACTGAAAAAATTCTAAATTAAAAATATTCATTCATTCATTTTCCTTCGGCTTAGTCCCTTTATTCATCAGGGGTCGCCACAGCAGAATGAACCGCCAGCTTAAACAGCATATGATTCGCGCAGCCCAGCTGCAACCCAGTACCGGGAAACATCCATACACACTCATTCACGCACATAGACTACGGCCAATTTAGCTTATGCAATTCACCTATACTGCATGTCTTTGGACTGTGGGGGAAACCGGAGCACCTGGAGGAAACCCACGCCAACGCAGGGAGAACATGCAAACACAGAAAAGCCAATTGGCCCTGCCGGGACACGAACCAGCAACCTTCTTGCTGTGAGGCGACAGTGCTAACCACTGAGCCACCGTGTCACCCCATTAAAAATATTAAAATAATATAAAAAACACATTTAAAATAATAATAAAATAAGTTATTAATATATAAAAGCTAAAACGTGTAAGAAAAATACATGGACCATTTTTTAAAAGCTCATATGAATTAATAAAAAAGGTAACTTAAAATAAAAAATGAAATCTGAAAATATAAGAAAACAAAACACACATAATATAATATAGCATTGCTGAAGCACAATGTTTTCGCAATTCTTTCCACTCACCTCTCATTGACATTAGATTCCAAGTGTGCGAAGTCCTCAGAAACCTCTTTGGTTGTGTCCAGAAGGCTTTGTACATTGGCAAGGATCCCAGATTGACTCAGATCTGAACCCAGCTCGACAAACGATTTTAACTGGCTCGACTCTTGGGTAATTTCTGACCTCACCTCCTTTAATGAAAAAGCAATATATGATGACACCTCTGGACATCTACCAATAAACATGTAATCTTGTAGAAATGTGTAGCCTAATTCTCTAACCTCTATGGTCTGCCTGTAGTCATCCACACTACAGTCCGGTTGGCCTACTGGGCTGAGAGCCCTTTCTTGATTCTGTGTGAAGCTGCGGAGATCTGCACTTTGGCGCTCAAAGCTCTCCAACTTGGGCAAAAGTTGTCGCAGTTCAGTCTCTCGTTCCGTCTGCTTGGCCTGAGCTGCTGTGTAGCGCTGACTCAAGTCCTGCAGCGCTCTCTGTAGGCCAGAAGCTGTTGATGCGTCTGCAGACTTCAGAAGCTTGGACACGGAGTCCAAAGTGGCATCCACACTGCCCTGCCTCGAAAGAAGCTCCTGACGTATTTTCTGTGAGGAGAATCATTTTATTTTTATAACAATTTTTTTTTGACCATTTCCAAATACATATTTTTATGTTATTACGTATTTGTACAGATAAACAGTCAACAGTGCATACACTTCCTGACAAAATTCTTGTGCATATCCAAGTTTTAGGAACAACAAATAATAACTTGACTTCTAAGTTGATCATTTGGTATCAGAAGTGGCCTATATGAAAGGCAAAGGTCTCTAGATTACACTTATTTTACCAAAATAAAATATGATCATGCCTTGATTTTTAATTATTTAATTAGGACAGTAAGGTCTGACTTTGCTTAGACAAAAGTCTTGTCACTTAACAGAAATAATGTACAGTATAGAATATAAAGTCATGATGCAGTGGAAAAAGAATTAATATTGTGTATGACTCCCATGAGCTTGGACGACTGCATCCATACATCTCTGCAATGACTCAAATAACTTATTAATAAAGTCATCTGGACTGGCAAAGAAAGCGTTCTTGCAGGACTCCCAGAGTTCATAAAGATTCTTTGGATTCATCTTCAATGCCTCCTCCTTAATCTTACCCCAGACATGCTCAATAATGCTCATGTCTGGTGACAGAGCTGGCCAATCCTGGAGCACCTTGACCTTCTTTGCTTTCAGGAACTTTGATGTGGAGGCTGAAGTATGAGAAGGAGCGTTATCCTGCTGAAGAATTTGCCCTCTCCTGTGGTTTGTAATGTAATGGGCAGCACAAATGTCTTGATACCTCAGGCTGTTGATGTTACCATCCACTCTGCAGATCTCTCGCACACCCCCTTACTGAATGTAACCCCAAAACATGATTTTTCCTTCACCAAACTTGTCTGATTTCTGTGAGAATCTTGGGTCCAAGTGGGTTCCAATATGTCTTCTGCACTATTTGTGATGATTGGAATGCAGTTCAACAGATGATTCATCGGAAAATCTACCTTCTGCCACTTTTCCAAATGATCAATTAGAAGTCAAGTTATTATTTGGTGCTGTTACAACTAGGATCGACGACAAGACTTTTGTCAGGTAGTGTATGTTGCACAAACCATTTACAATGCATGTTGCACATAAACCATCTATAACTTTTTTTTTTTATTAATATTTTCTATAAGATGCTTTACAATAATATATTTATGCACATACATTACTTTAGTGAGCACCAACGCCAAATCTGGACCTAATCTAAGTCCAAAAATTAGTACACACAAATTAATATGTTGGGGGAAAATATTAAATAAAATTGAAATAAAGAGGGGGAAAAATCAAGAGAAAATAAATAAATAAAAAATGTAGTATAAATTGTTTATTAAAACTGTTTTGTTAAAATGCACAAAAATATATTGTCTATATTCACTGAGAAATGGTTAAAAACATACATTTTCATAAGGGAGTGTGCTCTTTTATGCTGATGATTTTGTTTAATTTATAAAAATATATTTACATATATTTAAAACTATTTTTTACTTTTATATTAATTTTTAAATGTTTATGCTGTTTGCTTTATTTTCCACTCATTTAAATGTCCTTCTGTCTTCTATGTATGTACCCTGAGCACATACCCCCAAAAAATTCCCTTGGTGTTTGCGCACGCTTTGCAAATAAAACTGATTCTAAAAATATATTTCCTGGTTAAAGATGATTGATGATTATGATGGTGCATTTAATAAAGTACCTGGTTTTGTGTCAGGGCATCTTGAACAGCTTGAGCAGTGGGCTGAACAGCAGCAGGTGATAAAGGCAGGCCATCTAACCAAGCCAACAGCGCTTTAAGCCCCTCCTGAACACTGACTGATTGGGCCACAGCGGTCTGAAGCTGTTCGGCTCTTACAGACGCTGAATCAGAAAGGGTTTCAAAGCGCTTCTCCAAAGCATCTACAATGAATGTAGAATTTGAATGTAAATTAATATTACGAAGCGGTTCAATCCGCCGTGGCGACCTCTGAAATAGAGACTAAGCTAAAGGAAAATGAATGATTAATATTACGATAAAGTGAGAACAGAATAAAAAGTACAGTATATTATATTTGAGATAATTACTTATATTATACCTATACTCTGTCAATCACAGAAAAATACTTGACATTCCATTACCTTGACTTAACAATTAAAATTCAATGTTTCAATGGCATTTTTTAAACATTTGTAACATTATTATTATTAAATTATTAACTAATACGAAATCAGTATAGTAGAATTATTTCTAAAGACTAAAATATTGGCTTCTAGAAAATACAAAACATTATATTTTACAATATTACTTTTTAACTGTTGTTTTATTAAAATAAAAGGCAGTCTTGATGAGCATACAAGCTTCCTATCAAAAACACTTCTTGGTAGAATCAATTAACAAACTGCATATAGTTGACTCAGCATATTATAGTTCACCAAAATAAGATATTTTGAAAAATGTTGATAACTGGTAGCCATTGACTTGCATAAAACAAAAATCAGTGGCTACTGGTTTCCAACATGCTTAATACAAATAAATTGTGTTCAATAGAATAAAGACAGTCAAATCGGTTTGTAACAAGTGGGGTGTTTGGGGTGTACTGTCCCTTTGAAATGAACAGGACAAAGCATTCTAAAATAAGGCAAAACCCAGCCACCTTAAATATCTTATTCACTGATGAAGAGAATAAAATTACCTGTCACATTCGTAATATCTGCATTCTTGAGAGTTGGGGACTCCTTAATGCTGACCAGCTCTTTTCCTGCTCTCTTGACCTTCTCAAGCTGTACTGAACGCTCTGCCAAATCATCCTGCAGCAGCTGAGAGAGCACAGAAAAAAGTGGATTAATCAAGAGGATTCCTAAAGGTATGAAAACTACATTTTGCTGATTTATATAATCCAAGATGGCGCTGTGTTGCGAGCTCCCAGCAAACTTTGATGTGTTTTGTGTGTTTACTTGTAATTCTGTTGTTTTTCGTGCTGGATGTACACACACTTATTGCCTACGACTTGTCTATTTGTGTCTATATATGTGTGTAATGTGTGTTTTCTTTTACGTATTTATTGTCTTTTGTAGAGACTGTATTTAACTGTTAATAGTGTATTGTTTTGGTGTATAATACAATAAAAGTGATTTGATTTCATTTTTTTAAGTTAATCCAAAAACCGTTTCTGATTTCCACAAATATCTTCACCAGAAAAGCGTAAATAATGCTACCTGTACAGTACTGAGAGTGCGCTGCAATGCCTGAGTGTCTGTTTGTTCTCCGCTGGGCTTAAATATGCTCTGGTTCTGCTCCTGAGAGTTCAGCCACGAGTCTAAAGAACCAGCCTCATCCTGGTAGTGCTGGTATCGCTCCTGGAGACTTGAGAGACGGGTGCCAAGTTCTGAAGACTGAAAATAAGAACGCATGATTACTCTTATGTTCAGTCCATTATAGACTGAGAGAATATGAGATTCTGTTTTCCACCCACCTTGCTGTGTAAAGAACCGTAGCGCTGTGTGGCGTCTTGGAGCTTATCACTGACTAGATGTTTGGTTTCCTCCAGAGCCGGATCTGTATTGTCCATCCTCTGCAGGGCACACTGGACAGAATCCAAAACCTTCTGCCCAGAGATGGTAACAAAACGCAGATCTGCTTTGTGACAGATGACATCTTCTGCAAGCTGTAAAATACATTGAAACGTGATTTTAATGTATTTCATTTTCTTATTCATAACTTTAAACATCACCATGACTTTTTTAATACCTTTTTGTGCTCATCTATTCTGTTTTTTAGGTCCTTTGCATCCATTTCCCCTTCCCCAAGTGAACATAGCTCTTGCTCGCTCTGATCCAGCCATGTTCCCAGGTTTCCGTGTTCCTGCACAAATTTGGTGAACTCATCTGTGAGGGCATCTGCCCGCCTGAGTCTGTCCTGACAGTTCTGGAGGCGCTCCTGATGCTGACTCTGGAGTTCGTCAAGCTTTGCTCGTAAGCGTTGTTTCTCCTCTGGTGGTACACTGGAGTCGGGTTGCTCTAAAAGGGAGCGGACAGACTGGGCCACCTGCTGAAGATAACCCTGCTGAGATTGTAACTGGTGCAGCTCCGTCTGGTGGAACCAACAAAAGACATACGGTAAGAATGACATATAGTATAATACAAACACTTGACAGAAAAAACCACAAGCTTGACGTTTTTAAAAAAATGTTTTTGAAAAGTTTTGCAAACAGATGACAAGGTTGTAAAATCAATACCGGTTTACGTGATAAAAAAGGTTGTATAATGCATGCTGAGCAGCAATGTAACTAATCCAGTTTGCATTTTTAGGCCCCAAAACCCCATTGTCATTTGTCAAGTAATTGAATTGACAACATTTCATTTTCAAATTCACATTTTGAAAATGGGGTTGTGTAAATAGTTTGGAACTAGTCTCAGCCTCAGATGTCATGCCCACAGACTGTTGGATGAATGAGCACAAAAAAAATAACTCAACGACTCTGGAGCGTCAGATTTGTTGGTTAAATTCTAAAGTATTCTGGATCAAATGTGTGTTGCATTCTTTGACAGTCTGCCTGGAAACAAAATCGGCAAAAACCATATCATGGAGGGAGAAAGCTTGAAGAAGAAATGTTTACAACTGCGACCACATCATTTACACAAACAAACAAATATAATAATGTTGTTGTTTTTTTGTTTTACAAATTAAATAAAAATCGCAAATTAACAGATTTTCAGTATTTTTTGATTCATGCATCCCCCCCATTTATTTATTGATCATTTATTTATTGATTTATTTTTTCCTTCAACTAATTTTGATGTTGAAAAGGTTAAACAAGTTACTTTTATTGACATTCTTTAATAGTTTGAATTGATATATTGCCTTGGTTGGTGTTGTAAATTACTTAGCAAAAGCCTGGTAATAAACTGCCAGTACGTTTTCAGTTAATTCTCTCTATATTATCTCTTTTACAATACATTGTTTCAAATGACTAAAATGTCAATAAAAGTCCCTCTGTTAAACTGCACAGTAGAATTTTCAACATCAAAAGTCGACAGTGTAAAGATAAAGGTCCCATAATGCGAGTAATAACCGTAAATAAACTGAAAAAAAACTTCCTAAAACACAGAAACTGTAATTTTTTACAGTGTATAACATTTTCAAAAGTATGTGACATTCACAGCATAGACACTTGACTTTCTTAAATGAATTATGAAATGGTTTAATGCCGTGTGACTACTTTACAACTGACAAAACTCTTTAAATGACCTTAATTAGAACCACCAAACAAAAACAAACTGATTAGATGTTTAAAGACTGAAAATTATTACAACAATTTCTGCAAATAACTGACAATTACATAAAAAACCTAACCTGAAGCATGCCACTGTGAGAGTTCAGGGCATTCTCTTGTGGTACAGATAACGGGTTGTCAGTGACGATGTCGCCAAGTGACCTCCTCTTTGAGTCGTCCAGTGACGATAATTCCCTGAAAAGTGTGTCTATTTTTTCCTGTGTCTCCTGCATCTGCTCTTCTGCTTTAGCCTAATGCAGAAACAAAACATGAAGATGAGTGCACAAATTAACAAGAGATGCTGACAAGTTAAACAGAGACAATTATGTGAGCTGCTTACTCTTTGTGTGTTCTGCTGCTGTGTTGTGACAATGGCAGTGTCTACTTGAGCTAGCGAAGAGTGGACTGAGTTTGTAAGAGAGCTGTGTTGCTCCTTCATTTGTGACAGAGCAGCCTGTAGTTTAGTCTTTTCTTCAGGACTCAAAGTGTCTCCCTGATCAGACAGGAACTCCTCCACTGAGCGGATGGTCTCGATCAATGAGTCACTTTTGGTCTGAATGTCCTTCTCCACATCCTATGGTTATGAGGTACAAACGGTAACAATATTCAGTTGAAGTCAAAATTATTCGCCCTCCTGTGAATTTCTTTTCTTTTTCAAATATTTCCCAAATTATGTTTAACAGAGCAAAAAAAAATTCACAGTATTTCCTATAATATTTTTTCTTCTGGAGAAAGTCTTATTTATTTTATTTCTTTAAGTTTACATTTTTTAAAATCATTTTCTGGTCAATATTATTAACCCCCTTATGCAACATTTTTTTTCGATTGTCTACAGAACAAACCACTGTTATACAATGACTTACCTAATTACCCTAACTTGCCTAATTAAGCTAATTAACTTAGCTAAGCCTTTAAAGGTGCCCTATAATGAAAATCTGGGTATACCAAGGCATAGTAGAACAATAAGAGATCAGTATATGGAAATGGTTATACTGTGAGCCTTAGACGCCACTGTTTCCTTGTTTTCATGTAAATTCCACGAGTGTAAAACCCCAGTGGACAACGGGCCAATTAGAAGACAAAACAAACTGTGACGAGACTCACAGCCCATGGCCTCCGCATTTGCATGTATGCCTAATTTAGGTCGTTCATCCGGACCTGACGAGCAGCCATGTCATGAAGCTCTGAGATTATAAAAAAAAGCTCTGAGATCATTAATATGCACGCCTTATGCTGTGTTTGATAAGCAACAACGTATGTGGGACTTTTATTTTATAAGTTGAGCGCCAGATTGTTTACTGTGCGTTACTGGGCAACCACAGCAAGATACATGTTTCAAATTCGCCTCAGGACGCAAAATGCAATATTTACAGATTATACATGTATTCATCTCCACTCTGAAGAGGCATAAGGTATGTTTAGTTACATCTTTTGTTAATTTATCGTGTTTATTGTGAAATTTGAAGCGTATGTTTCAACAAACATGTGTAGATTGCTGAATCGTGTCAAATCACTCAGCTTAAATGTCATCTGTTCATGCAGAGGTTGATATTAATTCCTGGCTGTCTTTTCTTTGACTATAGCTTCAAAATACAACCCGATACATCTCTATCACTCTCTTTTTTCAAGTTTATTTATAATTTAGCCTTTATCCACAACAGATCTGGTGAGCAAAACAGCTTAACATTACTCTGATTGGGTTTATATTTGTCCAAGTTCAGCGTACATCATGCTGTGTGTGTGGCTGTAAGAGCGGCAGGTCAGAGCTGACCTCATTAATATTCATGACACGAGCCATATATGGTCAATCATGGACCTTCTGATTCTGTGGGTATTTTATGGAGCAATAAATGAGCTTATAAAACCATTTCTGGAGATTTTTTAAACTTACCAAAGTCATAAACCTACTATGTAGATATCAGAGAACAATTTAACTTAAACCAATGCAGTATATGGCACCTTTGAATTACACATTAAGCTGAATACCAGTATCTTGAAAAATATATAGTAAAATATTATGTACTGTCATCATGGCAAAGATAAAAGAAATCAGTTATTAGAAATTAGTTATTAAAATGTTTAGAAATGTGTCAAAAACAATCTTCTTTCCGTTAAACAGAAATTGGGGAAAAAATATACAGGGGGCTAATAATTCAGGAGGGCTAATAATTTTTTAAGAAAAAAATAAAATTAGGGTTACGCAATGTGTTAGCATTAGCATCAACAGACTTTTAGATGGAAATGTCAAATTCTTCTTTAATATATCTTACCTTAAGCGCTCTTTGCTTCTCCTGTAACGTGTGCACGTCATCTGACTCAACTCCAGGTCTCTGATTGGCCAAAAGACTGGCAGCCCCAGCCATCCACATCGTGAGATTCTCCAGTTTTTGAGAACACTCAGCCTTCTGCTGCTGCACAACCTATATAACCGTAATGAAGGAGGTATGAAAAGCGAGGAAAAGAAAATTTGCAATTGATCTTCATTAACACTTTATAATTGTTCACCATATTATTACTTCCCCACCAAACTCTCAAACTTGTAAATATGCCAGGTCTCAAACAATTGACTCTGGTTGAGCATAATGTGTCCACAATCACACAAAGCAACACTCTCAAACAGGCCAGTGAAGCAGTAAATAAACAAGAGACAAACAGACAAATAGTAAAACATCTCAGCTGGATTTTGTTCTCTTTAAAATAAGATAAATTACAAGCAAGCTACACAGTGAGGCTACATTTAAATCTATAGTCTTTTCCAAATGTGTCTTCTGTGGCAATCTGTAAGAGCAAGGCAGACAGGTTAATACACACGTTATGTTAATTCACACGCAGCTAATGCAGTCTACAAAACAGCGCTCAACAATAAAGAATTCTGCCGATACAAATACGGTTATGTTATATACGGCTCAAAACGAATACTCGTGGTAGTCTTGCATGCATTAGAGTTAGAAGGAATGAGAATTTAATGCATATTCAAAATCATTACGTTGTTCGAATGGCATATTTTTACAAGTAAAAGAGGAAGCTAAAGTACACGTATATATTATATTACACTATTATATTACAATGAACATAATACTGAGGATATTAACAGAATGTAGGGATGTAACGATTCACCGTGAGCCGGTTGAAAATCGATTAAAATATGTGACGATTCAAACCGGTGGAAATGTTGAAAAATTGTTAAGGAAAGGCTTACCTCTCCACACCAGTCATCTCAGTCCCCAGTGAAAGACTTTTTTCAGCAGTTGACATTGTAAATGTGCAAAGACCTCAGCTTATGCCAGAAAACATAGATATGCTGATATATATATATTTTTAAAAAAATGTAAAATCCCAGCACAGTCACAGTTTTAGTTTGTTTATATTATTAAGTCTTCTTTCATTTGTATTGTTCTTCTTTTTTTGGAATTTGTTTTTAAAATAGCAATTTGGTTATGGCAGAAAATATATTATTTAGCAAAAAAAAGTGCAGCATTTAAGAAAAAAATGAAAGGGCTCTTGACCTTAAATTTGTTTCAAATAATTTGGTTAAAAAATCATGACTAAATCGTGAATCGTGAGATTAATTCAATTCAATTCATCTTTATTTCTATAGCGCTTTTACAATGTAGATTGTGTCAAAGCAGCTTCACATAGAAGATTATAGTGAATTGGAATGGTGTCCGTTCAGTTTTTAGAGATTAGTATCGTGAATCGTATTGAATCGTGAGTCGTTACATCCCTAACAGAATGTACTGCATTGAGTTACATTTTCAATACAAACAAGGAATTTTAGCTGTAAAATGTACTTGTTTTTACATTTAAATGTTTTTATATATATTTAAAAAAATTCTAAATGACTTGCTTGACTAGACAGTAGACAAAAGTCATCATTGTTGAGTCCTGCAGAAGCATTATTGATTGAGCATTATGAGCAATACTGGTGCTAAACACAAAAGTAGAATATACTTCTAATCACATGCATGTGAATATTACAGTACTTTAATTTTCAAATGCAGCATTCATGCTAACAAGTATTGCATGCATCAGTAGTGTTGTGTTCTGTTCTTATGCATTACAAGTTCTCCTTAATCTCCATTGAAAAGTAAAAGTGAATATTCTTATCATTCATCTGCCAGCACAAGCGGTTATTCATCTGTTTGCAAACCTCTCTATCCCTTGTAGCTTGTCTCTCTTTTTCCATTTTCTCTTTCTGTTCTTTCTTCATTCGTTCATGCTCTCTCGTCTGCTGGGCTGATAGTGCCTCTGCTCTGGCATGATTGAGACCAACGGCCTGGTGAAAGACCCTATGCAGCTGCTCCAGCTCTCCAAGGAGGTGTCTGCTCTGATCAGGCAGCAGGTCTTGAGCATGCTCAGAGATAAACACCTGAATATTGAACGCCACGTTGCTGACTTCATTGGATCGGGCAGTGAGAGAGTTCTGTAACTGCTGCAGTGGAGGAAAAAAGAAAAAAAAATAACTGTGAAAAAAATGCTGTATTCAAATATAAATGTACAAGACAACTTGACAATTCACAGTTTCTGTAGATTTACTGAATTTATTTTGGTATGGGTTTGTGTAACGACTAAAGTTTATTTATTTATTTTGTTTTGTTGCGCATTGTATGTGTCTTTTTTTCTTTGTCCCGCCTTCTTGTGTCGTCTTTTATTATCCCATTGGCTCCTATGTTATTGTGGTCCAGGTTCTGATTGGCTGCTGGGCGCGGAGAGCTATAAAATGGAACTTCCAGCAGAGTTCGAGGAGCTCATTTTTGGTGCAACTGTTGCTGGGAGTGGATAGCTCCTGGATTTTCCCTACCCTCTGGCCGACAACAAAACTTTACTATTGTCAAGAATATCCACATATGCTTGAAACTTTTTGAGAGTTTGAGCTTGTAGGGGTGGCCTGCCTATTTATTTTGGTTACTTTTGACTTTGTTTATGTACAGGGAGGAAGGTAAGCTGCATGTATTTTTTTTTCTTTAAAGGGCACCAATTTTAACCTTTTTTCAAGATTTAATATAAATCTTTTGTGTGTCCAGAATGTGTCTGTAAAGTTTCAGCTCAAAATACCCATCAGATTATGTATTATACCTTTTTAAATCTGGGAAATATGAGCTGTTTTAACATTGTAGCTGTTTTTGTTGCCTGTGCCTTTAATGCTAATGAGCTGGTTCTCCCCGCCCACCGTTCCCAAGTGTGTGTCACAGCCATAGCCTTCACATAGACAAACAGCTCAGTGACAGACAAGAATGAAGCAGATCTCCCTTACTACAATAAGAACTTTCACAACGGTTATTTGATATATTTGTTGTGGAGTTAACTCAAACCTTTCTGAAGCGATAAGTCATACACAATGTCGTTATAAAGTTTGCTAGCATGCCCGCGCACACACACACGTTAGCTTTGCAATGTTTTTGCACGGCAAATGAGACAGGATACACGTAAATATCCACTGCTGTATGGACATCGTTATGTTAATGTACAAAATAAACCTGATTTAAGTCCACAAACTGGGATTGAAGTGTCTTCTTTCATAATTGTATTGACGCTATGCGGCTGTGATGATGAATTATGTAGCAATTTTACTGTCTTTATTACAAACATGCACTGTTTTAAAAGCGTTTTAAACTTGTAAAACTCATTATTGATCACATTTGATGATGATTGATGATCACAGTGAGCTGAACGGATCTTTTAATCCCGGTTGCTTTGCGTACATCCTGTCTTGTTAATATGATTATACGCATTACTACGGAGACATGTTAATACGCGGCTGTCAATCAATTCAGTGGGCGGGGAAACTGCACTTCTACATCAAGTTGCGGTCGGCCTCAAAATGGGAGGGACTTGGATCATATTTTAACGTCAGGAAATAAAAAAAAAAGAGACTTATTGTCTTTATATCACCCCAATATGACTGTGGACACACTATACCTACACACAGTTCTGTCCAATCAGCTTAAAAAAGATGATTTCATCATAGGTGCCCTTTAAAGATTTACAGGTTATTTAGTTTATTTACTTTGCAGATCTTTTTGTTTGTTATGTTGGCCAGTTGCCACCCTACAATAATTCCATTTAATTAATCTCATCTGCGTGTTCGCGTTAGGTTGTCGACCGAAGGGGATCTTTTTGTATATGATTTTTTTTTCTCTTGGGAAATCCACCACCCCAACCTCATTTTGTTTATTATGCCCATGTAGTTGTTTCCCCTAGATAGGGGCATAATATTTTAAGTAAAATGTTAAAATTTTTATTATTACATATAGGTCTGATGACATTTCTTACAAACTGTACAAAAGTTTAAATGAAAAAGTGAAAATGCTGTTTAGAGTCTTTTTTTTGCCAGAATACAAATGTCTTCATTTGTAGTGAATGAAAATCAGGGTTATTTGACCAAGTATTTCTTTCTTAACTCTTCTGAATCTAAAACACTTGTACTGTGTTGTCTAAAAATGAACATACACGTCTGAAGACATGGCACCTTATTATTTTATTTTAAAAAAGCTCTAAATAACAACATTTGAATATTTTTAATGAATAACTATAAATAGCAATTCCAGAGAAACTGAGAATTTTCAAGTGGTCTCTGAATTTTTAAAATAGCTGTGTGTAAACACTAGATAAGATATTACCACTCTTGATGTTTTACCTCGCACAACTGCTGCTTCCGAGTGATCTCTGCCACTGTCTGTCCATCTACCCCAGTTTCTTCCTGCATTTGAGTCTCAGTCTCCTTAAGCCAGCTGAGAAGCTTTTCAACATGATCTTGCAAAGACTTCAGCTGACTGTTAACAGCTTCCTGCAAAAATATAAAAATCATGCAAAGATATTTAAAACGAACTAAAGGAAGTTCTCTCTAAACTAAATTTTGCATGATTTTCCTTACATTTTGAGCATCACGTTGTGTTCGTAACCCATGCAAAGTATTCTGTGCATGGTCCCTGGCTGCACTATAAGCTCGGGTTAAGCTATGCACATCTTTTTCCAGGGCCATAAGCAGCTGAGGTGGAACATCCTGAAAATTAGACTCCAGTAGCTGTGTAGCTGATTCAATCTCATTGTGCACTTCTGGTTCCAGATCACCAATTTCTAGAACAAGAGCCTGAAAAGAGAATAAAAATTAAAATACAGCCCTTGTTATCTTAACTTGTCAAATTCACTACTGTACATGCTAAACATTCACTGTAACACAAAGCATATACAGTACCTCAGTTTGCCTGATTATGTCATCAAGTGTGGAGAGACTTCGACCAACGGACTGTTGCTGCTGCTGCTTAAGGCGAACCTCAATGTGTCTCACCATGGAAAGCAGGGACACAATCTGTTGGTCGTGCTCCAAGCACTCTTGCCGGGCAAGTGAGGACTGTGAAAGAGAAGGAAAATTATTAAAAAGATCCAATTTATAGTAAACAGTATATAAATATAAAGTATAGAATGACTCTTTACCTTGCTGACTTTTGTAGCATCCCTACTTATTTCTTCAATATTAACTTGAAGAACTTCAGGTTGTCTTTCCACTGAACCCATTGGACATTCTTCCACCTCTTCGTTCTGTGTGTTATCAGACTCTGGGATAACCTCCGTAAGGGGTAGCCCAGAAATGTTATGTTCTTGGTTAAGAGGTTCATCTGTGAAAGTGGACTCCTCACTTCTTTTTAAATGAATTTCACTTGATTTCATCTTTTTTGTTTTTATTTTGACCATCGGAGTACACGCCTCACTTGACAGAAGCTCTTTGGAGTCCTTCATTGCTGGATTGTCAATAGCATGTTCGAGTAGTAATGATTTAGCAACTTCATGACTGCTTGATGGTGATGTCAATTCAATCACAGATTCAATCAACTTTTCATCTTCTGAATATAATGGCTCAATGTTTTGTTCTTCAGCTCTCCTTTCTTTGGTTTCCCCAATTAAATTCTGTATTTGAACAAGTTCTTTCTGCTTAATGTCCACAATGTCATCAGAGGTCTTCATAGATGAAATGTCCTGATTCATATCATCCTCACGTAATCCTGATTTAGCTTTCTTGTCATGATGATCTTGAAGAAATTGTGATTTAGTTGAGAAACATGCATCAATATCAGCCCCAGGTAGAAGATCCTCTGCAGTGGTTGGCACCGACCTTTCTTCATTTTTGCTAATTTCTTGCCTTGAATTATGTAGTTTACTGTCTTGCTTCTTACTTTGAATTTGCTTATTGCTTGTCATTTCTACACTAGTTCCCTCCTGGGCAGTTATACGGCATTCTCCATTATTGGCTAACTGACGCATAGCCTCTAATTCTTCAGCAGCCTGCTTTTCACTCACACCCGGCTCAAACACCTTTTTGAGAATGCTTTCCTTAGCTTTCCTCAAAAGCATTTCCTTCTGTGCCATTGCCTGCTTTTCTTCCTCAGGTTTCTTCACATGTTCTTTCTGATCTGACTGGCTGCTTTGAGTTTGGATCTCAGGGATCACCATCTTCTGCTCTTTCTCTGTCTCATCTCTTTTTTCTACTCCTTCTTCAACAATGACCACTTGCTTAGCCTTTTTACTTTTGCTTTTCTTCTTCTTCTTCTTTTCTGATATCTCAGTGCAGAGGTCTTTAGAGACCTCAGTAGCATCCTGATTCTGGTCTGTTTTGACCATGTAAGTTGTTGGACTGTGTGGTGTTAAAATGTTCACTTTCTGGCTTGTATTGTTTTCATGATCAGACTCCCATTTGGGGGGTTTCATTTCATTAGCAGTTCTATCAATCCCAGTTTCCATATCTTGGCCTTGAACATTCTCTTTACTCCCTGACACAGTTACAACGCTACCACTTTCATGGGTCATCTCGAACTGCTGTACTTTCTCATTGCCATCTTTCATGAAAGATTCTTGACTGGTTGTAAAGCCATCATGTTCATCAACCTCTGCTTTTTCTGTAGGAGATATTCTGACTGAGGTGTCTGAAACTTGTGGCTTCTCATCCTTTTCCATTCTAGCTTTCTTACTGTTTTTCCCTCTTCCTTTCTTCTTTCCTGGTACCTTAACTGCCATTGTGGGTTTAAAAACAACATCCAATCCATCTGTCTTGCTGTCCTTCATTTCCTCAGCTTCTGCGGCAAAACTATGACCTTCTGTTTTCTTTTCTTTTAGCATTTGTTTCTTGTTTTGCAAGTCTTTATTAATGTCTGAGGAAATAACATTAGAGACTGCAGGCTCACTTACTGTCTGACACTGGATCCTAGTCTTTGCTTTTGTTTCCTTAGTAGATAGGACTTGTTCCTTGCTGTCACCATTGTTTTCTGAGAAAATGGCAGTAGAAATTGCAGATCTAATGTCTGTCTGCCTTAGGATATTTGTCTCTGTGGTGCAGTCGGGTGACGTTGTTGAGTTCCCAACTTCCACCTCTTGCCATGTGATCTCAGAAGTCTCTTGAGGTTGATTAGAGCTTTGGGTTGGCTGTGATTTGACATATTTGCTTATTGAGGGCTTTATGTCTTTAATGGCCTGCTGAAGTCTTTTTTCTGCTTTCAAGGTAAATTCAGTCAGGACCTCCAATGATGTGTCATTGCTCTCCTGAATTACTGTATCAACCAGCTGTTTCTTGCTTTCTGAATTAGGAAAGACCTCTGTTTCAAGCCCATCTTTTTTCATATGGTCGGCACCTTTAATTTCAAGATCACCCTGCTGCCGTCCCACAGGCATACTCTCAAATTTTACATCATCAGCACTTAGTTCCACAGACAAAGTCTTCAATTTCGAAGGATCTTCTTTCTTTTCTTTGTCAGGTTTGTCAAAACAGTCTTTGTTTACATCATGTTCAAAAACGTCCAGTTCCACAGACTGTTTTGAAGTATTCGCTTCTTTTGGTTTGCTATTTAGCTGATCATATTGTACAGTTTTTACAGTATCTTGTGAAGTATGTCTACTGCTTTCATCCAAATCAAACTGTTTTTGTTCAGCTATCTCTGCCCCACTGGTCTCTGCTTGTTCCAGCTTTAGAATATGCTTATTTTCAGATTGATTTATAGTTGAATCTGCAATATGATGCTCAGAGAGCATCCTGTTATCTGATATAGTCTTTGGTAGGGTTGAGCTTGTATGCAAAGCCACTATTGAGGATTGTCCCATCTCTATTGAAGGTGTAAGATGCTCTGTTGTCCTTTCTGTAGTCTTACCCATACCAGTCAATTTGCTGGCAATTTTTTGTGTTTTAATACTGGATTTGTCATATTGTTCTGATGCCCCAGATGCCTTGTTCTCTTTCTTTTGCCAGGAATCTTCTTGCAGCGACTCTATAAGTGGGCTTTCTGTGCCTGTCAATGAGGAAAGTCTTTCCTTAGCTTCTTCAGAACTCCTACTCATATCAAGTTTCTTCCTGTCGGTTTCATCTTTTTTAGTCTTAGCATCATCATCACATGCTCCTGATGACAGAACTTTCTCTTCCCAGACCTTATGTGAAGTCTCCATAAAAGTTTCTTCTGTTCCTGAAAAGGGGAAAAGATCTTCCTCTGATCTTGGTGACAGTTTTCTCCTGGCAGTTTCATTTTCTTTAATCTTGAGTTCTTTATATTTTCCTGTTGATAGAACTTTTTCTTGTAAGTTCACTTCTTGTAAAGGCTCTGTAAAAGCTCTGCCTGTGCCTGCTATGGGGGCAAGATCTTCCTCTGTTCTTTGAACTGTCTTACCCACAGCAGTGTTCATACAGGCCATTTTACCTTTTACAATCATGGATTTTTCACATTCATCTGATGACAAAACTATCTCTTGCTGAACAAATTCATCCATTGGCTCTATTTCTCTGCCAGTCAAAGCTGCAACATCATCTTTTTGTCTTTCTGGCATATCACCAACGTTTGTGTTCTTGCTTGCAGTCCCATCCTCCTTAATCATGGGTTCTTTATACTTTCCTGATGATGAAACTTTTTCTTGTAAGTTCACATTATGTAATGGCTCTGTAAAAGCTCTGGCTGTAACTGTCAAAGGTGCACAATCTTCTGTTATTTCTTCTTCTGCTCTTTCAATTGTCTCACGAACACCTACGTTCATCCAGGTATCTTTACCTTGTAAAATCATGGGTTCATCATATTCTTCTGAAAAAAGAACTTTCTCTAGCAAAACAACTTCATGTGTTGGCTCTATTAAGGCTCTTTCTGAGCCAGTCAAAGCTGCAACAACTTCATTTTGTCTTTCTAGTGTCTCATCCAATTTAGTCTTATTGCTGGCAGTTTCACCCTTTTTAATCTTGAGTTCTTTATAGTGTCCTGATGGCAGAACTTCTTGTAAATTCTCTTTATGTAAAGGTTCCATAAGAGATCTGACTGTGCCTGTCAAGGATGCATGATCTTCCTCTGCTCTTTCTATTGTATTGCCTATATTTGTGTTAGTCAAGGCAATTTTGCCTTTTCTAATCACGGGTTCATCACATTCTCCTGATGACATCACTTTTCTATGCCAGATCTCACTTGAAGGATCCATACAAGTTTCTTCTGTGCCTGTCAAATTTGCAATAACTTCATGTGTATGGTCTATTAAGGCTTCTTCTGTGTCAGTCAAACCTGCAGCAAATTCCTTTTGTCTTTCTAGTGTCTCAACCTTGTTAGTCTTCGTATTGGCGGTTTCATCCTTCTTTAACTCAAATTCTTTCAATTGGCTTGATGACGAAATATTTCCTTGCAAGTTCGCTTTATGTAAAGGCTCTGTTAAAACTCTGGCTGTCCCTGTGAAGGGTGCAAGTCCTTCCACTGCCTTTTCTATTGTCTCACCTATATCTATGTTCATCCATGCAGTTTTACCTTGTATAATCCTGGGTTCTTCAGATTTTCTTACTGACAGAACATTCTCTTGCAAACCAACTTCATGTGCAGATTCTATATAGGCTTTTTCTGAGCCAGTCAAATCTGCAACAACTTCTTTTTGCTTTTCAAAAGTCTTCCCCATTTTAGTCTTCTTGCTGGAAATGTGTTCTATATATTGTCCTGATGTGAGAACTTTCTCTTGTAAGTTATTTTTGTGTAAAGGCTCTATTAACATGTTGGCTGAGCCTGGCAAGGATGCAAGATCTTCCTCTACTCTTTCTATCATGTCACCCACATTTGTGTTTGCCCATGGAATTTTACCTTTTTTAATCATGGATTCATCACATTTTCCTGATGACAGTACTTTCCTTTGCCAAATCTCACCTGAAGGCTCCATAAAGGTTTCTTCTGCACTTTCAATTGTGTCACCCATACCAGTGTTACTCAAAGCTGTTTTACCTTTTATAATAGTGAGTTCATGACATTCTTCTGATGTGATAACCGTCCTTTGCCAGGCCTCATGGGAAGCCTCCATAACAGTTGCTTCTGTACCTGTCAATTGTGTAAGACCTTCATCTGTTCTTTCTATTGGCTCACCCATCTTAGTGCTCTTCCAGGCAGTTTTACCTTTTACAATAATGGGTTCTTTGTATTCTTCTGATGACAGAACTCTGTCTTGTGAAGAAACTTCATGTGAAGGCTCTATAAAGAATTTTTCTGGGTCCTTCAAAGATGCAAAAACTTCCATCTGTCTTTCTAGTCTCTCACCCATTTCGGTCTTCTTGCTGGCAGTTTCATCTTTTTTAATCTCGTGTTCTTTATACTGTCCTAATGACAGAACATTCTCTTGGCAAACCTCTTCATGGGAAGGTTTTATAAAATCTCTGACTGTGCCTGTCAAGTATGCATAATCTTCCCCTGCTCCTTCTATAGTACTACCCCTCTCAGTGTCCTTGCTGTCAATGACATCTTTTTTAATCTTGGGTTCTACACAGTCCCTTGATGACAAATCCTTTTCTCTCCAAATCATTTCTTTAGAAGGTTCTGTGATGATTTTGTTTGTTTCTGCGAGTGGTGTAAGATCTTCTGTTCCTTCTATTGTCTCTCCTATATTAACAACTTTGTAGGGCATTTTGCCTTTTATCTTGGGTTCTCTATACTCTTCTGATGATAAAGCTTTCTCTTGCACAAACTGTTTATACAAAGGCTCTGAAAATGTTCTGTCTGTGACAATCAAAGGTGCAAGACCTTCCTCTGGCATTTCTGTAGTCTGTTCCAAACAAAAGTCTTTGCAGGCAATCTCATATTGTATAATTTTGGGTTCTTCATTTTCCAATTCCTCTTCAATCCCACTCATAGATTTGTTGTCCACTATAGCACTAATGCTGTCCGGAAGTTTGTGTTCAACTGGTATGGCAAGGTTTGAGCTTTTTACATTTTCACATATTAGCTCTACCAAATCTGGTTCTAGCAGGACTAAGCGTTCTCCTGAGTGACAATTAATGTAGCTGTGTGTCATCACTTGAGTGAGTAGATGGTTTTGAACCTGCTCTTGTGATATGCTTTCTTCTGCTATAGAAAAGTCATAACTGATATCTGCAAGCGAAGCAGGTGGTGACAAAGAACAGACAGGTTCCAAACTCAATCGCTTCATATATGATGAACTTGATGGAGTCACATGGGGAAGGATATCTGGAACCTGGGTCTGCTTTAAGAACTCTACTGCCTGAGGCTCAAGTATCTTCTCAGCTTGATGCAGAGGGACCACCTGTCCACTCTCAGGTAGATATAAAGCACCAACAGAATGACGTTTTCTCAGAGATTTTGCAGCGAGTTCCCTGTTAACAACACCCTGCTGAAGTGCCTCACTTACAGGAAGCAGCTCCCCTGATTCTGGCCACAGCATTGCCATAAAAGACTGGAGAGATTCCAATACACGCAAGGCTATGCGAGGAGAGAGAAGGTCTCTTTGTATGGCCTCATCCAATTCCAGACGCTCCCCACTTACTGGATCTATTATTCCCCCTGTTTGTAACTGTCGTGTCATGAGGGTGCAGGCCAAGTCCTGATCCATTAGGCCATGCCGAACAGCCTCATTAACAGTCAATCTGTGTCCTAAGCGGGGGTCTGCGATACCTCCAGCAAACAACTGAGCCTCTAGCAGTCTAACTGCAACATGTCGGTCAATGAGCCCTTCTTGAATAGCCCGGAAAATTCCCACCTTTCTACCAGAACATAAGCAGACAGTTCCTCCTGGCTTCTGTTTAAGTGGGAAAAAACGCAGACCCGTCTCCTCATTGAGAACAGAACGCTTTTGAAAGTCAACCAGGTTTAGTTTTTCTGCTGTATTTGGATCAATAAGTTCTCGCCGCTGAAGGCAGGATTGCAGCTTTTGAGAAAGATCCATGGATAGCAATCCCTTCTGCCTTGCAATATCCAAACTGACCATTTCACCACTGGAGCCAACTTTCAGACTGCCAGTGCTTATCTGCAGCTCAAGTATACGAAGCCCCATCAGCTCCTCTATGACACCTTCTTTCATTGCTCTTGCAACTGGTAATTCATGACCCTGTTCAAATTTTGTTGTGTTGACAAGACAAATAGCAGTCTCTAACTCTTCCAGAGATTGGAAGGTAGGATGATTAATAAAACCACTGGAGAGACCCTTATCTAACGAGCATTTATCAGGGGAGTCAGCCTGGAAAAGGCCACCCATGACAATCTGTGCTTCTAACAGTACATGACAGGTGTCTTGGTCTATGAGGCCATGCTGTGCTGCCTGGAAAACTGGAAAGGTTTCCATGGTGCCAAGGTCAATTACTCCAGCGATGACCTCCTGGCCCTATGGAAAGATAAAAATAATAATTCTAAGAAAAATTCTCATAATTTTGTAGTGCATTTTTATTCATATTTTTATCTAGTAGGGGAATAGAAAATGCCCACCACCATAGTTGGAGTAATTTAAGTCAACCTAAGAAGCAATCATTATCTTGATACTAACATTCATGCATTTATTTATTCATTTAAAGAAAAAATAACCAAATATAAAACATTTTATGCTTGCAAAAAAACTTTTGGAAGCACAGCATTGCAGTGTGCAAATAATAAGCAAAATGCACAAACTTAATGCGTAAAGAAAACAGAAGAAAATCTTAAAAACATAATGCTAGGTCAGAAAGAAAGCAACGGTAAGAGAGAAAGCAAGCACTACTTACTGTGTGGGGTTGTCCTTAGACGCACACACACTGATAGGTCGAGGTTTCGGCGGTTTGAGGTGCGACAGGGTGAGAAGCTGGATGTTAGCGATCTGCATGCCACACTCCAGCTGCCTGATATGCTGCCCGGAACTAACTAATACTACTATATTCATTCCTCTGTTACCTATTATATATATTATTACCATTGTTTTGCATGCTATATTTTCTTAAAATGTGCAAACTGCGAGACTTACCTATGAATATGTGAAGATCTCCGTTTGTATAGACACATTTTGTATTACTAATCAACTAAGAATAGACCTGTATTCTGACTAAAACAGTTGTTTCTTACTTCCAATTCTGACTTACATTTTCTCCTGGCAGCTGTTAGTGATTTTGAAGCAAAACGCTGATTAAATTTCACAAAGAATTACAGTATTAAAGACACAGACTGAAAACAGACAATATCTCACACACAGACAAACAAAAAACATATAGCTGTGATCTGGACACATCATGCTCAAACAGTGAGGTGGAGGTTTGCATAGCTGGCGTTTTGTGCTCAGTCTATACCAATCCCTAAAGAAAATGTTTGACTTTCTTGCTCTGACCAATCTGTCTTGTTTATATAGTTAACTTTTAGCCATTCAAACACAAACAGACAATTGTTCACACACAGTAATGACTACATAATGACTGATGTACAGTATGTTTGAGTGCACAATTCTACACAATGTCTGCGTATGGCAACAAAACAATACGAATGTAATGAGATTTATGCCTCTACATTTACATGTTTCATCTGTGCCTTTGAATGAAATGTCAAAAAAAAAAAAGCTAAGCTACAATGTACAAGTGGCTTAAATAGACAATAAAGTGGCAACTGCCGCACTATTCTACTCTAATGAGCTGTGTTTAAGCAGATGTTCTTGATTAACATGACAAATAAGGATGGTGTGGGTGACATGATATCAAGCATATTGTTGAAAATGAAAATGATTTAGATTTCACACCATGCTATTAATTTTCACTGTTAAATAAGACGTCTGTGAGATGTATGAACATGGTGATGAATGTTAAACCACACGTGACAGGCAACATAAAAAAACACACAAAAATGACTCACTCGCTCTAGCTCACACATACACACTGCTGTAGCATTTCTTGATCATAACAATGACCATTATTTAAAGCAATGTATCTCAGAAGCATTGTTTCAAGCCGTTGAAGCTCGCGTTGGCATAGTTGAACACTGCTGTCATTGGTCACTTCCCCTTGCCCATTTAACTCTACCTTGCGCTTTTCCTCTTTGGCCAGTTGCTCTTCCAGATGTTGCACTTGTGCGGCAGAACTATCACACAGTTGTGTGTATGTTGCCGTCAGCTCATCCAGCTGGGAGACCACCTGGGCACGCTCTTCAGAGGACAGCCTAAAGATACATGTGAGTCATTAAAAACAATGTGTGTTCAGTTTAGATTTACTTAGTTTAATTAATGGTTTAGCTAGTTTTATTAATTCTAGTCTATCAGACTTAATGAGATAGTTCACCAAAAAATGAAAATTTATGCACTATTACATCTCCCTCAAGTGGATCCAATTTTTTATGACTTTCAAAATAAGATATTTTGAAGAATGTTACAAGACTGTAATAGTTGACTTGCATAGTACGGTAAACATATACTATGGAAGTTAATGAATACAGTATTTCAACATTTTTCAACATAACTTCTTTTCTGTTCAACAGAAGAAATAAACTACTAAAGGTTTGAAACAAGTAAAGTGTGAGTAAAAGTTGACAGTTTTCATTTTTGGGTGAAATATCCCTTTAACAAACACGTCTAGTGTTGACCAAAGCAAACTTTAGTGTTTGCACAGCTTGCATTAACTCTTGTACAAACCTCTTAGTAATAAAGATAAAATAATTATTTGAACAAACACTGAATCCAAATCATACACATGCAACAAATAAAAGCAAAAATGATGAAGAATTCAGAAAAAAACGTCTTCATATTAAAGATCAGACTGTATATGTATTTCAGATGTTTGCTTGAGTGTTTATGAATTCTGAAAACAATTATTTTTGCTAATCATCATTTTATTTCAGTTCGTTTTTCAATGGCTTTTCCTTTATTGTGAATGTTTTATTTCATTTATTTCAAGTTAAAAAAAATATGCTTTTTTTAAATCAATAGTTTTAGTTTACTAAAATAACCTTGGTGTATACTTCTGTGTGAATGTACTAAAGGTCATATAAGGAAGACTCACTTGCTGGCCTGTTTTGACATCAGGAAGACTTGGGTGCTCCTGATGGCTTCAGCAACTTCCTCTTTTTTAGCTGCTAGCTGCTCACTAATAGCCTAGAAGCGAGACAGACGCAGTGCTTTTTAGAGACACTTAACACACACAATCTACTTAATGTTGAGTATCTGTAGAGTACCTAAAAATAGGAAATATTCTATTAGGCAATACTCCAGTTTTACCTGATGTGCAGCAAGTGATGGCTCTGAAGATCTGCCAGTGCGCTCCTGTAGGCCCTTGACCCAACCGAGCAGGTCTGAGACCTGCCCTACTCGGGCCTGCCTCTCCTCTTCCACTTCTTTCTATACCAAAAAAAAAACAAAAAACATTTTAAATCATGAAGCCTGATGCTGCCTTTTTGTACCATATTTTCATTTTTTTATTTTTTTTTTATGAAAATTGGCAATTTGCATTCAAAAGCAATCTGATGTGATCAAGTCAGGAAAATATAACATCATTTTTGCTTTAGGCTTGCTGTTGAGAATAAATGTTGTTTATAGTGAATGACACAATTCATTTCTGTTTGATTTATGTATGTATACTTAATCATCATTCTGTTCTGAATACTGATACATTTAAGGATTTGTTGTGAAGTGAAGTTCGACAATATTAATAAAGTGAATTTGTAAGTTTATAAGGTTTTAGTTTTATTTAGTGTTACTTTATTTTAAAATGTGCGCAGCTTTTTTTCTGGAAAATATGTTACTCCAAAGGTAAAAATCAAGTGTGAGGCTTATAAAAGCATGATAACTCACCTCCTCCTCCTCCAGTCTTCGTAGTGCATCACTAATATACTTGACATGTTGTGTTGTCAGGGTAACCAGAGCTGTGTAGCGAGTGCGTAAATCCATGAACTATAATGCAGGATAAAAATATGATTAACGCATATAAAGTCAACACAAAACCAACATAACCATCAAATGAATGTAGTTTGGGCATGGTTTCCCTGCATGTACCTCCTGTGTGATGGCATCTGAGGAAGAGTGCATCCTCCTCCTTTTCACAGGGGACTTCTGGGTTGATTCAACAAACGCTCTGAACGTCATAAGTTGAAGTTCATAGTCCTAATGCATAAACAGGAAGACATGGTAGACATTTTAGTTGTTTGCATATCTTCAAGATGACTGGAAATAAAAATCCCAAAGTATACTTTTAAACATACTGTACACTAGGATTTGCATGTAAATTTTGTAATCAGCCTAATAAATGTGTACTGAACATGCACATTATACTATGTACAAGGTCGCACACATGCTTTGAGGTTTTCTTGTTTATCGACTAGGGGGCAACACTGAACCAGGCTGTAGTTTCACAGTAAGAAAAGAAGACAGAACAAGAACAAAAAGAACTGGAGATGGGGAAAAAATAGATGTGTACATGTGTGAGAGAAATAAACGATAACCTCAAAACAGAAGAAAAGCAGTAATTAGACAAGGATGGATCTTTGTGTTGAGTGGCTGGGTTTGCATACACTAATGAAGCATATTTTGTAATATACATATTAGATTTACATATATACCTTGCATATGAAACAGAATTTTTGCAGTGAGCCCTTTCTGCAGTTCATTTTTAAGTTTATAAAAATAATCGGTGTAATGTTCTGAACAGGGGGTAGCACGGTGGTGCAGTGGGTAGCACAATCGCCTCACAGCAAAAAGGTCGCTGGTTCGAGCCCCGGCTGGGTTAGTTGTCATTTCTGTGTGAAGTTTGCATGATGGGTTGCAGCTGGAAGGGCATCCGTTGCGTAAAACATATGCTTGATAAGTTGGCTGTTCATTCCGCTGTGGCGACCCCAGATTAATAAAGGGACTAAGCCGAAAAGAAAATGAATGAATGTTCTGAACAGGGGGCGACACGATGGCTCAGTGGTTAGCACTGTCGCCTCACAGCAAAAAGGTCGCTGGTTCGAGTTCCGGCTGGCATTTCTGTGTGGAGTTTGCATGTTCTCCCCGTGTTCCCGTGGGTTTCCTCTGGGTGCTCTGGTTTCCCCCACAGTCCAAAGACATGCGCTATAGGTGAATTGAATAAACTAAATTGGCCGTAGTGTATGTTTGTGAATGAGTGTGTATGGGTGTTTCCCAGTACTGGGTTGCAGCTGGAAGGGCATCCGCTGTGTAAAACATATGCTGGACAAGTTGGCGGTTCATTCTGCTGTGGTGACCACTGATGAATAAAGGGACTTAGCAGAGGGAAAATGAATGAATGAATGTTCTGAACATTGTACCATGCTATGAGGAATCTTTTAGGAATCTTTTCTTTCTGCAGGTTTCTGCAGGTTTCACCAAGTCAAATTTACGAATTTGTATGGCTTTTCAAGCCCATTATGAATGAAATTTATTTGACTTATACAGGGCTAAACGCTTAGGAGTTTTTCCAGTTGGGCCAGTGGAAAAGATTTGTCATGCAAACTCTAGTTGTATACATACACTTAAAAAAACAACAGCTATAAACTAAATGTATCCACAATAGTCTGTCCAGGTCAGTGTCCTCACCAGGTAGCTATAAATACATGGAGAACCTTTAAACAAATGTTATTGTAAGGAAGATAAATAAACCACGTTAGTAAATAGAGTTAATAAATTTAAAGTTTAAATTTAAATTTGAAACATCTCAAAGTTTTATTGAGATGGATTGTTGCTGATTAGATGAATGTTGGATAGCTTTGCATGGTAGTAAAGTAAAATTAAGAACTGTTTAAAATGATTTAAGACCTACAACACAATATTTCAGTGTATTTTTAGTTTTAGTTTTTGAAATTTAAGACATTTTAAGACTTAAGTCACTGCATACACCCTGTTTCAACTTGAATTATTATTTTTTAAATAAAATACTCCTCCCCAAAAACATATCTGTTGACTATCACAATGTAAACTCTATATTTTGCATTTATTCTTGCATGCGCATAAAAGAGACTTTATCTAGTAGTCGACACTGATTCGTTTGACATATTGCTTACTGTACCTTAACGGCAGCGGAGTATTGTTTAGAGCAGGTCTGGCACTCATCCAGTTTGACCTGGTTCTGTTCGATCTCAACCACCAATGCCTGCAGAAGAAGACACTGAATCAAGCACATTTGTTTTACAACACTTGGAAATATTCATAAATATCAGTGCTCTCTTTCTCACAGTTTGCTGTGCAAGCTGTTCTGACAAAGCTCTGCTGTCAGTTTGTTCGGGTTGTGTGTTCTCCTGTTTTTCGGTGGTCTCCTCTATCCAGCGGATGAGAGAAGTGTGGCCTTCTCGATACTGCTGCAGAACAGATCCCAGCATCTCCAGATCCGCTTGACTGTAGGATATTAGGTTTTGTGTTACAATCTGAAACATTACTCAATATGGGTAGTTAAAAAAAAATACACTGAAAAATGCAGGGTTCCACACAATTCCTTCATGTTGTCCCAACACAAACCAATTAAGGTAACTTAATTGCTTTTACAAATTAAAGTGGATTGAACATAATTAATTTGTCCGCAAAAAAACGTAAGAATTGTGACACAAGAATTGTGCTCATTTTAAATAAGTTGTTTGAACAAGCAGCAATCTTTTTTTGAGCATAGGCAGCTGTTTTGTTTTTTGTAAAAGAACACTTTTGAAGAAAAAAACAGTTCTATTTATGTAGTTTGAAATCCGTAAAAATGTCTTATGTTGTGACAAAAGCCAAAATTAAGAAAAAAATCCTTATATAGTGCTATTTAGTGCAAAATCAACTTCATATAGTGCTATTTATTTTATATTAAATTATGAATAATATATATTTTTTCTCCATGACTTGTCAGACTTTTTCAATAATAAGGGGATTAATGAAAACAAAACTTGATTTTATAATGGTTCCAAAAAAGTTCAATATGTAAAAAAAATCTGAGGCAAAATTTTAACAGGTGCTGCTAGGGTTCCACCAACTAATTAAAACTTTCCATGAAATTGCAGATCTAAAATTAGCATATATTGTCACACCAGAGAACATAGTTTTATGTGACAAATGGTATCAAGTTCCTATGTTTTTAAGAATATATGGATATGAAAAAAAAACATTATTGTCATTTACTAAAATAGCAGTTTTCATTAAAAAAAGGTCCATGGAAGACAAAGAAATGTTTAACCATGAACTGCATTTTAAACTATGACAATACTTTGTCATGTGTGACAATGAAAATACAATACATGTCAACAACCCATATGATAAGAGATTTTTTTTTATTTTTGACTTGTGAAGGACTCACCGTGTCTCCATCTGCCTGCGGACTCCACTCCACCTCTCTGTAAGCTGGTGTGCTTTCTCCTGATAGCGGTCCAGTTCAGGACTGCGGTCCGGGTGAAGCTGGCTGAGCTGGTTGCCCACCTCTCTAGCCTGCTGGACCTCTAAACTCAGACTCTGAAATATGTGATCCTGCTCCTGCAGCTCTGCATGCCATTTCTGGGTGACACACAGAGTATGAAATGTAATAAAAAAATGAAACAAATGTAGGGTCACCTTTTCAATATCCTACACAAACAAAAGCCCAAGTTTACAAATGTAGAATAGTAACATATGTGATTTTAGAAATTTGTTCAAATTTGACTACAATGAAGACTATAAACATGAGGAAATATATTATCAGTATTTTTGCATAATTTGTAAGCACTATTTACATCCAATGCATTGCTATGAACAACTGAATCCATTTATTTAGAATGTATTTACTATAATAATTTCTATAATGCATATAAACATTTAATATAATTATGTAGTTACTATTAATAATATAATTATTTGATACATAATCAGCTACTTATTTCATTTAAAGCTTAATCAGCAGCAATGGCTATGGTCATGGCTAAATCAACATTATTTAAATGTACAAATTAAATGACAATATTTTTAATACTTTTTAAAATATACCTTAATAATTTAAAATGATTACTTTTCTTCCAATTTCATGTATTCAGAATTCACAAACTTTTTCATTACTATAATAAAAAAAATTATCTAATACTTAAAAATGAATATTATATTGCAATATGTTTTACACTCAAGAAATGCTTACATAAATCACACATCTATCTTCCCCTTTTCTTCGTATGAATGAGAGAGTCTAGATTGACAAGTTCAAATATTTGTATACATGACCTGATCATATCTATTTTTAAAATAATAACAATTAATTCCTTGATTTACCGTTACCAGCTACTTCTGTGACAAATTTAAAAATTTGGGTCCACAATGCAATGCAAAATGCAGAGGAAACGCAGCTTGGTTTGGTTGAGATATCAGTCAACTGCTAGCAATGTGTGTCTGTTTTTCTCACCTTAAACTGCTCTCCTAAGGCCTGGATTGCAGTAGTATCAGCAGGCACGATGTCCTCTTCACTCAGTCGACTCTCATACTTTCTGACCTGACTTTCTGCCGCCTGCAGGCTTTTCATCAACACATCTACTGTCTTCAATCTGGCAGATACAGAGAAACAAACACTCAAATCATGGTTGACCTTAAAGGGATAGTTCTCCCAGAAATTAAAAATTTGTCATCGTTTACTCATCCACTTCTTCCAAACATGTTTGAGTTTCTTTCTTCCCTTGAACAAAGATATACTGAAGAACATTAGACCAGCCACCGACTTCCATAGTATTTCTTGTTCCTACTATAGCCCTATCATACACCCAGTGCAATGCATAGTTTTTTTTTTTGCTAGTTTCAGCATGGTGCAGGTACCATTTTCACATCCTGCACCATGTTGTTAAAATACCAAATGCATTTGCACCTATTTGTGCAGCCATGGGTGTGCTGGTCTGAAAAGGATGTGTGTTAGGGTGCATTGTTGGTAAGTTGCTATTTTGAGACAACTGAAATAGACTGCACCATTGACCAAATAAAAGCTGCTCTAAAGTCAATGTTGCAGTTTTTGTTTTTGGCATTTAAAAAGCATGTTAGTGTTATATGCCTTTTACGGTTGTCACGATACTGGAATTCGATACCTATCGAATCTGAAATTTTAAAAACGGCAATTTCCAGCGAACATTTGAGCGCTGTTGAGCATGTTCTTAAACAGCGCTGATTTGCCATCACTGGGAAACATTCATACACACTCATACACTACGGACAATTTTAGCTTACCCAATTCACCTATACCGCATGTCTTTGGACTTGTGGGGGAAACCGGAGCACCCGGAGGAAACCCACGCGAACACGGGGAGAACATGCAAACTCCACACAGAAATGCCAACTGACCCAGGCTCGAACCAGCGACCTTCTTGCTGTGAGGCGAACGTGCTACCCACTGCGCCACCGCGTCGCCCCCCAGTGCTAACCAATGAGCCCACAAATATCTTTACATATGAAAAACTAGGGATTCAAATGTAAAAATCGCTACCTCCTGTCATGCTTTCTCATGCTTTACCTCAGGGGGTTTTGGTGGAATCCGGCTCAGTTGAAGCCAGTTTATTCATTTACTGTTAAAAAAATGTACTGTTGTTTATTGTTATTATTATTAGTAATGGTGTTGTTTGTTATATGCATATTTATATTTGTGTTATAATGTTATAATTATCTAATGATAATTTAGATTTGTCCACCTGTCGGGTTTTAAAGACGTATGCATATAGGGGCATAAGAATAGAAAATAGGATGTGTTTTTGGATGTTGGACAAGGTGTTTTTTTGACCACGCCAGATCGGAAATTTAGAAATTGTTTTAAAACAAATCTTTGCACTTAATAAATGAAATTAAATAGCCTACGGAATGGATGTCATGAGTGGAGTGTGTCCAAAACAACCACCGTTTCCTGAATCCATGGCCGAAAGGAGAGGCCGACACCACAGGCTCAAACCGTAGATGGTCTGCTCCAACAGTTTAACTTCATATTCGTTTCCTCACTAGTGAATTGGTTAGTTTTTCTGTTTCCAAAGTCTGCCATGTAAATAGCAAATCCACCATGGCGCAACCAACTTGCTCTTAAAGTTAGAATATGTGCTGGGTGTGACGACTGTTTTTCCCAACCTTAAAATAGCAAAAGTGATTGTTACAATAGAGCCCCAGATGTCAACAGCTGATTTTTTTCCAGTATTCTTCAGAATATCTTGCTTTGTTTTCAACAGAAGAAAGAAATTCATAAAAGTTTAGAACTAAGACTTAAAGGCTAAACAAGACTGAATATTTAATAGAGAATGCATGCATATACGAACTGGAAATGCACTAACTTTTGCAGATATACAGAGGAGAGGGAGTTGAGTTTCTCTACGTGCTCTACAGCCAGGTTAAGCTCTGACCGCAGGACAGGCACACTGGAAGATGTAGGTTTCTCCTCAAAGAAGCTCACGCAGCGACGAGACACTTCACCCAAATCTGACTGAAGACCTTTCAGATCATGCTGGAGCTTCTGTAACACCACAAAAAGTTTCTACAGGTTATATATCATTTACATCTTAAATCATTCAAATAAAATAGCATTTTCGGCTATGACTGATGACTTTGAGCCAACCTATATGCTGGTGTACTCCCAAATGCTGAACAAATTAAACGAAATTTAAAACACTTAAATTTTGAAGAGGCATATTCAATTCATATATAAAATGCTTGCTAAAATGTGTACAAAAGTCAATTAATTTTAAAGATCATTTAAAGGTTTAATTGTATATAGTAAACGTGGTAACACTTTACAATAAGGTTGTATTAGTTAATGTTAGTTAATGCATTTACTAACATGAACAAACAATGAACACTACATTTATTACAGTATTTAATCATGTTAGTTAACATTAGATAATGGAAATAATGTTGTTCATTGTTAGTTCATGTTAACTCACGGTGCATTAACTAATGATAACAGGCATGAATTTGGATGTTAATAAAACATTAGTAAATGTTGAATGATGATTAATAAATGCTGTACAAGTATTGTTCAGAATTAGTACATGTTAGTAAATACATTAACTAATCAAACCTTATTGTAAAGTCTGACCGCAAATGTTTTCAATTATTTGCAATTAAAGTCTGAAATATAATAATATACATATTAGACAGAAAACCAAGCTAAATTGAATTTTTTTATTAAAATTACAAATTAAATTAAAATGACTAAATAAAATGTACAAAAATTTAAACTGAAATAAAATAAAGTTAAACATAAATATTTAAATAATAGATTAAAATCGCAAAAGCACATAAATCTCTGAAATCATAATACATATATATCAAAATAACTGCATGAGGTGTTTAAACTATTTGATCAATCCCCAGTTTGTAATTATAATTATATTTTTCATTATACTGTACTTTTGCATTATACTGTACTTTCTGCACTATGTACTGTTTTGCATCTACACAACTCCGGTTTGCACTCCTTGCCATGTGCCCTTAAGTGTACTGTAAATGTATTGTTTACAATCTTTATTTTTACTTATATTTTTAGATTATATTATATGTGTAATTGTACTTATTGAAATTTCTTTTTAAAACTCTACTTTTTGTATTAATATTACATGTTAGGCAGCTAGGGTCTGAGAGTAACGCAATTTCGATTCTCTGTATGTCCTGTACATGTGGTTGAATTGACAATAAAGCTGACTTTGACTTGACTGATAAGTTTCTTTGTGCCTTCTGAGTGATTTAGAGACATTAAGCTTTAAAGTTTTTCCACTCTATACAGCAAAAAAGTCATAAAAACGTGATTAAATGTAAACAAATGCGACAAGAACATAAGAATGCAATAAGAATATGTGAATACCTCAATTTTGACAAAGAATGTCAGATAACACCCTATTATTCCAAGATGATGCCATGTCAGTAACACATGCAGCAAAGTTTTAAACTGATAAGCAATAGTGCAGAATTTACAGTATTCTCAGTTGAGGTATACACTAAATGTACCGCTTAATTACACCAGTTAAAGGGGACCTTTCATGTAAAAATGACATTTATTATGGACGATCTCACTGAGGCATAGGCATTCGTACAATCTCATTTGAATTTAAAGCAACAGTCACCAAAATGGCACAATTTGGATCAAAGCCTATAATGGGTAGTTTCAAAAAGTTATAAAAAATTATCTGTGGGGTATTTTCAGCTGAAACTTTACATACACACTCATATATGGACATCAGAGACTTATTTTAACTCGAACATAATAGGTCCCCTTTAAAGTTGCAGATTAGTGAGGTGATTGACCAGTAGAGGGAGTAGTTGTGCTGATGACTCCTCACCTCTTGCTCTGCTATATGAATCGCATTGTCTGCAGCGTCTCCTGATAATGTGCTGGGATGTGGAGTCTGTATGCCACGCATCAGTCTGCTCTCTGCATCCTCCAGGTGAGACTTGATGCTCTGAAGCTCTGACAGGTAAGCACGAGACGCCAACTCATCCTTCTCCACTGAAAGACAAAAAAGAGATGCTCATATGGTAAAATATGGTAATTATGATATGGTAAAAATATATTTGTTCTTGCAAAAACATGTTAAATATATTCTGTAACTGAAATCGAAAATATATTACATTTCTACCTTTATTAAACAAATAAACAGGTCAAGAAATTGTATTTCAGGGTCACGAAAATACATTTCAAACCTTACAACAGAATGTGGATGGAGATCTTAAGTATTCATTAATACTTAAATAATAATGAAAATATATATGTAAATAATAATGAAACATCTATTTATATTTAGAGGAATTGAACTGTAAAATACTTTAGAGTAATAGAAATATATCTTATGTATAAAAGTATGTATATTAAAATATGTATACTTTATATTTTTATATATTTATGTATTCAAAACAAGCTGTGATCTTTGTCTGTTACAATGGCACTTGAAAATAGTTTTTTTTCCAAGTATTTTTGTCAAGTATTGTCTTTGTTTTAGAAGTTTTAGACATCAAGCAAAGATTTTCCTCAAATGCTAAATTAATGTATTTTATTTAAATATAATTACGCAAATATATATTCTGAATGCATTTAAATATTTAGTCAAAAATATTTTCCAAAATATATAAAAACAGTCAAAGAAAATATATTTTATCTATTTTTTGTATATTTTTAAATATATTTGAATTGATTTTTTACCATATGGGTGGCACCTTCCAGTTTCATAACATTTAATTAAAACACACAGTAACCTTCATACCTGTCTCCAGAGACACCAGCAGTGTTTGGCAATGTTCACGGCAGTTCTCAGCTTCTCTCTCTAGCTCACGTCGCTCTGTTGGCGTAAAAAGCGAGCTCTCGCGACTGTCCGTAAGAAAGTCAGTCAAGTGAGCATCCAGGTTGTCTAAAGCCTGCTGTCTGTCCGCTGGGGGCTGCAATCGCATCTAAAAGACAGACACGTGATTATAAAAAAACCTTCAGTGTCCAGTGTATGGGAAATGATTGAATTCTGTGGCACTGACTGTGTCCAGGCTCCATGAGGAGATGCTTCTTATGTCCTTCTGCAGATAGTGCCAGGACACCACACTCTTCATGTTCACATGCAGCTGGTGCCACAGAGTCATCACGTTCTGGTACATCTGCTCCATTCTAAGCACACAGAAAAATATATATGAATATTTTATCCAAAAAAGGGGGGTTTCATTTGCCGCTAACATTGCAAGGATGTTAAAAGAGCATTCTGGTATGTACTTTTTTTTTTATTCATCTACAGTAGCACAACAACCAAAGATTATATGCTAACTATATTTTGTAACTGTAAAATTGAGAATTATTGTTTTACCTTAATATACCAAATATACGTTTTATAATGTACTTCACGTCTTCATGTCTAAAAAATACATTTTGGAATGTATTTTTTTTTATTCACCTAGCATAAACAATTTAAAAAATAATAATTTGATACTAACCTGTATGGTAAAAATATATTTGTTATGACAAAATGACATGCTAATGATATTTTGTAACTGTAAATCAAAAATGTTTACCTTAATATATCAAATATGTGTTTTATAATGTACTTTACATCTTTGTGTCTAGAAAATACATTCTGGGATGTTTTTTTTTTTTATTCACCTGGCCCAAAAAAAAAAAAAAAAAAAAAAAAAAATTGATACTCACCTGTATGGTAAAAATATATTTTTTTTATCACAAAATTATATGCTAATTATATTTTAGAATTGTAAAATCTAGAATATATTACACTTTCACCTTATTATACCAAATACATGTTTCTTAACGTACTTCAAGTCTAAAAAATAAATTTTGGAATGTACATTTCTTTTATTCACCTAGCATAAACAATCAAAAAATAATAATTTGATACTAACCTGTATGGTAAAAATATATTTGTTATCACAAAATGATATGCGAATTATTTTTTGTAACTGTAAAACTGAGAATATATTACCTTTTGACCTTAATGTACCAAATATATGTTTCATAATGCATTTCACAACTGCAAAATACATTCTGGAATGTAATTTTTTTATTCACCTGACATAAACAATAAAAAAAAAATTGATACTCACCTGTATGATAAAAATAGATTTGTTATCACAAACTTATATGCTAATTATATTTTGTATCTGTAAAATCAAGAATATATTACATTTTTACCTTAATATACCAAAATACATGTTTCATAATGCATTACATGATCTAGAAAAGACATTCTGGGATGTTTTTTTTTTTCTTCTTTCATTCATTTCTATCATAACAAGCTAATTGTTGCCATACCACATACTGTTTCGTTTTGAAATGTTACATTATAGAAGAAAAACTACCAGCTGGTAAAATTGACCCATTAAGATGATCATTTTACATATTTTACATAATACTCTACAAAGTTTCCACTGTATTATGCACCTGTTTTAATCTCTAGAGTCAAGAAATCATTGTTTTTAGCTTATTTTTAACCCCTGAAATAAACCCATCATCATTCTCACCATCACTAGCATATGGAGTCTCTAATAAAGGTCTCATTTTATCCTTTGTGACTAAAATAGATCACTGCTATTTCTGAGAGTGTAACAGAATGCTAAAACACAAGCAGTGTGAAAATGACAGTATGAAAATAAAGCCAGGTAAAACTGACCTGCTGGTCTTATAGATTAATTTTTTTTTCCCATTTTAATGATTTCATCAAACCCATTTTTAACAACAAGGGACAATAAACAGCATAATTTTAGTAAACATCAGCGACTGGGAATTCCAAATTTGTTATGTACATTTGAAAATAGGGCTGCACGATATTAGAAAAATCTGATATTGCGATATTTTATTTTGCTGCGATAAATATTGCGATATGAATACAGATTCACAAGATGGTTTGAACAGCTCTATTTATGTTTTTTGGGGAGTCTAACAGTATTCAGGTACAAATATTGAATAATCACAAGGCAAAAAATACTTTTCTTCCATTGCTTTGTCTTGTTTCTAGTCCAAATATCTAACAATTCTTAGATCAAGAAATAAAAAATGATCAAAAACAGTCAAAATTAATAGTATTTCCTTACAACAAGCAACATTATCTGCCAATGTGGTAAGTAAAATAATCTTGTTTTCGCTTTGAAATGTAGATATTTGAAACAAGACAAAAATTCTAAGTAAGAAAATTGTATCAATTCTGTATAAATAATTAAATAAAAGAAATCTCTGTTACACCTCCAAACATCATAATTTGTTTGTGCCCAAATGTTTTAAACTCTCTTAAAGTGCTCAGTCACAGGGCTTAAAAACACATGCAAATGATAAACCTTCACTCTATTATGGTTAAACGTAGCAGTGACTCTACAAATCACATGTGTTCTGTAGCTCCTGATCAACTATATTTCAGACTTGCATATCTTGCGATGTGACTATTGCAGATGCGCACATTACGAGATCGCTGCTGAAACGATATATTGTGCAGCCATATTTGAAAAAGAGCAAAGGAAGTGTAATTTTCCCCCTGTGGTGGTTCTGGTGTTAAGGATCTGTGAGCTGTACCTGCTGGCAGTGTCGATGGCTTCCTGATTAGGGGGAGGAACGGTGAAACACACAGATGGCACCATGGCCTCATTTCCAGTAGGACTGATGACCTTCCACTTGGTCCTCTGAGAGTTATCCTCCAGGACACATTCCTCGCCTTTGCTGATGGTGATCTGAGAAAGAGAGAGAGATGGAGACGGAAACAGAAAGAAATGGGGATGGAAGAAAAACAGCATGTAAGGAGGAGTGCACTTTGAAAGAAAACGGAGCAAAAAAACTGATGGTCGATGTTGATTAAAAAGTAAAGGAATTTAAAGTATTAACCAAAGGATGAGGAATAAAACGTTAATGCTAATGGCTTTTATGTGAGTTGAACTACGTGAAATATGAATTTTTATGGAATAATGCCTTACTGCACTGACCTTGCAAAAAAAAAAAAAAAAAAAAAAAAAGGGTAAATAAATAAAATAAATCCAAAAGCACTCATCTTGCCCATTTCAATGTCAAATTACAGTTGGCTTTTAAGCCTAGCCTTTTTTAAATAACCCTCTTAAAGGGATAGTTCACCCAAAAATGAACATTGTCATCATTTACTCTCTCTTCACTTGTCCCAAACCTGGTTAAAGTTTCGTTCATCTGTTAAACTCAAAAGAAGATATCTGAAAGAAATCTGTAACTATTGACTTCCACAGCATTTGTTTTTTATTTCTACTATGAAAGTCAGTGGTTACAGGTTTTCAGCTTTCTTCAAAACATCTTCAGTTCAGATCCTCATGTGTTCAGCAGAAGAAATAAACTCATAAAGATTTATAACCACTTGAAGATGTGTAAATTCTTGGGTGACCTCTCCTTTTAAAGCAACAAAAATTAAAAGCATTCTGAGTGATTTAAGCACATTAGAAATCAAAGAGAAGACATGAGAGCACTTTCTAGTGCCCTACCCCAACTCTCACCCTTATCCCTTGCACACAGAGCATATCATCCTTGTTACATAATGCATACAAATAGAAAATTTCTAAATAACTCGATTACCACTTGTTTGTGACTGACTGAGGCGATAAAATAAAAATGATACAGCAAGTCAACATGCAACATGCTCCCATTTTGGAATCTGATGAATTGGGCTGGGATAAAAACACCTAATGCATGTTATATTTGTGCTTTTTCACATTAAAAAGTGTACAGGACGCCTGAGGTAAAGCAGGGGTCCCTTGTGTGCAGGGCCAGGCCAGAGAGCAAAGGTCAGAGGAGCAGAACGGTCGGCAATAGTACCTGAGAGTTGGCCTTGCCCAGCCCAGCAGACACACATAAAGAGGAGGGGAGACGGAGGGGAACAGAGAGAGAAAGATGGGGTTAAATGGAGGGATAAAGGAAAAGGGGAGGGCAGAGAAAAGGGGGGAGTGGGACGGGGATAGGGAGGGAAAAAGAGATTACTTTTGGGTGTTTAGCAGACCTGGTCTGACTGAGATAATATGATCAGGAAAAGAAAAACGGGACCACAGCAGGGAGTGTGATTGAGTGTTCATGAGTTTTCTGAACAAAAATGAATATTCAAATCAATGGCAGCATCTCATTTCATCATTTCAATCCAGAGGAATATGCGAGATGTGTGAGCGAAAAGCAAAATGTCTCCAAAATGGCAGATTAGATATGATACAGCAGGGTCTGTTTGTCACGTCTGTCAGTGGCGTTTGGATAATTTCATAAATATGTATTGCACATTTTCCTCCAAGTAACATAATAGAGGCACATAATATGACAGTGCTGACAAAACAGCAGTTAAAAAGTATTGGATTAAAGCCATGTATCAAAAACAGCACAGCAGTGACGTCATGCAATGTTTATTTATTTAATAGCACTGTACAACTTATTGGCAATTTGTTGTATAGAGTATTAACCATAAATAACAGTCTTTGTTGCTTTGAATTAGAATGAATTAAGCTTCAGCTTCCACTTTAAAGCAGTTCTCCAGAGTGTTCAGGCGAACTGAACAGGTTTTAGTTTTATATTTATTTAATAGTTCTATATTGAATGTACTGGAGGTTTGTTACTGAATGATTCAGCGTTCCTGAATGAATCAATTGAATAAACAATCCATAAATACAGTTACTTTATCGCCATCTATTGGTGGTTTTAGCTTTAGATTTAAAGTATCTTGTAGTTATGTATTCCATTTATATTGAAAACACTAATCTCATTTATTTTAATTTAATTTAAATTTAAACCACACTGAACTGAACTGAACTCAAACTCTAAAAACTGAACGGACACCATTCCAATTCACTATAATCTTCTATGTGAAGCTGCTTTGACACAATCTACATTGTAAAAGCGCTATAGAAATAAAGATGAATTGAATTTAATTGAATTTATTCAACTGTTACCACATGTATAAGTATTCATGGCATTTCAGAGATGCATTGAATACACTGTGTAAATACATCCAAATGGCAGTTCAAACGAAGCTTTTGTGACTTCTACACTTTTGATTATATTAATTTGATTTGTATTTAGTCTTATTATTCTGTCCACATTCACTAAATACATGTAATAATGTAAGAAATAAGGTTAATAAGGTTAGAATCTGCCCATAAAAAAATCATCAGCTTAAGACAAAAAAAAAAGTTGTTTTTCATGTTTTATCCTGAAATAAATGTAGCAAATTGTCCTCAAACTTGTTGTAACAGAAATGGCCGCTCAAAGCTGATTAAAAACTCACTAAATGATTTCGATTTCTATGCCAAAGGCCTTACACTAACAAAGGTCAGATTTTCTGAATAATTCTCATTCAAATGCAGCATTTCCCTATATATTTACCTTTAAAAACCAAGGGCAGTTTAGGAACTAAATATGTTCAGATAATTTCTGGCTATTGCCCTGAGAGAAGCAGATGACGAAAGCTACTGTAATAGATGGTTTTCAGATGGGGTAGAACTGGACAACGTAAAGCTTTTAAAAAATCTACATTAAGAGAATGAATGCCTTATGCTGCATATTTCATTTATTTCACATTACTGATTGCTGTCATTTATTTTATGACTGCTGGGGTTTCCATTAAATACCCCATTTTGAAGAGACGGCAGGGTGGGGAGCAGCTGAATTGATACCTGATATCATGTTGTTATTCTGGCTTGTATACTGTTGCTAATAATAAAATATATGTTTGTTTATTCACGTTTATTTTACCCATGTGATCTTAGCTCAGTTCAAGAGCATAAAGACCAATGCAGGGTTGTGATGTGGTAAGGTAAGGCAAAGCGAGCCGTTTCTAACCAGAGTTTCTGCAGGTTTCATCAAGTCAAATTTAAGACTTTTTAAGCCCCTTTTAAGACTATTATGAATTAAATTTTAGACTTATACAAAGCTAAACACTTAGGATTTTTTGCAATGGCCAAGTTGGCCAAATTTTTTGCTTACCACAAAAAAATAAATAAAAAAAGGTAGTTATTTCTTAACCACATATTTTAATGTGAATATTTTTTTCTTTTCTTTTTTTTACACCGAATGCATTTCTGTTATAAAACCTTAAGTTTCATGCCTATTCATAAATATTATGTCCACTCCCCCTTACTTTTGTAAATAGTTTATGTATAAATGGAAGATCATATAAAGGCATATATTGCCCTGTTAATGTCATGAGGAATTATCTAATTGTTTATAGTTTTCTTTTCCTGATTAGGGAATTTAATTTAGATAATTTTCTGTAAAAATGTCTAACAGCTGTTGTGATTGTATCTCTTTTTCAATAAAAAGAAAGTTTTATTTAGATGGATTGTTGATAATTGGAAGTGTGTTGGCCCGACTGCGTACTGTAGCCTTAGTTGGACGGAGGAAAATTAAGACCTTTTTAAAATGATTTAAGACCTACAACAAAATATTTTAGTGAATTTAAGACTTTTTAAGGCCTAAAATTTAGTTTTTTAAATGTAAGACATTTTAAGACTTTTTAAGACCTCGAGGACACCCTGCTAACAGTGAGATGTCTGTAGTGTGTTATACCTCTATTTGTCGGTAGTCACAGATGGCACGAATGGGTGTGGTGGTGCCCAGGTTACTGTCTGCACTGCGTGGCCGGAGCTGGACTACAGATTTGGCCCGTCCTACAAGACTGGCCACTGTGCTGCGGTATTCAATCAATTGTTCTTTCTCCTCCTGAAAAACAAAATAAAATAAAGTCAAACCAAACGTCCATACAGTTAACAGGAGTAAACCATGGACTGGGATATAATTGTGCTGCTAACAGTCTTAATTAATATATTCAATAAATATTTATATGATATAAAAAAAAACAACATTTCTTCAGAAACCTTATAATTGGATTTGATTATTTTTTGATTTCGTGAATGGTGCATATTAAAAAAAGACAGTAACTAGAATGTGTTTTCGTGATAAAAAATATTCACTCTCATAAAACAGATGAATTACTTTCAAAACAGCTTTAGGAAAATGTCATCGCTAAAATTCTTTTCTATGTTATTATTTTCTTAGTATTTGTTTCACTAAATTGAATGAGTGCATATGAGGTATGTGGCGTGAAGGATTCCTTAGTTAGGAAGAAGAAGCCGACAGGAAAAGCTAACAACATTATGCTCTCCGCTAGAAGTTAACCTGTGGTATTAAATTTGACTGCATATCAGCATGGGGTTAGAGTTCATCGAAACCACAGAGGTTTGTTTTAGAACTACGAGGATAAAATTTACGTCAAATAATCAAAATATGCACACACATTTGGGTTTGATCGAAATGAGAGACTCAAGAGCATCTTAATAGCACATCATCTACACACACTTTCACTTTATTTGTTTATAGGGAATACAATTCCCAATAATTTCTGTTCCTTTTACATGTACAATTCTTATTTCTTTATCATCTTTTCTGAATAGTGCTAAATGATTTGCTGTAGATCGAGAGGAACAAAAATGAATGTTTATAATGTTTTTCAATACTTTATTGTAGACAGGGTAAGCGATTGCTTATTCCAAATTATCCCTGCATTAAATTATAAAATGTGACTAATATGTGACTTCTCTTTTTTCTCTCAAAAATGCAAGCATGATTTATTTTCCAGAAAATATTTTTAGCTCATGCAGACTTTAATTTATGAATTACTGATTTTATTATTATCCATCCCAGACAGTCTATTTTTTGCTGCACTCATGGCCTTTTATTGAACTGTAATTAAACTGCTAATGTCCCAGCTCAGGGTCTCTCGTCCGTATGGCCAGAGAGGACGTGGCCATCGCTCTGCCTGCTCTTGTGCAAGCCCTCTCTCACAAAACCATCTGTCATACAGTATATGAGGACATTCACCACTTCCTGTGCACTACTCATGGTGCTCAAACTCCTCAACTGAGCATGAAGTATAAAATCTGCTATGGCCGCCATTATTTCAGCATGCTCAGAATATGTTTGTGTTTAAAAAAAATTATAATTCTGTCTTCATTTACTCACCCTTTACTTGTTTCAAACCATTATTGTTTTTTTTTGTTAAACATAAAAGTAGATATTTTGAAAAATGTTGGAAACCTGTAACCATTGACTTACAAACTATTTGTTTTTCCTACTATGGAAGTCAAGCGTTTTTTTTCTTCTGTCAAACACAAAAGAAGATATTTTGAAAAATGTTGAATGCCAGTAACCATTGACTTCTATACTATTTGTTTTTCCTACTATGGAAGTCGACGGCTACAGATTTTCAGCTTTCTTCAAAATATCTTCTCCTTGTGTTCAAAAGAAGAAAGAAACGTATAAAGGTTTAAAACCACTTGATGGTGAGTAAACTTTAATTTTGGTGAACTATCACTTTTAGTTTGATTGTATAGTCATATTTTTAAATAAGAAGAAATCCTCACCATGGAGTCCTGCAGCAAGTCCTCTAATCTGCCAAGTCTGCTGTTTTTATCGCAGGTATACTGTCTCTTAATGGTGTCTTGTAGCTGACGTAGATAGCTTTCACAGTCCCTTGAATCACTCATAAACTATAAAACAAAAACATGACATTAAAACCAATAATCATTAAAGTAAAAAAAAAATCTATTCCACTGAAATGTTTGAGTCAGTACCTGGAAGTAGGCAGTGTTGTCCTTGAGGTGCTGCTCCACACATATGCAGAGTTCTTTTATCCACTGCCACTGCGTCTGCAGGGCAGCACTGTAGGCCTGAGAGCAAAGAGGTCAACAGGTCAAAACTGACCACCAATTGTTTTTGAGACCGGCACACTGAGGTCAATGATTGGCAGGTGTACAACATTTAACATTTACGATAATGAACGAGCTGACATTATTGAGTGTGTCAAATCACATAATAATAATAATAATAATAATAATAATAATAATAACAACAACAACAACAACAACAACAACAAAAACAACAACAACAACATTGAGAATCCAAAGCTTTCACTGCATAATGAAATGGATGAGAATTCAGCTAGAAAGACCCTATACATGTTGGATAAAATACTTACAGTATGTAGCTTTTCTTGTTTTAAAAGGCATGAATAGGATTCACCCAAAAATGAAAATTGACCTTTGACTTGCTCCAAAGCAGTTTGAGTTTTTTTCTACTGTTGAACACAAAAGAAGATATCCTGTACAATCCTGTAACCACTGACTTCCATAGTAGGAAAAACAAATACTATGGAAATCAGTGGTTGCAGGTTTATAGGATTCTTCAAAATATCTTATTTTGAGTTAAGAAAAACTCAAACTGGTTTAAAACAAGTCAAGGGTGAGTAAATGATGGCAGAATTTTCATTTTTTTGGTGAACTATCCCTTTAATCAGTAGTTGTGAAGTTACCCAAATATCAGTGATTAAGCATAATCGCAAAATTATAAGTAAAAAAATTATAATATAATATAATATAATTTTTTTTGTCAATTGTACACACCCCTATCAAGAGAAGGTTTTTTTTTCATAATGGCTAACAGCTCACCTCAACTGTTTGTTTGGCTGGGTGGTTTTCTAGACACAAGTGGTCAGCTGTGTCCTGGAGAGAGCGCATCACATCCTGCTTTTCCTCCAGTTCAGACCTCATGTCCTGAAAGAGAGTGAGGAGAACATTTAGTCAACAATGTAGTAAAGACCTGCAAATAATTTGCCATGAAATGAAAATTGACCAAAGTGATATTGTAAATTTAAGTTGCTGATCTTTAAATGAGAGATTCCACCGTGTACATTTGATTTTTTTTTTAAATATATGTATATTTTTAAACAAAATATTTAATATTTACAGAAAATGTCAACTTGATCTTTCAGTAAAAATGACAGACTCCAGAATAATCCAGGACTTCTTAATTGTGTAGTTTGCTACTTCCTTTTTGATGCCCACAATTCCTTGTTTTTCAATTGCATGTACAGTTGAAGATAAAAATATTAGCCTTATATATTATTATTATATATATTTTATATAATATAGTTTTTTATACTATATAATAGATAGTATAAATATATATATTTATACTATATAATTTTTATAGAGTTTTTCACAGTATTTTCTATTACATTTTTCTTCTGGAGAAAGACTTTTTTTCTATTTCTTTTAGATTGTCTGGAATAAAAAAACAATTAATGTAAAAAGTGCTGGGATTAATATTATTAAGCCCCTTAAGAAATTATGTTCAATAGGTTACAGAATTCATCTTTATTATACATCCCTTTTAACATTCTAGAATGTGTCAAAGCGTGTCAAAGAAACAGAACAAACTACTGTTGTCCAATGACTTTCCTAATTAACCCCTAACATGTCTAGTTAACCTAACTACGCATTTAAATTGCAAGATGAATACTAGCATCTTGCAAAATAACTAGTAAAATAGCATGTACTGTCATCATGGCAAAGGCAAAATAAATGATCTATTCGTAATTAGTATTCTATTAACTATTATTAAACTATTTTGTTTAAAAAATTGGAAAAGTATTCTCCCTGTTAAACGGCACTTGGGAAATCATCATCATTTTGTCTTCAACCGTAAATCACAAACGTGGACAATAAATGCATACCACAGCTATAATAACAACACAGAGGAAAAAAATCTGTTGACGACAACCAATCAGACTCCATCCTGCTTTAAAGAGCTCAAGCTTTCAAATTAGAAGCTAAAAGCAGAGAGCATACACTATAATTATTAAAATAACAAAATACACTATAGCCAAAATAAACAAAATGTACAGTATTGGTGATAATAATCAGTGTTGGGGGTAATGCATTACTCGTTACTTAGAAAAGTAATATTCAATTTAATTCAATTCAATTCATGTTTATTTATATAGAGCTTTTCACAATATAGATTGTGTCAAAGCAGCTTAACATAGTTCTAGTAAAGTCCAGATTTCAGAGTTGAAGTTCAGTGTAGTTTAGTTCAGTGTGGTTTAAATTTCACTGCTGAAAGTTCAAACACTGTAGAGCAAATCCACCGAAGCACAGCTCCACAAGTCCCGATCCGAGCAAGCCAGCGGCGACAGTGGCGAGGAAAAAACCCCACATTATTATACAAATTAAAATATTATTACGTAACTCACGTTATTTGTAAAGTAACACATTACTTTTAAAAAATAAGTAATAATATTTGAGTTACTTTTTTGTAAATGTAATGAGAGTTACTTTTTAATTTAATTAATTAGCTTTTAAAAAATAAATTGCTGAATTAAAATGAAAGTAGTCACAATGAATCACGCAGTCATTGAGAGAACGGGTTTACGCATCGGAGAAAAGGAAAAGGGGATTGTCTTAATGCACGGTGATTTTACTTACGACAAATAGTACAAAAGTAGCAAACACATTGCTTTAAACTTTCAATAATCTGTATATATGGCATGTATAGCTCTGGGGTAAGGAAGTTCTCAGATAACATTATTCTAAAATATTATTTTTTGATGTGTTTTTTAAAGGTAAATGTAGGTGTAGGTTATATAGTGCGTTGTTAATTGCAGAACTCCTCTTTTAAAAAAAGAAAAAACTAGTTCTGAAAGAGATCAAGCCACAGCCAGGTAATAAAAAGTAACGCAAAAGTAACTCAAAAGTAACGTAACACATTACTTACCATAAAAAGTAACGCAACTATTTACTTTTTTGGGGAGTAACTCAATATTGTAATGCATTACTTTCAAAGGTAACTTTCCCCAACACTGATAATAATAATATTAATAACAAGAATATTAATGATAATAATAATAATAATATGAATAATAATAGTAGGGGTAGTATACTAACAATACTAAAATTAATATTAATAATAATGTTAGTAGTAGTCCAATATAGTATTTTATGAGCATTTTAAATGACACTTGGGAAATATCACAGGAGGGTTGATCATTTTGTCTTCAACTGTACATCGCAAATGTGGACAATAAATCCAAACCACAGCTATAAGAAGTGTTTTATTAGTTGACGACAACCAATCAAACTCCATCCTGCTTTAAAGAGCTCAAGCATTCAAATTAAAAGCCGAAAGCAGGGAGCATTTCAAACAAACAAAGTGTTAACTGTGCATTGGCTAGGATTGTTCTATCTCTTCTTGGTGTGAATGGGCATTAAATCTGTAAGGAACGTTATCGGCCAGAGGTAGTACGATGACTACTGATGACTATGGTTCTATAGATGGAGTCTTACAGCATATTGCTCTCTTTTGGCAGTCATGTTGGTGTTGCTGTCGCTCCAGTCGAAGGCCAGCTCCTCCTCCTCCCTCTCATTGAGCCAGATCAGCTCCTCGGTGCAGTGGGACACAAAAGCTCGAAGGCTCTCCAGGCAACGCAGTCGCCATGACGAATGTTCCTGCAACAACACAAAACCGCATTTAGAACACCAGCCATATGACGCGGGCGACTGCTCAATCTGGAGCTTTCCCCACGGTGAGCACCCTTGAAGATCTGGCCTCATAAGTCTTTTGAACAATCGCATGCTTTTATTGAGAATTGATTTGCTTAAATTATGGAGATGCGAGCGGGTGTTGGATATGTCAAGAGCAGATGTTATGCTCTTATGTATGTCACACACAAGCATTCTGAATTCTGCTTTTGTAAGGACACACTCCGTCACACCCTGATGAGATTAGAGGAGAGTAATATGCATAATGTGGAGCATAATGAACTTAAATACATGCACATATGCCTTCTTAGCATAAAGATACAGCAAAAAAAAGAACTCACCAGCAGTTTGCAATACTGGTTCTCCAACTTGGACAGAGTTTCAGAGTAACTGCTATGTAAATTGGGTGAGACCCTTGACTGTGGAAGAGAAAATATGGAGAAATGTGTTATCGATTCGGTGTGTAGTGTGTACTACATTAGATCTTGTAAAACACTGTATTCACGGTAATTCTGAAATGGCACATGTGGCAAGTTTTAAAATAAACAGTGCTTTTCTATGGATCCCCCAAAAATCATAAGCTTTCATGGTCTGAAACCACACACTTTAGACAGTTACTGAAACAGTTTAACTGACCACAAAGAGACCGACTGTTTTGTTTGTATGTGCCACTGAGGATGTACTTTTTTTTTTAGACAGAAAGATTTCACAGCTAAATGTTTATAATCACAAATAAAATGCTAGCCTTATTGTTTAACAATATAGCATGCAAAATCAGGCACGAGAAAATTGATTATTACTTATTATGTCACAGTGTAATGATCACAGTGTAATAAAATAATAGTACTACGAAAATAATAATAGTACTACTACTACTACTAATAGTAATAATGTTAGTAGTCATGCAATATAGTACTTTATTATCATTTTATACATTTATTTTAATATTCATTAAATTAAATAAATATTCAAAATACTTTTGCTATTGTAGAGTAAAATAAACACAATTTTTACTAATATTCTACTAATAATAATTATAATAATGTCAGTAGTCATGCAATATAGTATTTTATTATCATTTTATATATTCTTTTAATTAAATACATTTATTTTAATATTCATAAAATAAATAAATAAATATTTAAAATACTTTTGCTATTGTACTGTAAAATATTTTTACTACTACTAATACCAATAACAACAACAACAACAACAATGATGATTTCATTTTACAACAGTGATCAACAACTAATATTTAAAGCTGTTAAATTTGCTGTGCTATCAATAATGAAACACAGAGGCACCATAGATTTCTCATTTCTTGACAGAAACAATTTTCCTTACAATATGTTTGACATATGTTGCATGGAGCAGAATTTACTAATTTCAAAACACTATTAAAACACATATGATGAGCTGTTCACATGTAAATGAACAATGTTGCACCTCTGTGTACACATCTCCTGAAACTCACACTACATCAGAATTGGTGTAAAAGGCCCTTTGACACAAAGACTTCACGCAACAATTAATTTACCTCATAGGTTCGAGCCTCTTTGAGGCTATTCAAAAGATCCTCCACTGCAGTGTGAATGATGTGGTGGTCCTGCAGGTGCTGTTCTACAGACGGCAAATCAGAACCCCACTCAGCTCGCTCCAGCAGATCCTGCGTTTCTTCTACCCATCCCAGTAGCTCATAAATGAAACGCAGACTGCCTTCATCCTCAGACGAGGACATGGCTACCAGATCTGCACGAGACATGGGCCGTCTGAGAAGGGATGCAGCAGCAGCCACCGCTCCCAGAAGAGTCTGTGCTCCCAGTGTAGCCAGACCCCCTGAAGATCCCCTCTGACCCACATGCTCCCCCAGCAGACCACCAGCAGAGAAATGACCCTTCCTGTACACACTGGCACACTGCAGGCGCAAAGAGACCAGCTCCTCCTGCAGACATGACACCCTACAAGAGGGAAATAACACGAGGATTAGAACTGCTGGATGGAAAAATTAACATGCACATTTTGTTCAGGAATCAAATTGGTTGCACTTTTCTCTCTTACCTGAAAGCCAGCTGTTCCACTTGGTAGTACTTCTCATCCCGGAGGACCTGCAGGTCAAGGTGAAGCTGTCTGACCAGAGCCTCACAATCCTGCAGATACATCCCCAATTCATTCTCACACCGCACTGGCTGCCCGCTCTCTAGCTGAGACATGTCCTGAGGAAAGACATAATACAACCAAGTACATTTCTGAAGAGTAAATAGCAAGAAATTGCATGACACAAACTAAAAGTAAACTTATCTATATACAGTTGAAGTCAAAATGATTAGCCCTCATGTGAATTTTTTTTTCTTTTACAAAAATTTCCCAAATGATGTTTGGCAAAGCAAGGAATTTTTCACAGTACTTCCTATAATATTTTATCTTCTGGAGAAAGTCTTATTTGTTTTATTTCGACTAGAATGCAAGCAGGTTTAAAAAAAATTTTAAAAACATTTTAAGATCAATATTATTAGCCATATTAAGCAATATTTATTTTCAATTGTCTACAGAACAAACCACCGTTATACAATGATTTGCCTAATTACCCTATATTAAAACCTAAGATTAATTAGGAGAAATCGACATGGGATGTTGGGGTGATCTGTAAACAAAAATGGGTCTTTGTACTCACGAATCAATAATTTTACATCAACATCATTGTGACTGTCGTAAAGTGAATGATAACCAACACCACATCTGAGACAGGAACACTTCAAAAAGTCCCAACAAAAAGACTAGACTATTTATATATATATTTTTTTCTGTCCTCCAGTTTGGATTCCATAACATCTATAAAGCTGACGAATAGGTAAAATAGAAATGGTAATACAAACGATGCCACTTGGTCGAATTATGCAATGGAGGTAAGTTTTGTGGAGCTGTGTTACAACAGTTCTGCTTTTATTGTTTTCTGATGTCAAGACAACTTTGGTAACTATTATTTGTTTAAGGGTTTGTTTCCATAGGTACATATCTATAGTAGCTCCACATTTGTTGTTCATGGTAGCAAGCAATGACTGGTTGAGAGGCAAAATGTAATCTGACAGGTTTTTTGCCCCTAACTTGACAAGTATTTTAAAGTCAAAACTTCATGATGACACAGTGACTATCAAAACAATATTGGCACAAGCTCAAATTTTGAATAAAAAAAAACTATTCAACTTAATAGTAGTGTGCTAAGTAGCTTAGTGACTAACATCAGACTTTATTAGAGTTCATGTATACTGTATAGGTGTAACCTGCTTATGAAGAATGTTACAAATCAATCATTTAGTTTAGCTCACTAAGCTTTGGATCAGACAGCACCCACGGAAACACTTACAGCCTGTAAAGTGTTCTTTGCCAACGTGAGTTTCTCTTCACAATCTAGAGCCGTGTTCTGGATCTTATTGGCCATCTGTAGGAGTAACTCCAACCTGAAGACCAGAGTTACAGATTATGAAGCACTGGAACTCATTTCAAAGAGCTACAATTCTAAATGCATCCTTAAAGGGTTAGTTAAATCAAAAATGAAAATTCTGTCATCACTTACTCACTCACTCTTGACTTGTTCCAAACCAGTTTGAGAAGTTTTGGTCTGATGAACACAAAAGAAGATGCTCTCAAGAATATTGGAAACCTGTAACCATTGACATCCATAGTAGAAAAAAACCCCCCAAATAATATGGAAGTCAAGTTTCCAACATTCTTCAGTCTATATTCTACTGTGCTCAACAGAACAAAAATACTGTCAATAAAGTTTCATTAGTTAATGTTAATTAACGAATTTACTAACAAACTAATAATGAGCAATACTCATACAGCATTTAGTAAACATAGTTCAAAATTTACTAATATATCATTAAAATCCTAATTCATGCAACATTAGTTAATGCACAGTGAGTTAAACTTACAATGAACAACTTTATTTCCATTGACTAACATTATCAAAGATGAATAAATACTGTAATAAATGTATTGCTCATTGTTTGTTCATGTTAGTAAATACATTAACTAATACAACTTTATTGTAAAGTAGGAATGCACCGAAATGAAAATTCTTGGCCAAAACCGAAAAAGAGGAAAGCAAGACCGAAAACCAAAACACTGAAAGAAATTAATTATTAGCACCATCCCATTTATGGCTATGACTGTGTACTAACCTTACTATTATCAGGGCATTGCAATTGCATTAAGTAATATTAAAGTTTCAAAGAATAAATCAATTACAAATAAAATAAAAATATTTATTTAGCACATTGCAACAATGGATGAGCATTCTCACCCAAATAAAGATGCTTTAGATAAGACTTGCAGGATTGTAAAAAAAAAAAGAAAACAGAGATAAATAATTTAATAAAACCATTTAATGAGCAAATTAATATACACAGCGTGTCGATAGCACTTCTGCGCAGGAGTGCATCCATATGAAATTGCCGTTTCAGCGCAGCCTTAAAAGGCTCTACGTGATCCCAGGTGTGTTTTATAGGTCCTCCATACATAATGTCAAGATCGACTCGATAAGGGAACGTCTCGACTCGTGGTTTATTATGATCGGTTTACGTAACTATAGCAACTGCAGCGCCCGTTGTAGTATGTTGCCAGAAACTACTGTGAAACTCTTAGAAAAGGCACTTAGGTAAGGGTGAGTTAAGAAGTTTGTTGCAACTCTCTTAATGAAATCCCTTACCTCAGGGATTTTTCCACCCCTAAGTTAAATTACTTAAGGACTTTCATGCAACCGGGCACTGATCTCTATCTCCTGCGCTGCTCCATCTCCGTCTCCGCATTCATCGCGGTCTGGATCATTTCAGCTGGATCAGCGTGTGCGCTGCTTTATTTCCGCATCCAAGTAATGATCTTTATAACACGGATCGAGTACAGTCGCAATAAAGTGCAGAGGATCCGAACAGATGGAATAGACACACAGCAGACATGCTGCTTCAGACAAGCGGTTTCTGTTTTCGCCATCACAACATACTGTTTTGGCCGTGTTGTTTCGGTGATCAAAATCTTTCGGCCGAAAACTAAAATTTTCGGTGTTAACAAAAACTCAAATTGGTTTGGAACAAGTCAAAGATGAGTAAACAAACGTGGCAGACGTTTTTTTGTGTGAACTATCCCTTTAATGTTATCTAGAGAAGCACTCACTAACCTCTCCACAGCAGGCCTCAGTGCTTTCTCTCTCTCCAACATCTCCAGGATCAGTTTCCCCCATTCCTCCTCCAAATCATTAGGGTGTAGCCCTTGAGGAAGCTTAATGCGCCCAAACTCTATCCACGCCTAAACAACACAACATCAATCATTTTAAACATAATCTGTGAATGTGTTCCCTTTACACCGTCAGCTTTCCACCTTACCCACATGCCAGCATTGTGTTCTGCATTAGCCTGAATCTGGTAATGTACGGCTTCACTGTGCCTCTTGTGAACAGTGTCGCCTGCATTTAGCTGCAGAATCAAGGTCAGCCTCAATCTCTCTCTCTCAGCCTGGCTGTCATTCTCTCTTTATTTCTACCCAGCAAACTCTCTCACCTCCATAAGCTTGTAAAGGTGCTCGATGTGGCTCTTCTCTCTCTCCTTTGCAGGGATCTCTGTCTCTTTGAAGTGGACATATTCATTATAAAGTGCCTGGGGAAGATAAGACTTTTGGTAAACAGTCAAGTAAGGTCATTTATATCTTCTTCATAAAATACTGCCATTCTTGTCTCGAATCATCCTTTCTTCAAGTTTTCTTACTTTGAGTTCCACAGGATTGTGGGGGAAGCTCCTATTGGCCATGAGGGCCATGTGTTGCCTGGTCCACTGCAGCAGAGAAAAGAAGCCAGACTGGTATTCCGTCCATCGCTGGTCAACCTCCTGAACAACAGAAACCACATAATAGACAAAGAGTTAAAAAATTTTAGATAAGCATAGAAGGTGCACTTAATCGAAATTCAATGCCTCTAATGATTATGAAAAAACATGAATTGAGATACAAATTTATTGCGTCATATCCTGTCTCCTTTCCAGCAGTCCGCATTTGTTCATATCAGCTCAGTTTCATGTGGAAATCAGTTAAATCATGTAACATGACTTTTGCAATATAGAACATGCCTCCTTTATTTAGGTATATTTGATTCATTGATGTTTTTCAAAGTGCGAAAGAGAACATGCGCTGTTATGTGGATGTTTTTTACCTTAAGGTAGACGCTAAATGGTCAAATACTTGCAAAAATGTGTAAAAATGGATCGCATAGTCATTATTTAAACTAATCCTCTTTGTTATGTAATAAATGAACATAAAGAGTTCAAATGTAGCCATACATCGGAACAGTGCTCTATATTGCTCGCTAATCAAATAAAAGACAAAATCACTCACTAATCTTGTCTGAACGACTTTTGTAGTTTTAATAATAATAATTAAAAAAATCAAGCTCAATTCTTAGTGTGAAGATGCTTAAAACTGTTTGTTTTGATTGTATATTTTATTCTATAGTGTTTTATTTTTATCTTTTCCATAATTTTGAGGACGTTTTGCTAGTTTTTTTACTGTGTCCCATTCTACTTCAGTATAGAGAATTGTGAAATTTCATGATCTATAAAATGTATATATATTATATAATTGTGATTATGATTTTTCCCATAATCGAGCAGCCCTAGCAGATAGTGAGTGCACTCTGAAGTGATCGTACATGAGCTGCAATGCCTTCTCCACCCTCTGGGATCTTGGGGAAAGCGTCGTAGATGGAGGAGACGTACGTGATGACAGATTTCTCATCTGGTGACTGCACATCAACATCTAATGGAGGGAGAGCATAGAAAAATTTATAATAATTCTCATATGTACGATGAATGAAAACTAGACAGAAAAGACATTAATGTTACCTTCAGCATCTAGGAGTCGTGTCACCCCTAATGACTCGGCAATCTCAAAGGCCTGTTCCAGGTTCTCACGGTTACTCTGTTGCGCAACCACTTGCATGTCAATCAGGTCTGGCCTAAAAATGACAGAGACATAAGATCACGCGTGTCGATACCCTAATATACATATTTTCTTTTAAACTGCTCAATTTACTTAAACGTGTGCGAACCTGTATCTGTGCAGAAGAGCATTGAATAAGCGTCCATCACTCCAGCTGGAGGAGAAATTGGCACAGCGTAGACCGGGGTAGCCCTCGGTAGCCTGTTGACTCCATATTAGCAGCTTCTCTTTTGCCGTGAGGTCACCTGACTCACCGCTTACATAGATCTCAGAGATCTGGTAAAAAGAAAAGCATCTTATTGTATCTGAATGTCATCAAATGACTTAAGTGTATAAAAGTAAAGTGACCCCATCCTTGCAGCAATAAGGTTGAGCATTACTTTCTTGCAAATGTATATTTTTAGGGTTATCCCATGTTTCTCTGACCCCAAGTACCAAATGAACCATGGCTAGGTCATGAACCTTTCACTTATCATTTTCCTCTACTTTCACTCCTTCTTCCTCTTAAACAAAGAGAGTCAGTAACCGCAGTATCAGTCTGTGCCAGGCTCTAATCTGTATTCCTTTGTCATTCCTCTCATATGCCCCTATTCACATCCCTGCCTGCATTTTTTTCATGCAAAGCTAGCAAGGAACTCTTTAAATCCTGGCATGAATGCAGACAATTCTGAGAACACAGACAGACGTGTGAGAAAATTAAAGATTTTACAGATCAAGTCAATGCAGGCCATGGTCAAAAATGGTGACATACAGAAGCCAAGATTACCTCAGTCAAATTTGGAGACATACAGGAACAGAAAAGTAACTGTCCTAGTCTGAGCCTCTTACTTTAAAGAAGATTAAAAGGTGAGGGCAGAAGATTTCTAATGCTAGTCCAATCACCCAGACTCTAAGCCATAAAAACGCACCCAAACATTGCCTCTTTTTTTGTATCACCATCAAACATGCTTTGCAAAAAATCATATCATTCTCAAGATTAAATCAACCAGGACATGAGATATTAAATGTAGGTTTGACATCATGCTGTGTGTGTCATAAATACAGTGGACATGTCATACTGTGACAGTGGTATTTTCATCAGTGTGGATGACTGAATATGTGACCTTATAATAGCGTCAGTACTGCACCCTTAAACCCTCAAAGTCTAATTACATCACAGTTAACACTGAGCACATTACCGGCAGAGGAACGAACACTCCAATGTATGCTTTAAAACTATTGTTATGCTAGTGTGAGACTAACGGATAGTGGAGGAAGGAATGTTAAAGGTCATTTGCTGATAATAGGAGCTAATTAAATAAAAAAAGGTGACATTTGAGAAACCAAACAAAATCATGACATAGCAAAACAGTACAAGAGACTAAAATGAAACGATTAAAAACAGAAAGTGCAAATCAACAATTCCACCTTAGCAAATATTACAAATATATAATATGATGAAATCGAAAGCAAGAAAAGCAAAAATAAAGATTCCTCCCGACCACCCACCACAAAATAATTATATAAGCTATTGACTGTTTTATGTGCATTTCTATGTATTTCTGGCTTCAGGTTGCCCTTATTTTGCATATCTTTGATATTTTTGATACATCAGAGGAATTCTACCACGATGGATGTATCAGTAGACATCACTGAAACTGCATGACCAACCATGGTTTGAGAATACTTAGGATTAAGCATCTAATAAACTAAATCCTGCAGGCACACTATCAGAACATATGTAACGAGGCCATGAAATCTCTCTCCACCAGCCTCTTTAGTGTGCAGGCAAAGCACTAGGCAAGGGAGGGCAGGCAACAGACACAAATATGCTGCAATCTTACACTGGTGCTAAGAAAAAAAAAAGGATGAACAGCTGATAAAGTGTCTGCAAACATCACTTGTGTTCTTGTTTTTTGGCATTGCCAGGCAGTTTCACTCTAATACAGAACCTAGAGCATCAGGAATGACAGGAAAGAGAGTGGGTGGTGTTAGGCTAGGGAAATAATGAGGAATGGAGGGAGAGGAAGGAGGTAGACAGTGAGAGATGGTCTGGGTAGTACTGATTAGGCTCCTGGGAGAGGGTCAGGAAGGATCTGCTGTGTTCAATGCTCAGCTGATTGGAGAAGAAAAAGCCACAGAACTGATAGTACTGTAGAATTAGAAAGCAACATAAAACACTCATTCGTCTATACCCAAATACACACACAAGTCTTGTCAGCTTTAATCTCTACCCTTTAATGCTACAAAAGTCACATGAAAGAGCTTTAGGCAGGCAGAGAGAAAAGAATCTGACCTGGGTGGTAGGCTGAGCCAATGTCTCTTGTGGCGAGATGGGACTCTCCAGAACTGAAGAATCTAGCACATCGGAGGAGCTCCCCCATTCAGTATGGACAGCTCCTCCCGTCTCGGGCGATGTAAGAGGAACATCGCTAGCATATCCTGAAGACTGAAGGTCTTGTGGTGGATGGCCAAAGCCTCCAATTACTTGAGCAGAGTTGTCCAATAGGAACTCCTTCACTTTTTTTTCCTGAGCTGCAGCTGTTTCTGGTTTGGCAGAGTTGTTCTTCACGGGTGGTCTTCCTTGAGCTGCGGACACTTGTACTTTCATAATGCCTCCTGTAACAGGAGATGCAGCTGGAGGTTCAGAATGGACCTCAAGTTCCTTGTCACGCCAGACGGGCGACCCATAGTCTCTTGGATAAACAGTTCGGACCACACAAAGTTGCCCCCCAAACTCACGAATGTGAACAACTCCCTTCTTGTCGGTTTTAGAGGGTACACTGAACATCAATTCACTTGGTCCATGTTCATCTTCCTCTATTTCCAGGTCACCACGTTTGGAGCGTAAAAGGCAGGGTCTTTCTAGCACCCCTTGAACTCGCTCCCGAACCTTACAAACTCTTCCTCCTCCAGGTGTTGCGTTGCCTTGCTCTAATTCAGTATTAGACTCTTCACTAAGCCCCTCTACTTCAAACTGGCGAAGTGCCCCCAGCCATGCTGGACTGGGATCTGGGGAAAGAATAGCCATCTTACTCCCCCGCAGGGTGCCTGTGCTTCCAAATATTGGGGCCATACCAGGAACTAAGACGACACTGGTGGGCGTTTCAGTTTCAGTAGTTATTTGGCCAGATACCAATTTGGTTGAATCAAGGGCCCTTGCAATTGACTCGTCTGTAAGTTCAACACTTCCTCCCTCCTTCTCTTCAAGAACACGGCATCTCTTGTCCTCTACTTCAGAACCTTTTAACTTTTGTTTGGCCTTTCTTTTTCGCCTAAAGCGAAGTTTTCTTTTTGGTGATACAGGTGCACCACCACCTGGTCCGGTGTCCCTGGGTTGTTTTACACAACCAAGGGAGCTCCCCATATCTCATAGAGACAGAGTAACAATAAAAAGTAGCCAAAATTTTTAAATGTTGAAAAAACAAAGTCAGCCACAAGCAGGGCAGTTTGACAGAACAGTCAGCCAGAGGCAGTCAAGTTAACTCTAAATTCTTTAAGTTGATTTCTCATCTGGAGTGAAAATCAAGACAAAAAGGTATTAACCATGACAACGGGGGTTTGGTACAGGGTGATGTTCCCCCCAGACACCACTGACCAACTAGGTTGGAGAGCAGTTATTCCTTCTGTTGCTTGACCTTTTCTTTTTGATGTCTTTCAGGCAATGTTGCAGTTAACCTAGGGTCCTAGCAAGCCTCTAGGATATGATGTTGAATATAGGTTACTGTCCTTTATAAAATATTAAAATCCTACGGCAAGGCTTTTGATGGTTTTTTTCACTCTCTCATGATGCAGAGGCGATGCAGCACTGAGTGAAGAAATAGATGGTCCCTTTTAGCCCATTTCATAGGCTGCATGTTAAATAGCAGGCCATTTGTCATAGTAAACACAATTTGTCAAGAAACCCTATTGCACTGTAAATATTTCTCAAGGTGAGAACCATGATAAAACTGCACTGCAGACATCCACAGACATACTTCTGTGAGCAAACACGCACATTCTCAATATTTCTGCATCATGATGCATCATTAGGAAGCACTAATAATCAGTTCAGCACACAACTACAAACTGGAGAAAACCATAACCTGTACAGTAAGACCACCAGCTTCTCTTGATATTCTGTCTATACATTATTGATCACTGCATTCCATAGTGCTAACATCACATAGGGTATTAATGTGTTAGGCAGAAGATGTAGTAGCCCTGTGGGAAACCATTTACAGTAAAGTTGTGTAACCAGTCTTAGATCATTCAATAATTGCCAAAGTGCACCGTCAGGCAGCTCATCTACAATTTAGTCATAACCCAACAGAGCAAAAACATCTTCTGTTCCTATCATCACCCAAGCGTAACCAATCCATGTCATGTGATGATTGCTTTTCACACCTGTAGCTATAAGTGTTTCAAATCCCAGGTATGCAAGCTCCTTTAAAACAAGTCTCTAGACACTGAAGAGGAAGAAGAGTGGGGGCTAAGTACTAAATGTCTCGCCTCTGCTGTCACAGGAGCTGGCATCCCATGCACTGACGCCAGCAAATTCAAGTCAATAAGGAGGACAGTGACTACCATGAGTGAAGACCTCACCTTTAGCCAGTAAATTTTAATAGCCACTTTTCCTTTGCTGAGAGGGCTGGTAATGGACATCATATGGACATAGTCCAGTCTCATATAACAAGTAGATATGGATTCAAGCCATCCTGTCTTCCTTGTTCTACCACTAAGCAGTGTACATCCATAGATTGAGGATTTGTAGACAAAGAGAGAGCGATAGCTGACAAGGTGCCGCTCCCTGATGCTGTCGGCTTCTCTGGTTGTGGAATCTAATTAGAACGCCACCAGGACAGGGCTGGGTAGGGTAGTTGAACCATGGCTGGATGAGGACAACAGGGAAATCCAGAGGAATCCTCCCCAAAGCCAGAGCTGCACTGCAAGCCTCACAGAGCGGTTGCCCCAGTGTTGAAAAATGCGCAGCTCCATCAGTCAAGCACGGTAAAATTGATCCAATTTATACGGCGCCTTCCTTTGCACAAATCAGGTGCGAATGAAAACGTGTGACTTACATGTGTGTGTCTGCAGGGTTCCGAGATCCAGATTCTGAGATTGAAAGCATACGTGTTGCTGTATATGTGGTGTGCTTCAAGAGGCCTGCGGGATAGAGAGGAAGCCTGGGGCTCCAGTAAGAGCAGGTTGCATGTATGCTCTTCTCAGTTGCTGGGTAGCTCCTCTGCTCTCACTGGTAGACACCAGCGGAAAAAAGAGCTTCATCTCCAGTCTGCTGCAGCCACAGAGAATATGCTGCTGCTGCTTTAGCTTCCTCCTCCTCCCTCTCTCCCTCCTCCTCTCTCTCCTCTCCTCCTATTCACGTGCTCAGCCCTCCCTCTCTCTCTCCCTCTCCTGCTCTGATGCCTGGTGAGCTCAGAGCTCCACATACACGCAAACACACACACACTAATTCAATGGCCTTCATCTGGTTGGCAGCCAATACTGCAAGAATGAATTTGTATTTGTTGCCTCGTGCCTTGTGATAATCACCAATGTGATAACCTTTATATTTACATACTTATAGATAATACACCAAACAACACACAAAAAAGCCACATTAGCAAAATTCTGAGGGCTGTCTGTTGCTCAATAAGACAAATACACATGGTCATGACATACATGTGTGACATAAATCTGTGTAAAGAAATATTTAGCCCTCACTGGAAATTCCAGTTTGTGTGGATTCCTACTGAATTGACTGGATTTTGTCAGCAATGAATAGCAAAGAGCACATTAAGGAGTACCTTAAGGGGTTTTAGATATGAAAGTCTCCAACACAAAATACAGCACTGTGACAGAATTTAATCATGAGATTAGAAGTTGCATACAGAAGCATGAATGCGAAGGAAGCTGATGAATTAACAAGCAATAAATCAATCACAACCATGATAATCAGCCAGCTGAGCCCGATTTTTTTATTCAATGAGGATAATTGTCATGCACCCAGAGTCCCCTGAACTGTAATTGAGACAGTAGATCAGTTATTATGTTTACTGATTGAGAGACTAGAACACAGCAATCAGCTTTTTTTCTACAACCAGAGAGCATAAAATTTCTGCACACCACAATCCTTGCCAAAAACCCTCTGGCTGGACAACCACACCTTTTATGTAACAGCCAATCAGACCCACTCTTTTTGTGGCAGAGACAGTTGGCACAAATGCAGCTTGGGCTAACACACTGTACAGCAGTAACAATAGCCTGATTGGCATTTTCCCAATGGGGCATGATTCTAGACAGAAATATATGAGGTCAATACGAGGGTATACAAAACATAATTCTGAAAGGCTGCTGTTAGCCTAAATTACAGCAGGGGATTTAAAACATAGGGAAGTGTCCCAGATATAGTGTGGGGGAGGTTGGATAAGTCTCTCTTGGCTGTCTGAAATGAATGTACAATATGCATCAAAATGGCACCTAAAGGAGCAGTTTTCTGAGCTGTTTCCTACTGACAAACAGCAACTTACCCTAATAGCTCCTAATGTGCCTCTGAAAGTATTCTGATGACCAGTCCCTAAATGGGTCATTAACTACGGTTACATCGACATCAGTAATCAAATTATTTGCCTTAATCTGAATAAGACAATAATATGATTAGGGGTTTACATGAGTTGCTTTTTGAATGTTCCTTTCATGATCCCGTTTTACATGTTATAGCACATAATTCGATTAACGTCATTGCGTCACCTCGCTATCCACATTTGCTCTGGAGTTTCATGTCATTTCAGATGTTTCATTTTTAATATGTCGACATTATCTGCAATTTGGCACTTTCACTTTCCTTCAAGAACATTTCATGCATGCCCCCCGTGACAAACGAGATATTGGATGTGAGAGTGAACTGCTGGAAGAGTGTAGTTTTAATGGAATTTGATACTGCATGCCGTATGGGAAAAAACTTCCGCATTTAGCGATGCAGTGGTCCTTTACTGACTCAGTAGGTGCAGAGAATAGTGTCAAACAGCCGTGTGAGTATGGAATACCCTGCCGGAAATTGAGGCGAAAATCCTACACGACGGTAATAGTTTGATTGCGGTGTTTACATGTCTGTACTGAATAATGCGACTAAAATCAGCATACTCCTTGTCTTAATTCGATTTCTGTTTAGTTCGATTATGACTTTAGTCGGATTAAGGTAATCAAAAATTTCTGTTTACATGGTAGACTTTTAATCAGAGTATTGTCTTAATCATATTAAATTATTGGTGTCCATGTACAGTAAACGTACTTAATGATACATTATATTGTGCAGTGAGACACTGATTTGTAAGACTAATAATATTCATAATTTCTAAAGAGGTTTACCATTTATGACCAGGCTTTTATTCCACCTTTCAATAATGTTTCTAACAAAGCAGATTCTTCATACTTTACACCATTAGAATGCTTTGCTTTGTACTGGTTTGTTATTTCAAATGTTTCTTACTTAAGGTAAAACTTTATACCATTTTCCTCTCTGTCTATCCCAGTGCACAATTATTCAAACGTTTTTAGTTTTGTCACTGAGATGCAATGTGTACTTTACAAGTACCAATTACAGCAATTTGTCAAGATAATTGAGAGTTTGTTTCGAACATCTGCTACTGTTTGAAGATTTTGGATGCAAGTTATAAGATTTAATTACAGTGGGGAAAAGAAAACAAGTACAATAGGTTAAATTCCATATACTCTTTCTCTTCTGTCTACCTGATTTGATATTTCCCATCTTCACGAGGCCTCTGTCTCCTCAGCTTATTTCTGCTGAATCATGCTGTTTGAAAATGCTCTGGGGTCATACTAAACACAATCTCCTTGGCAACCAGCTGCATATGTCACCTTGTGATGTCACCACTCTGTTGAAAATAGCATTGCCCTCTGGTGGACAGTCATGAGTAGTGCAGCTCCTTTTTATTAACAGTCAAATTTAAGACTTTTTAAGACCTTTTTAAGACCATTATGAATGAAAGTTCAGACTTATAGAGGACTTTTTATATATTATATTATAATTAGTTATTTCTTAGCCACATATTTAAATAAACTGTCAAAACAAGCAAACCCTAGTTGTGTGCATACACATTTTTTAACATACTGTAACTTATCTTACTGTATGCACAACAGTCTGTCCAGGTCAGTGTCCTCACCATACATAGACTATAAATACATAGGGAAAATGTAAACAATTATTATAGTAAGGACGATAACTAAACCATATTGGTAAATAGAGTTTTAAATAGAGTTTTGTTGGTTTGTTTGGATTGTTGGTGGATGTATGTTGGCCCGATTGGGTAGCTTTACATGGACATTGGACATAGGACAATTAAGACCTGTTTACAATTATTTAAGACCTACAAGACAGAATTTCAGTGAATGTAGGACTTTTTAAGGCCTACATTTTTGTTTTCGAAATTTAAGACATTTTAAGACCCCACGGACACCCTGATATATACGTGTGTGTGTGTGTGTGTGTGTGTGTGTGTGTGTGTGTGTGTGTGTG